>VXAZ01002838.1:366941-789497 GCA_013399875.1 Gymnorhina tibicen | reverse complement strand
GAGGCGAGGCGAGGCGAGGCGAGGCGAGGCGAGGCGAGGCGAGGCGAGGCGAGGCGAGGCGAGGCGAGGCGAGAGGAGGGGAGAGGAGAGGAGGGGAGAGGAGAGGAGAGGAAAGAAGGGTATCAGCTAGCTCCTTCACCGTGAGAACACTGACTTTTGGAAAATCAAACAGATTGCGACATTCTGCAAATCCTGTAAGTTTTAAAATATGTTACGTCTTTTCAGCTGCGCCGTTGCCTCCCGGAAAACCACCAGCGCTGTCACCTCTGTCCCTGCATCAGTCAGGAGCGGCCACCCGGCGGCGCTGCGGGCGAGCGGCTCCTGCGAGCGGCGCTCCGGCTCCTGCAGCCCCACCCTGACAAAAGCGCGGATCAACCTTCCTGCCGAGAATCCAGGTGCTGTCACACTTTGGAGACGCACGTCCCGAGAATTCTCCCAAGATGTTGTCTGTGTAGCAGATGCAGAAATAAAATCAGGGCAATGTGGAGATTTAGAGACACGGATTACTGCACTGGGAAGGCTCCTTCAGAGACCAAAATTTCCTTTTTCTATTCCTGCTCTCATTTGCATCTCTTTGTATACAGCATTCCACATCTGGCACGTCCCTGCTCTGCCAAGATTTTCCCTGGCTTATGCTGTCACCGCTGCCACTGCCCCAGCCCTTTGTGCTGCTTTTTGTTGATTTAGCACCCCTAGAAACATGGACATGGAAATCTGCAGGATATAGATCTCACATCTGATATCAGATATAGATATAAATTCAGGGCTGAACAGAGGGGACTAATGACCTCCTTCAAGCTTTTATTAATGCAGCCCTGTGTACAGCTGTCTCTCTCACTGCCAGCATCTGCAGCTGAATCACGACACATGGTAAAAGTCTAATGAACACACAACAATTTTGAAGAAAGGCTTCAGTGCTATGAATAAGCTTTAAAAAGAAGATGAAAGTAAAGTGATAAGATAGAAGGAAACAATGCAATGCCATTTTCTGATGAGATGATTCAAAACGCCGTTCATGCTGCTGATGAAGAGCAGGTACAATCACATGCACCAATGAGCAGTTTCTGCAAATAAATGGAAGAAAGAAATAAGGACCAGAAGTTTAATAAGTTTTTCAAACATCTTGGGGAAATGGAGCCTTAAAGGCAAAAGTGAATCCTGGGTAAGAAGGTCAGCTCTATGAAGGGAGTAGCATTCTTGCAGAAATTAAAATCTGCAGAGTGCTTTTGTCTCTTTTATTCCCCGCAGAAGCTCAACAAAGTGGACACACTGTACAGGAAAGAAGCTTAGACACAACCATTTGCTACACATATAACAGTGAAGCCTTTCAAAACAAGTGTCTTAGTTTCCATTAAATATCACATCCACATTTTGGGTGTTAGGAATGATACAAGTGAAATATAATCCTCCATTATACACCGGTATTGATACTTTGCCTCCTTTGGATGAATTTTCAATGTAGTTTCATCAGAAATTCAGGGTGCCAGTGCCATTCTCCACTTTATGCCAGTGGTCCTCAGACCTCAGCTGAGTCAACACAGTTCTGATGGATTAGAACACTCTAGCCCAATTTGTACAACATGAGGCAATTCTTTTCTCTATTTCTTGCCTAAAAAGCTAATGGTGTAACTACTGTGTATAGAAGTCAGCATTTTTTTCACCCCCACGTAGGCAACAGAGAATATATGCAGTAGTTTTTCTTTATTCCTCTCCCTTTCTGGGCAAAATTAACAGTCACGACTTGCTAAACTTGCTAAGTTATATACTTTGCTTGATTATTTCAAAGGTGAAAAGAATTTAAAGATAATTAGAAAAAGATACAAAACAAAAAAGAAATATTTCCTTAAAAATATTGCAGAGAGATTACAGAGGTGCTAAGATGGCTCACAGGCCTGGAAATGGGTCCTGGTGGACAACACACCGACCATGACTCAGCTGCAGACCCTGGCAGAGAAACCAGTTGCCCACAGGGCTGCATTAGGAACAGCTTGAAGAAGGTTATTAGTCCACTCTTCTCAGCCCTGAATTTATATCTATCTCTACAAGCTGCTCAGAATCAAAATCTAAAGTAGTAAACAAGAATGACCCCTAATTCTTTATTAGTAATAAATCAAGATATTCTTCTATTCTGTTGCAATCTGCATGGACTAAACCAGATTATAATCATGACTGTCAATGTTATTTGCTGTCTATATTAGGTAATTATCATATTATCTTTACCTGTCATAAAGGGCTCAGCTTTCAAATATTTCATTAAAACCAATAAACAAATACTATAATTTTAAAAATCCTGTAAAACTCTTGAGAATAATTTTAATACTGCTCTTTACATCCTTAAATATACTTTCAGAAAATGCAGGGGATGTAATAGAATCATGTCAATCTTGCTGCTAGTAAAGCTGATTATAGCCATGATTAAGCTGTGATATTTATGTAGCATGAATACTGATAGTTTTATGTCTGAGCCTTCTCCGGATGAACGTGTTTCTAGAAAAGGCAAGAGAGATCCTTTCCACATCATGTGCACACCCAGTACCTTACCCTCACCTCCCCACCACCCTCCTAATATACACTGCTTAATTTTTTTTTTTCCTTTTAAAAGTCCTTGAAAATAAGCTGGACAGGTCTGAAAAGTCAAAGGAATGAACAGTCATTTTGGTAAAAACTTGTAGTTTCTCTGCGCTGTTAAACCACCTGGGGCTCCAAGGACAAAGAAGCTGTTCTGATGGTCAGCTTGTCAGCCCCTATCCATCCTGTGAACAAATAGCACATTGGAAAACTATTCCTTTGGCACCAGCTTAGCCACTCTCTAAAGAGGAGACATAATAGAATATCGTAAAAACACCCTCTCCCAATCTCTCCTGAAATATTGTACACTCAAAATCTACTTTCTTTTCCCTCATAGCTTTCACTCTATTTCACAGGACTCACAAAAGCATACTGATTATTACTTGATTCTTTGTACTCCCTCTTTTCACCAGATAATGCCCTGTCTGCAAGCAAGAGAATACAAGGCTTGGGTACACAGAGGAGCTGGTATGCAGGGAGCCAGAGGCTGCATTTATAGTGCATTAGCCATTGCCTCATGGAAACCCAGTTTGCACTAAAGACACCTCCAGGACCTTACTTACTCCCCTTTGAAAACAGGCTGTGATCCTCCAAGGGTTAGAGCAGACCAAAGGTCTAAATTGTTCCTCAATTTATTGGACAGAACTTACTCAGAAAGAGTAAATTCAATCTTCTTGAAATTGCCTGTGTGATTTTAATGATGGTGGTGCTCTAACATAACTTATCTTCAAAAATTGTTGCTTACAAGGGTAAGTAATTACACCAAGATTTTTTTTCTCGGAGGTGGCAGCAAGTATTTATATGAGGGAATGACCTGTTTGTTTGTAGTCGAGCGTTTTGCTGTGTGTGTGTTATATCAGTGAACTCAACCAGACTTTCCAGAAACAAATCAAATATCAGGTTTGCAGCTGAAATTCTCAGGGGGGACTCTTAGACTCTGTATGTTGCTTGAGGATTCTACTGGATAAAATATGCTGCAGAATATGTAAGAATGTAGGGCATGTTCAGGCACAAATACAGCTTATTGTTATTATTATTAACATATTTTTTCCAGGTAAAAAAGGTAATAAAATTGCTCTGCCTCTCTATCCCGCAATAACATTTTTGACCACATCTGACAGAAGGGCTACAGTCTCAAATACTTCTGTCTTGTAATGAGAATGGATGTCAAGGAAGAGAGGTGCTCTTGATGGCAGAGCGACAGCCATATAAACTCGGATACATGTACATTCGCACATATTCCTTGGAAAGCAAAGAATCTCACCCTGAAGACATCCTCAGGAAACCAGGCACCCAAAGTTCTGCTTGTGGACTTCTTTTTTTCCCAGCGCCTCAGCGAGGATGGCTCTGTGACCCTACTGCCTCCATTCTTTGACTGGACAGTGATACACCTTGAAACTTTACTCTAAAAATTCCACTCATCACTCAGTTTCATAATACATAAGAAAAGATTAGAGAATCCATGATTTGGACAACACACCCCACACACACAAACATCGTGCAGACAGATACCCAAGTTTTCATTCCCGTTTTTAAAGCATTTATTTTCTTACTGAGGATAATTGAAAGAGTGAACCAGAGGTGAACTACAGGTGCATTTCAGCATCACTTAAAGAGTAGAAGAGTCAATTTTCCAGTATTAACAAATGTATGCTTATTTACAAAACAGCACAAATCGAATTCCAAATGCAGCACACAAAAGTATGTCAACAATGGATGCTGACCATCAAAATGGAAAAAGAACAACAGAACATTAATAGGCAAAGTTGGTATTTTTATTCAAAAAAGCCTGCTACATCATATGAACTAAATCTGTCTTAGCAATATTCAGTGGACAAAAATAAAAATCAGAAAGCAAGGACACCTTTATCTAATGCTTGTAACTACCGTAGAAGTTCCACAAGAGAGCAGCATATACTTGAATTTGAGAAAGAAATGACATAGAACTGCTCTTTTCCCATCCTTTCCCCTCTTCCATTATTATTATTCCACTGCAAAAAGATAATGAATGCAAACACGCCCAGGCTGTTGGGAAGACAGCAGTCCCTGAATGTCGGGGAAATGCCGTCTCACTCCAAGCTGAGGAAGTAGGTGGCCACAAGAAACACAATAACTATTAAGAAATTATGTATTTAAAATTATAAAATATGTTTCACCATGAAGCTTCTTAAGGACATATTCACTTATAGTAAAGGGATATGTTTTTGTTAATGGATCACAGCTATATCACGGAACACTTAAATCCATCTTTAGGTGGTAAAATTCATTATTGTTTCAAGAACACTGGAAAAACTAAGCAGGAGTAGGAAAAACATTTTTTTATCATCAAATCATAGAAAAAATGTTTTTTCCATTTTACTATGATAGGAGTTTTACACTGGCAGCAGACAAAATACGGGTATTTCTATAGGCTTGTATTCCTAAAGAAAGAAGGATTTTTAACCTCTTGGACATCAGAGATTTTACTGAAAATCCCAGAAAGAAACCCACACTTTTATAGATGTCTTTAGCTGCATGCTTTCCACACTTCCATAAATCCTGTAATTCAACTGAGAACTTTACTGGTCTCTACAGAAACAATCATAACATTTCCAACACCCAAGCAGAACTGCAGAAATTCAGCTGTCACTCTGAAAAAAGAGGGAACAGAATTGTCCAGGTTAAAGCAGAAATACTCGCAGTAGCATTGAGGAAGAAAAGAAATATTTTGAAGGACATGTCTCTGTTAGGTTAAAAAACTTGATTAAAACTCCTCACTTAAAGGAGGAGTTCGTGTGGAACACAGATGCTTTAGGCTGGTCCTGTTAAAGGGGCCGTGGCCTGCATTAGGCTGAAATTCTTTCAGTTTATACTGAGGAAGCCAAAATATCTGACTGCCCCCATTAGCATCTCCTGCCAGTGAACTGTTGTGCTGAATGTGGTTTCCACCAGTATCATATTCTGTGAAAGACAGGCCCCATTCAAAAGAGATTTAGAAAATGCCAGGAGGCCAAAGGAACAGAAAAAACACCAGGCACACACTTAAATTCAAGCAGTGCTTGGGGAAGAAGGATATCTGTATAATTTTGAAAGTGATTTATAAAACGGTTATCACAGATGTCAATTAACATGAAATCAGTTGCAAAACATCTACAGATATCACACAGGCTCTTCCTTCACTTCAGTGCATTCGGAAATCACAGCATTTATCATTATTTGGGCATGATGCTTGCTCTCCCCTCCCTCCTGGCCCTGCATCTGGGGAGACAAGCCTTCTGTTGTAGATGTCTTTCAGATTCTCTCTTTGATATTAATGTACAGAGTAATGAAAAGAACTACTAAGGGACAAACATACAGGAAACAAAACAAGGATTTCTGATCTTTTTCTCCCCAAAAGCAGCAAAGAAATTGTGCAACAAGAGGTGGGTCATCAATAAAGAAGCAGCCATCTGGACGGCCCTAGCTGTTTGACTAGCTTTTTGTCTTTCTGAGGCTAAGTCTCAGAGCCTCAGAGACAACCCCATCAAAGAAATTTGTGGCAGGATTGATACTTGAGCAGAAAGCCTGTCACATATAATCTTTTTAGAGAAACCAATCATGCAAACAACTGCAATTTGCATCTTCCAGTCTAAAGACGGCATTTAACTGTGCCGGAGCAGCCTCAAAAATGAACAAATAAATAGTCTCACATATGATATTGTTTTCTTGATGTATCCTAAATATTTTGGACTTCAGACTTCAGTAAATGCCACTCTCCATCAGTCCAGGATCACTGATGTGACCCAGAGGACTCATGTTAGTCCTCAGCTCTGTGGGTGATTAGGCTGTGTCACTCTACCAAAGATAAAGAGCAGAAAAAAACCCCATTTACCAATAAGGCCTTTGGATACAACTCCATCAGAAACTGAGATTTTTTTTCCTTATAATTGCAGGCTATTTAAAACAACAATGACAAGGATATCGCAATGATTCATGCCATCTGTCTTCCTATTCCTTAAATCAATTCAAAGATGCAAAATTCAGCTGTTTTTCATGTGCAAAACAATAGGGTCCCAGAGGTTTTTTCTCTTTTCCATTAATCTTTATAAATGTAGTTTTATTAATATCTGATAAAGAAGCTCCATTATTTATTAGCATCATTTAGATGTCCCTTTGTGCTAGAATGATTTATCTGCAAATGTAATCTACTGCTCTTAGAGATCTTGTGGCTGGTGACGGTCTCTGCTCCTCATAATCCTTCTTCTGGCTGAAAAGAGCTCCATCACAAATTCTAAGGAACTTTTTATTAAGGGTTATCATGGTTTTGCAGTCATTAGTAGTTTATCTCACTGTGCTATTGCTTATAACAGACTGCAGGCATTTCCAAAAGACATGAGTGCAAGAGAACTTCGTTACTTGGGAGATATATTAGGCTGGTAGGTCGAGACTCATTTCAGGACAATCTATGAACTAGACAGACTATTGTAGGACAGCACTGTGTGTTTGACACTTATGAAATTGCATTTTAGGTAATGATACACTTCCCACCTGCCTAATATCTATTTTCCAATCAATTCCAATCTGCTTCCCAGGACAGTAAAATGGTTTGTTTCTTCCTAACATGTACCTTTCTGGTTAATGACTTCCTACCTTTGTTGCACATAATAGGCTGAAGGCACATTAGTAGCCATAATTTAACCATACCAGTGATCAAGTTTCTTTTTTCTTTAAAAGAATTTTTCTCCACTACTCACAGATTGCCAGCTGTATTGTATTACCAAAAAAAAAAAAAAGTTATGATATATAAAGAAAAAAATAAGCACCAGAGTTAATTATATTAATTATCTAAAAGGGAAGGTTTTCGAGGAGCGGCTGAGGTGGCTTGGTCTGTTCAGCCTGGAGGAGACTGAAGGGAGACCTCATTGCAGTTACAACTTCCTCATGAGGGGAAGAGGAGGGGCAGACACTGATCTCTTCTCTGTGGTGACCAGTGACAGGATCCAAAGGAATGGTCTCAGGGGAGGTTTAGGTTGGATATCAGGAAAAGGTTCTTCACCCAGAGGGTGGTTGGGCACTGGAACAGAGTCCTCAGGGAAGTGGTCACAGCACCGAGTCTGGCAGAGCTCAAGAAGTGTTTGGAAAATGCTCTCAGGCACATGGTGTGATTCCCAGGGTGCTCCATGCAGGGCTAGGAGATGGACTTTGGTGATTGTGGGTCCCTTCCAACTCAGGATATCCTGTGATGATTCTATGATTCCCAAATAACAGCAAGTTTTTATGACTGCATATCACTCCTTAATATAACACAAAGATACTCCATCAAACTTTTTCAAGGGAGTCTCAGCTGAGTCATTTATTCTTGTGATATTTTTGAAAGATAAGTATTTAATAACACTAATTTTGCTCCTGTATTTTACATATTTTGACCATTTTTTTCAGGGGAGTTTTAAAAAATGTGCCACATTATGTAAAAAAGCATGGTACATTCCCAGGTTTGGACAGAAATGACAAGGCCTATTTTACATATTGTTCATGCATCACTTATATTATTTTGAGAAACTTGGTCCTTTTCCTTGGTGCAGCACAGCTATGTTATATGAACCATAAAAGGAAACTTCAGTTTTCATTCAAATACACTTGATGTCCTACTAGGTGGGAACCTTATCTCTCTGTCAGATATTTTGACTTCTCAAGGTTAAGGTCATGGGGATTCTGCCAGAAGGCAGACGCTGGGCTGGCAGACAGTGTGTCCTTTCAGTCATGGAGGTGTTGTCCTTCACTTCTTCTGAAAGAAAACTCTTTTGAATAGCTGTACAACAAATTCTTTTAACTTGCCTTTTTCTACTGAACAAGGTAGTAGTCCTGTAAGAGGCCAGCAGTTCCTTTGGGATCCATTCCCACTCAGTAGTCCTGTAAGAGGCCAGCAGTTCCTTTGGGATCCATTCCCACTCAGTAGTCCTGTAAGAGGCCAGCAGTTCCTTTGGGATCCATTCCCACTCAGTAGTCCTGTAAGAGGCCAGCAGTTCCTTTGGGATCCATTCCCACTCCACCCTCCCCAAGGCTGTTCATGATCTTATGACCATCATGACTTTAACTTTGGTTCTTATTTATGGGGAATAGCAACAGAATTATGCTAGGTTCTTACTTCATCCCTTTGACAGAGCAAAGTACTCTCCCATTTGATCTAATACACTATTAGTTTATGTGTTTCCTTACCTCCCATGCCACATTCCTGATCCATATATCTAACTGCTAATCCTAGCCAAGGGCAAACAATGGTAACTCTGTCAGAAACTGGATTAGCAACAGAGCTCTGAGCTTACTTTGTAAGGAGATGCTGCCTAACTGATCTTCACAGTTTCCCTGCTGCCCTATTTAGTTTTTCAGGTGTGGGACATGAGAACAAGAACAAATGTGGACCTGCACTGGAAGAATTGGAAGGGATGACATAACACAAAAATCATGGTGTTACCTAAAAAAAAATACTATGTGAAGTGACGGAATTTGAAATATTTTGAAGTATCAGAAAATAACTTTTTTTCCTCTACTGGTCAAAATTTTATATCTTTTATTCAATCTTACATGTCTTTTAGGGGATAGAAACTGGAAGGCACAATGGGGACTACTGCAAGACAGGGAAACACAGGACTCTCTTTAAAGTTTCATTTATAGGGGACTTTCTTTACCATCATAGTGTTATATTTAAGGGAAGGAAAGTTATTTCATGCCAAATGATTTACAGATGGAATTATTTCTACTTGCAGAAATGTGCATTTTTAAAGTGGATCTCTCTGATTTTCCCATTACATCTGCCATTTGAGTTCAATTCCTGTCCTCTGCAACTAGACCTCTTGTTAGTACGGCAAGTAGCCTGAGAGCAATTTCTGTCTTTTTCCCACTATCTGCTCTCACCTCACTGGTTTATGCTTAAGGCAACAGAACTACCTCAGCTGTTAAAGACAGATGCTCGAATAATCAAATACCCAACCAGTTATACAAACTAATTTCATAAGCAATCATAATTTCTACCTCCTTTTTCAGAAACAAGAGGAAAAACTTATTTTCAAAATGAGAATTAAATTGCCTGGCCATGTGCATTTTAACTTTTCAAAAGTAATTATTAAACTGCTTAACTCTGGCAATTTCAAACCTCCTGCTGTGAGAAGCAGGTATAGAAAAAGGAAGAAAAATTCTATTATGAGTTTCTAAAAGGACAGACTTGAAACAAGATTTGACTACAAAAGCCTGCATTCCCAGCTGATTCTCAAGCCATCGTTGTTGTGAGGCTGCACCTCCCTGATGTTGATTTGCCTACCACTGGTACAATACGCACATCCAGAAGAGCCAGTGGTACATAAAGGAGTGGTTTCTACAGTCTTGAAGCAAAATAAGTCTGGATACCAGAACTTCTTCTTCTTCTTTTTTTTTTTTTTTTTTTAATAAGCACATTGTAAAAACAAATTCTCATAAACACAAATGAAAACTTAGTAAATAGGCCATTGGTCTCTCTTACATGGTATAATTATCATCTGTCAACAACAAAAGAGAACATTGTCCAGTTACAACATGCTCCAAGAGTTTGTAGGCACTTACCTCACAAGCCCCCAAATACAGCAGCATACTATCTCTTCTTATAGTGTAAGAAAGCTTGGTGTAAGAAAGACTAAAGGTCTTGCCTTTGGAGACAGAAGATTGTCCATAAAGACTGAGAAAAAACTCCATCTTTTCTATTGGCTGAGATTTTTTTTAATAAGGCCATTTTCCCCTCTTCATGTTGCATTCTTTTTTAGCAAGTCTAATTACCATCCTTTGGCTAACATTACACTGAGCCAAATGAAAATAAAATTAGATTGGACCTAAATATTTGTCTTACTTCTTTTTCAAGGCTAAGAATTAAATAAGCAAAATACAAATACTGAAAATACAGGACAGAATGAGCATCCTGAATTTCTTTATACCTCACAAGACAAAGAACATAAAATATCAAAGAAATGCTTCATTTTCTTTTACAATGTATATTTTGGTAAGTACATCTTGTCAAATTTAACTTTCAAACAGGAAGTTCAACACGCTTGCAATATTCTTTACTGATTTAGACAGGGCAGGAAAAACTACAGCCAAAAGACCTCTCTAAGGTCAGGATTTTGGCCCATGCATTGGCCACTTTCTGTTCAAATGTTCTTTAGGAATAATAAATCATGTGAATAGCATAATAAAAATGAGCCTTCCTCTGGAAGCACTTGCATACTATAATTTCTTTCAGAGAAAAACTAGTTTTCCCTTTTTTAACCTGGTAAAATAAAGAAAAAATAGTTAATATTTCTCCCTATATTTTAATATTCTCACACGTATTTTAAGGCAATTTGTTTTAATTTTCATAATTGATCACTGGAAATATTTTAATGAAAAATAGCTTCTTATTTTCCAACCACCATTTGGAAGATAAGCAAATCAGAACATTCTGCTGTAATCAGAATGGCAATGACTATACAGAACTGGCTCTAAAATTGCTGTTAAAATGGAAGTCAATGAATAGCAGTGATCTTCCAGATATTTTCTTGAGAAAACACCACTGTATGTTGTCAACCCTGTACAAATTTACCCAATATACACAGGGTAGCAGGAAGAAAGTAAAAAGCAATACCAGTGTTACAATCAAGGTTGGAAACTAAAATTACTAGAGACATGGAAATGCTCACCAAAATGCAACTAAAAACCTTGATTTCTTGTAACAGAAAATTAAAAGAATGGGTACTATCAGCCTGGACACCAGGAATACCAAGAGCATTAGCTCCTTTTATGTTGCCATGGAAAAACTGTTTGTTGCTAAAATTGCCATCTCTATTAGTGAAATATCACATGCCATTTCTATAGAAAGCTATCAAAAAAAAAAAAAAGAAAGCAGCACTACAAAAAGGGTGACTATCCAAACTGTGGCAAAACTAGCTAGCTGCCAGCATCACTGCTGCATGACAGAGCTGGGAAGTCACCTATAAATACCCAGTAGGTCTGGCTGAGCCACCAAACACATTCATTTCTTGGAAAGACTGTGTAGATATGAAATGTAATTCATCATTGCTGCCAGTTTCTCAGGAGAAGAAAACGGAATCCAGACTGGTAGGAAGCAGGGAAAGTGTACAGAGGGACAGGCCCTGGAGACCCTCACGAGAAGTTAAACAACTGGACGGCTGGAATTGTGTTTTCTGTTTCCCTTCTTGTAACCGTCTCTTTCCTAACTTTTACTTTACAAACTTAGACCTGTAGACCTAAAAAACTAATTTTTGATTTGCAATTAAGCCTGCCTGGTGTTGGAGGCAGTACAGAGAAGTCTGAAACCTACAAACTTTCAGTGTTTCACACAGATGAAGTCAGAAGGAAGGAATGTGGACTCTGCAGCCTTTGCTTCCTAATTGCACAGAAAGAGTTTAGGGACCTGGCATGATGATTAGGAACAAGTGCACTCCAGCAGGCATAAACCACCCCCTTCCTCTGCCATGATCAGGGAGCTGAGACAAATCCCATCGCTCTCAGGAAATCCTGAGACATCACAGCAACAAGGGCAGACAAGATGATAATGAGTGGTGTAGAGAAGAGAAGTTGGCAGTTCCTTGTTAACAGAAAAGGGAAGAGATAGTAAACAAAAGGAAAACATGACAAAATTCAAATCTGAAAATGATTTTTGTTTCTTCACACTGCATTTTTAGGCAGACCTGTAGTTCAGGCAAACTTGTGTCAGAGATTTTTGAAATTAAAGGTGAAAAGAAAAGATTTAAGTAATCATGGTAGATCATTTCATAGCCACAACAATAAGTTAATGCTAGGAAAAGAAAAATGGGAAAGTTGTTTTATTAGAATTATGAATGTATGAATCCTTCTGTTATTTAATTGCTTTGTTTGGGGTTTTTTTTGCTGTTGAATTACACAGTTCAACATATATGAGCATGTAGTTACAAGTAAAATTTTGCCGACCGTTATTAAATAGGCCACTTTTAGTCTTCCATGTATATTCAATCTACACAGTCTTCCAAAGACAAATTCCTTAAAAATATGTTCTCGTTTGTCACTTATCACTACAACTACTTTACTAACAGACAAAAATAAAAGGGTAGGCATTCACATGTTGGCCATACTATCTACAAATAACAAACTCAGGAACAGAATAAGGAAATAATATAGATTAATAACAATAGCATTAAAAAATTAAATGAAACTTTATTATGACTTTTCAATAGTAATAGCATAAAAAGATGAGAATTCTGATTTGGAAGAGGGGTTTCTTAATAACGCAGTATAAAAGTTAATACAAAGCCAAAACCATCAGACTTCTTAATCAATATTTAAATTCCTCTTAAGAAGTATTACAGACTTTAGTAGTCAGTAGTAGCCACACTTGAATAATTTGACCAAATTAGCTTCGGTAATGTAAATAATCTCAGAATTTGACATTATTCCTATTTTTAAAAAATGGAAATAGGAGACTTTAAATTAATGAAGAGCTGTCATAATTCAAGTATAGGAGGCTGAAAAAGGCAATAAAGGACTGTGTCTCACAATTTTCACCAGTGTTCCCAACATTACTTGCATTTACAGGGAACAATGCTCTTGAAGAACACACCTTTGCAGTCTTAACAAGATTAAATTGCCTGTAAAGCAATGTCTGACAACTTCTGAAGGACTCTTATAAACAAAGCAATCACTTTTTAAAGGCAGAACAGTAGATATTTTTTAAGGAAGATACTTAAAACACAGAGATAGGTTTCTCAATCAGGGGCCTTAACCAGTCCTCAGACATTCTGTGATGAAAATAGGAATGGAAGCTGCAAGTGTGTAATGAGCCCGGAGACCATTGCCACAGATGCTTTGAAAAATATATAGGAAAAGACCTTAAAAAATAACAATAAATCCTGGAAGCATATTTTGTTTACTTTCATTTATGGCTCCTCGTTTCTTGAAAACAGGTGGTGTGATAGACATTGAGCTGCATTTCATGTGAAGGCTGAAAAATTTTTTGGTCTTTACACCTGTTGTAACACGTTGTTCTGAAAGCAAAGAAATTAATTAAATATCATGTACATGAAATAAGAACCTGTATTAATAAGGGTATTTTATTTAACTCCTACTGATTACTTGAACTTAGAAAACCGAATTCTGCAAAGAAGAAAGTATTAATTTAATATGTGTGAAGACCTGTATTTGTGGCTCTTCAGAGGAAAAATACATATAAAGGGTGAAAGCAGTGATTCTATGAAAATACTAAGATACAGAAAGATTTGCTGATAATGTTCCATTACATAGGAAAGAAAAAAATATTCCCTTCATGACACATACCCAGTGAATTAAATTACTTCCAGTGAAAGGAGTCATACACAATATTCAGTCCTGGATAATTCTGAACAAAAAGGCTCATTAAATAAATGAAGAAAAGATACTTGGTGAACAAGAGCATCCTAAAGGTTAAAAGAAAGACAGAAAGACACCTCTAGACAGACACTTCTAAAAGAGTGCTAGGAAGGGTGGTGAAAGTCTGGAATTCAAATAAAATTATATGAAAACTTGTCTCAAAGGGAGAAAAGGTTTTTTGCTCAGGAGTTAGCAGGGCTCATTGAAAGAGCTTTAAACTAGATTTGAAGGGACAAAGGGATAAAACAAGACTCACTAGAAGTAAGCCTGGGGGCTGCACACCAGTGTTTGAGGGACAATGTGCTAGCAAGGTCCTTTTCTCCCTATTCTTAAAACAGGACCTCACAAATATGCGACGAGAGAAATGCTATTACTGGTTAAAAAGCATTCATTTTCTAATTAAGTAAAAACATACAGATAGGCTCAGCTGGGACAAGTTTACGGAAAAATTTGTACCCTCTTCATTACTTACCATGATGATGCAAAACTTCAACTGTTACATAAAAGTGTGAAATCTAAAATAAGTTTATTTTTTGACACTAAGGATTTATATGTAATGGCAGGAAATTAAAATCGCAATTATATCCCGAGCTTGTACATGAAATATCTTGTATTACTTTCCTTAAGTCAAAAGAGCTATTATTAGGAATGCAGCTCTTTGTGGGTAAGAGTGGCAGATGGTGCATAGGAGTAAGTGGTGAGCAATTTACAGTAAACAAATTCTTTATCTCTGACGGGTCATGGGGAGAACTAACATGGTCCCCAACTCAATCAGGGAATTGTCTGGAAAACGGTGGCATTCAAATGTACTAATCATGGTGGAACAAGCTTAAAAAGAAAAATAAAGCCAACACAAAACCTTTAGATTACCAAACTGAGAAACCATTTTTCTACAGAAATTTGTCATTCTTCTGGGACTGACAGCATGATTTAATTTGTAAAGGTGCTCCAGTGTGCTCAGAATCTACTGTTGAGAGCACTGCTACAGGATTAGCACCACTGAAGTAGTCAAATTTAATCCGGGTGTTTACTGACACACCGTAGCTGTTGTTAGTAGCCTCGATAGATGAGCTATTACGTGCAAATAAGAATTTATAACCACTTTAACTGTGCGTCTTACAAGGTGGCACCCAGCACAGGTCTGGGTTTTCCTTATCTTTTGAGAAGATGAGGAAACTTGTGTCAGAAGCAAATTTATCTCTTTNAACACTGCTGGACCTTCAGAGGAAGACCAGACTTTTCAACAGAACCATCACTCCAGGAGGACTGCAGTCACCATCTCATTGGACTGTTACCAACCCCCCTATTATCAGGCGGTCAGGTTTGTGCTCTGACCTTGTCAGTGGGTTGGTTTTTTGTGCTACTGCATTTATTTTATTTTTCCTATTAAATTCTATTTCTGACTTAGACTCTCTCACTAGTTTGCTTTCAAACTAGTACATAAGGGTGTGTCAGTAAAGCACTCATGGGATTTTCATTCACTGTTCAGACACAATGTATTCATGAGGCCCATATGACCTGTGTCTATCTGCAGTAGAACTCTGAATGAATTGTGGCAGAACTATAGTTACCAAATACATTTCCTCTGTGTTTTAAATTTGGAGTCAAACAGCAGTCTGTGCCTACATAACCAGTGCCACTATCTATGAGTGGAATATGTATATGTTTTCTCACGTAGATGATGGGCTTGCTGGGTTGCAAAATGTTCCAAATTGTTGTCTTCCTCTTTAAATTAGAATTAAATAATTTGAATGGAAAAATAATTATTTATTTTTAAAATTAGGTGTAATCACTCTGGAGATGTTTTTAGCTTGAAAGAGAAGTTGATAATTCCATCAGTTATCTTATCCTTAATTCCATTTATTTTTATGAAAGAACAATTCTAACATTCCTTGAATAGACACTAACAAGCTACCAAATACTGTTGTTCTTTTCAGAGCACAAAAATCCTGCCAGATCTTGGCCTCCATCTGAAACTTCTGTCACCTTGTGCTTCTTCAGGTGTTCCTTTGTCTCTTTTCCACACATATGTAACTCCAAGGTGTCATCGCCGTGTGGGATACACTTTGACACAGATGTTGCTTCCCAAAATACTTACCAAAAGCACATTTGTCCCTGAATCTCCATATTTTCCATGCTACTACTTACTTTTCTAAGCTCAGTTGATCAATTTTCCTTAATTTATAGATCATAAATCCTCCAGCTTCTGCATATATCTCTTTTTCCTTCTTTCTTCTCTGAATAGATTTTTTTCTGAACCTTTCATATTCCTTGTTGCTTAGGCTTTCTTTCTGAAACCTGCCCTTTGTATCACAGTTGTGCGCTACAGCAAAAGCCTCTGCAGACCTACCTGTGAGTGCTGCTTATAACTGGCATTTGCATATGGAGACGGAGAAGGTGGAGAGGTTGGAGACCATTTCCTGAGAAAAACTACGGGCAAAACAACATAGTAATAAATCTGTTAAAAAAATAAAAAGAACTCTCTGAAAAAATTACTTCTCAGTTTATCTCATACACTTTTAAAAGTCTCAAATCTTCCTTTGCCTGGTACTAAAACAACCATCAAAGCTTTTGCAGAACGTAGTTAGTCATTCCCCCAGAGAAATTACAGTGCCTATCACTGGCATCAAGACCAACAAAATTGCTTCTCTTCCCTCCCTACCACCTTGAGCAATGAAAAGATATGATGGGTTTCAAGAAAGTAAATATTCCATCCAGTACTTGAATTCCGAGCACCGAAACAAATGTCATCATCACTGATTTTCTCCATGTTCAACAGTAACAGAATGGAAAATTCAGCAGCAGGGTGGAAGAAATATCTTGGGTTTTAATCATTTGGGTTTTTTCAAATCAGATGCAATAAAAATCATCGATAAAAAAATTCTCATTTATACTGGTCAATTTTGAATCTGAGCTTTCCTTTACCATTTCAGCCTGAACTGTCATTTATTTGTCTTGTTTCATTCTTTGACATTAAAAAATGTAGATTTTACATTTTTAACACTCCTTAACCATTTTGGATAATCCCACTTAGAGCATTTTAGCAAATTAAATTAAGCCTATCCATCTGCATCTGTGCTTAAAATGAAGGCAATCATCATTGAGATTCATGTTTCAGACAGTAGGCTGACGTACAGAGCTATTACTCTATGGACTTCAACATCTCCAGTGGTTGTGGAATAACACTGTGAGAAGTACTACCGTGAAACAGAATCTCAAAGCTGTGACGTTGTACTCATTTAACTCAGCAGATCTCGGGTGCTCTTTGTTCTTGTTCGTGCAGTGCAATGAAAGTATTGTCTCCAGAGAGGTCTGGAAATCCTGTCTTCGTGGAAGTTTAATGTTTGCTTTCCAACATCTGAATAACACAGCAATGCCTAGAACAAAAAAAAAGCCAGCACAAGATTTGTTTTCCTTTTAATTAATACCTGCTCAAGAAAGGTTTGGAATGTTTAAGATGCAAAACATCATCTGTGTTTTAAGTTAACAGAAATAAATCCAGGGCATCAGGCAGGATTTAGATAAATTATTGCACTTTTGAATCACCTGCATATAACACAATTCTATATGCCTTTTGGGGGTGTTATTCAATAGTTCCTTATGAAAATTGACTTACGCGGTTTCAAGTTTTCTTGGTCTTTTGTCAGGTACCTGATTTGGTACTTCCTGATATTACAAATTACAAAATAAATTATGTAAAACACAAAGTGAAAAATACAGCTAATTTTTACTGGAATAATAAATTAACTGCTAATTGGAAATAATTATCCAGTTGCATCCCATTCTTGGCTAGAAAGTACTAAATAACTTTGGGTAATTAACTAGAAAACATATGAAATCGTTGTTTATTGGGGTCAAAGATGAGGAAGAAACATAGGAAGCAACAGAGAAGGTCATTTAGATGAACAACCATTACTGATATATCAGATTCAGTCAGTCAGCTACTGTTTGAGTCCATGAAAATTCTAGGAAAGTGATGAAATCTCTTCATATGACTTTTGCATCCAATAAAAAAAAAAAAAAAAATTATTTTTCTGACAAAACATTGTCCCTACCAATCTAAACAGTAATATTTATATATATTTCTATAAGGAAATGCGTATGTATACACAGCTTCAAGAGGATATATGGGCAAACATTTCATTATCAGCATTTTTTTTACATACTATACATCAGTCTGTACTAGTATAGCACTGTTTCTGAAGTACAAATTCTATTTGTTCTACATAAATATATTTATTCAGTGAGCTGTAATTATTGAAACATTATCCAAATGAGATTTCTGTGTATTTTAAGTTCTGTAATTCCAGAAAAACACTGTATCACATTGCGAGAATGAAAGCTGGTTAGTTCTACTTCAGATTAGAGCTCTTGAATGCCCAAGTGTTTCACAGAGCAATACTCTGTGCAAGTTCTGTTGTGCCCATCTACAACTTTTCTTTTTTTCTAACAACAAACGTGGTACATTTTCAGGTTTAAGAACATGAATTTGAAGCTTTCTTCCTCTGGATCCTTCTTCTTCCTTTTTTCATTTTTCTTTTTATTTCATTTTTGGGTACAGCAGCCACGAATCTGTGACTGCCAACCTTAATGAATGATCAAGGCCTTGCAAAATACTCCAAACTGGCTGCCATAAAAATGGAAATATTCAAATTACTTCTTAAAATCCTTGATTATGGCATGCTTCCATTTTATACCATAGTAAGTCAGGTAAATTTTTCATATGGGTTATTTACTGAATAACAAACAATTTTCATTAGATTTAGGTTTTTGCTTTTATTCTGTTTTGGAGAGGATGGTCAAAACACCCCTATAAGTAAATCTCTAAAAATGAATTCCTGCTGCTCCTTTTCCAGTTATGTATTGTAGCTCAGTATGCAAATCAGTTCTGCTTCTCTTTCTCTCACACATGCATACTGACATGAATATTTCTGCCTCTCTCTCAACAACCAGTGCCCTATGCTATAAAAAGAAAAGAGGGATTCTGAAATGGCTTGTTATCAGAAGCAATCAGATGAACTTATTAATATTATTTATAATTGCTGCATTGTTGCCTAAGGAGCTGGTTGCCAAGGGAATTATTAAACCCACTGATTTCCACTTTTGTAGAGGATTTGAGAAAATTGCTTTTAAAGGAAACAGCTTTCATTTTATCCTCAAAGCAGAAAAAAAGCTAAAGTAGGCAGAACAAATAGAACTTCTTTAAGATGTCTGATAGAAAATTCCCCTGAGTGGAAGCTTCAAATGGATATAATAAACCTTAAATTTTAGTGGGTTTTTTGGTACCACATACTTCAAGGGAAGAAGGATGAGGGGTTTGAGTCCCTATCTTGCTCAAAATATGTCTAAAATAGAGTGCTAACAGCCATCAGAGATACTGTAACTGGCTTTTCAGGAGGAATAACAAAAAATCTCAGTGTAAATGTGCTAATTCGTTACTAATGTACATATGGTTAGAAATGTAAAAGATGAAGCACACCATACCACCATCCTTTAACATCCTTATTAAACTCTTGCCTATGCATCTTCCGTGCTGTCTTCTATAGACTCCCTGTGTGCTACTCATTTGATTCAGTTTCTTTCTGAAGCTGCTCCTAAGACACACAAATACTGGCCCACATCAAGAGTAAATTTCTCTCAGTATACTAAGAGCCAAGTTAGCAGAGAGTAGCTTCCAAAAGCACCCTTCAGTTAGAACAGCAGTCCCATCTGACACTGCTTGCAGTCACCATTTTGTCTTCATCCTCCCTTGTACTAAACATTACCTGTCCTCAGTTCCAATCTCAGTCCCACCACTGACCCTGGGAAGACACTATTGAATTAGGATTGGGTACCAAACTCTCTGGAACCGACCAAATGCCAGTTCCATTCACTCAGTGAAGGCACTCAATTTTGAAATGCTCCATTAGCCCAGACCACAGGTCACAAGAAGCAAACAGTTTCAATGTAGCGCAACATTGTGTGCACCTAAATCCTATTAGCTACTGACTCCAAAGGACCAGCTATTTTGAAAAGAGGAAATGATGAAGTGGAAAATAAAAACACTGCAGACATGATTAGAAGTTTGAACATTGCTGAGGAGGTTGAATCCAAGAGTCAATGCATTCAACAACAGAAGCAAGAAGAGAAAGGTAACTTTTTTCCCCCCCCTTATAGCATTTCTTCTATTTTCAGCGTTCCTGGATCTCTTTCCACACCCTTTTCCAGTCTGTGGTTGTCTTCCACTTCAGATCACCTTTTCCACTTCAAAACTCGAGGTTCTAACATAAAGAGCTTTTGTTTATTCTGGGAGGGGATTTGTTTATAAGAAGCTTCACATTTTATTCTAACTTTAAATTCTAATTCTTCAAATTCTGACCGTGTAGTGACCAGCAATTTCCCTTCCTGAGAAGATATTTCACCCTGCATCACCCAGATTTCCAGATTCTAAAATGTAAGCAGGCTCTGCATCTCATTGAAACATTTCAATTTTTGCCAGAAAGTGATACCCTTTTCCTTTGTCTCATGGCTAGATGTAATGACTTGAGGCAGAGTTCCAACGTCAGGTGTACCAGTGAATCATTTCCATACAAGAAAGTGGTATAATTTCTGTCTGGAAACACTCAGTCTTAGCAGAAACACTCACTCTTTTCTTAGCAGAAAACATGCAAAATCAGCCACAAGTATCTTTTCTTTAAATTGTGTACACTACTGAGTCATAACTGTTATTAGCAACAACTGTGTGGAACTAATTTAATAGTATTGTAAGAGTGGATTTACCAATATGTAAATACATCTTTTCATCACACTGTACACTTATCATTATATTTTATCATTGAAACACAGAAAGCCAGTTCAGGCAGGTGTGCAAATGTAACCTCTCTTCATCCATTTATTAATTTTTAAAATCTAAAAAACCGTGAAATATCAATAATTTCATTTTGTTAAAACTGTTGCAATAAGGAGTTAGAGTATGTTAAAACATATAACTCAAGCCATCTCCGATGAATGCCATGTTAATCCACAAATATCCCATGTCTTATTCTATAATCAGAGAATGGTTCTAGGATAACAAGGATTAAGGTTTAGAAAATGACTGCAAAAGCATTTGAAATTATGATAAAATTATAAGATTATAAAGATTATGAAATATTCTGAAATTATGATAAAATAATGAATTTTTACCTAAAGAATTATTATAACACAGAATATGCAGTATCAACAAGGAGAAAATAAATGAGAGTATGCTTGACAGAAAACTTTAAGTATTTTCACAGACTTGTTAGTTTGTGAAAGTCAGTGAAACAAACACTGATATTCTTTGTCCTTTTGTAAATTAACATAGTATTAAGGATGCATTTATTTGCCTTCCTATCCTCTTCCTTATATCAGCATCTCTGAAATGTGAAGTAAAAATCTTTGTTCCATATTATGAAGCATTAAGCAATAAAAAGATATAAAACTTCTCTGCTCTTCATTCCATAATTTACATATAGAACATTTGCACCTAAAGGTAAGTTCGTATTAGTCCTAAGATGGATCATAACAGAGGAACTGTGCTGAAGCATGGATAAAAAATGTCTATAAAGACCACAGGCAAAGTTTTAGTAGAAAATGATTTCTGAAACCTTGAAGTGTGTGCATGCTTCCAGAGATCAGTTTCACTATGTCCTAGCTTGGCTCTGCACGATGCAAAATCTTTGTTATTGCTCTGAGATGGCCTCAGCAGTTTACAACGTTTAGAAGTTTTTTAGTTTTAGCTGTAAAAAGTTTCTTTTTGCTCATGGTTTAATGGCAAAAACGGTCCTTGGTGCCTGAAGACTTTCAAAGAATGCCCTTCTATGTGTGTGCTGAACTTTCTTGCCTCTTATGTATCTGAACTCCCTCTTTTTTTCAAATTTTTGAAGCTGAAACATCATTAAGAAAAGAAAATTTAAGTACTTCAAAAAGACAAATGTTAAATAATTCTCACTGCTCTCAGAATCTTCTATTAGCACAGTTATGATCTCTGATAGCTCAAAGCCAGATGTTTTCCACTTGGATGAGGGTGAGCACAAAGCAGAGTTTGATGTGGCTAATTAATCTTAAAGAGACAATTTCTAGATCTTCCAAGATGCTGAGAGAACTACTTTAACAATTTAAATAATTTCAACAATTCGATCTATTAAACAACTTCTCTTTTGTATCTGCTTCCCTTATAATATTTGAATTTTTTTATACTATTTCTCCACTTCCCATAATATCCCTCTACAGGGCAAAACACATACCTCATCAGAGCAGCACATGAGTTGTTTAAGTATGATTTGTGCCACCATATATTTCTTTTTTTCCCCCCTATGTTGGACTAGTGATATCTCCTGGAGATTAATATAATTTTCTTTTAAGTTTTTGATTCGGAATTTCTCCATCTGATAGGAAATGGTCAAATTGCCTAGACAAACCTTTCAATAAAAATACACAGGTTTTGCCCAAGACTGTGTAGGGAATGTTGTCAAAGCAAGAAAAGACAGTAAGTAGGTCTGGGTTACTTCTAGATTTCTTTTTTTTTCCACTGGATTAGCAGAGAATAGATGTAAATTTTTCACAATTCAGAGTTTTATTGAGGTTATTGAGATTATTCACTTTTGTCATTAACTGTCCTGGAAAGTGGGTGACTTTCTTCTACCATCACCTGAAAAGACATTGAACCATTGAACTCCTGTTTTCAGGTTGTTTCAAGCAATGATTACTAATATCAACTATTGGCAATTTCCTTTTGGTCACTGGAGCAGCACGTTCAATGCTTGGGTTTTCTGTCCTTTTCTCCAGCAACATGGACCAGTACTTTGTCATATTTCTAGAAAACAGCCCAGTGACTCTCATTCTGAGGTACATTTTGTGTATCTAAGGCAAGTTTTTGTTTTCTACTTCCATCTGTCTAGAAAGTTTCATGAAATATTCATGCAATAGGAATTTGTTTCAAAGGAAGGCTACATGCCTTATTTCTGAGTCACTAATTTTAGCAGAAGCTGGAGTGCCATAAATGAAGCTCTGTGTGTATAAAAGATCTGCCTTAAGATTATGCTATTTAAGAGTGCCATATTTGTTGCAACAAAAGGAAAAACAGTGACACTCCTTCCAGTTATTACTTATAAAATGGAATTTCCCTTATTGTCTCTAATTTCCTTTTCTTGTTTTTAGCCCAGAAACCAGAAAATCAGTATTATAGGTTATCTGAAACAGCTCTTTGTTAAGAAGATGCATAATCTTGAACAAACAAGAACACCCTCTCTCTTTTTTCTGTTGAGCCTTTCACTGTATGCCAGCGTGAAACCCAGAGGACAAGCGATGACTTCCCTGTATTGACTGTGCACACACGCTTACAGAATTTCCTTTGTTACGGACATTTTATGGAAGTTTAATTCCACCAAATTCCTATGTTTATTTCCCATAGAGCGTAATCCAGGTTTGGAAAGAGTACAGATGTTACCTCTTCTATCACTTAATCTCAGTGGGTAAAATGCCAAAGACCAAAAAAGAAAACAGATGGGCAGAAAGCCTTTCAAATCTCAGACTGAACAGGCCTGTTTGTTGGAACCAGCTAAGAGAAAACTGTCTTTACTAGTTTTAATTTCTTTTCAGATATTTTAGAGAATGAGTAAGGAGGAAATTAAAACACTTCAAAAAATTTAAAATTATTGATTTAGCAAAACTTAAGCAAATAACTACCATATCTATAGTAAAGGCAATCTACAGGAATCCACCTTAAATCTTTCAACATTTTGCAGAAACACATTACACATTTTATTCTGTCAACATTTACGGGATTTTTGCATGCTCTGAAGAACAGGATTTATCCTGATAAGCTAGAGAAACATCCATCCCACTAAGTGAACTTTTTAGAGTGTCTTGTATCTAAGACCCCTTGGCCACAATAAAAAAACCCATGAAAATACTTGTTTCAGAAAATATTTAAAACAGTCTGTCTCTTAAAATGCATTGCTTACTATTTTCATCAAAGCAGTCCCTGAACATGCTGTGAAAGTAGAGGTTATAGCTCATTAGTTACGGCTGCTTGTGTGAGGCAGTCCATAAACACAGAAAAAATACCTTCAAAAAAACCCTGACACTTTCTGATGGTACATGCCACACTGCAATGTTTGATTTGAATAACACAATGAATAATTTAAAAATACATGCTCAGGCTCAGCAGCGTAGGTTTTGCACAGGCCCAGTTCAAGAGGAGGAGATTTTAACAGACCAAGAAAATACCGTGCAAGCACCTCCATCTAAGAGGTGTCGTGCAGTGCGAGCTCACCGAGACACAAGCGGCGACTTTGTGTGCACGTCCTGTCTTGCACAGCAGGCTCTGAAGTTGCTTGGACCCATTTAATGCCTTCTGACAGCATGATGATCTCCCCAGCAAACATGTTCCTGCGCTGCTTATCGTGCCAGCAGCACTAAGGGGGAGAAAGGTTTTCTGTTGCTTTCATCAGCTTCGAGTTAGTTTGCTGAGAAGCGAGGACTGCATCCGCTGGCTGGTACAAACATACAGCTCGGCAGCACGCGGGCTGTGGCCAGAAGAGCCGGGGGCATGGCTGGGGCTGGTAGCATCACACGTTTTGTGGGCTTGAGGGGAAAGTCACTGGCAACTTACTGAGTAGGAGAATGAGCCTATAAATCAGTAAAATCCTTTGCAAATCTCTTTAAAAATTGAAAAACTTTAATTCCCTAACAGAAAATTTAGGATCACAGATGTTGGAAAACTGCCTGTGGGGAAAACAGGGTCTTTTTCTCCTGGGCATCATGTAAACTTGCAAAATCTCTTCGGCCTGGGCACTGCAGGTCTTTCTAATATGATTGCTCTTATCTCTCACATATCAGCAGCAAGCTTTTTAAAATGTATATATATAAAACTGATACAGGGATTTTTTTAAATGTCTGACACTATTCCGGGAGGGTTGATGGACTGAAACCAAACACACGTACACAAATTCCTGTTGCTCCAGTTTGGCAGTGTTTTGCTCCTTCTGTGACTGCTGATTCTTTGTGATGTCTCTTGAAACAGCACACACGGCATAGTTCATCAGACCACAGTAGGCACTAAAAAAACAAACATGAAGGAAGACAAAACCCAGACCAACTCTAGAGCTCTATTATGCTGACCTAAAAAGCCTCCTACTACGTAATTCTTGCATTAAGATGTAACTTTGCAAAAAACATTCCTGCTGGGTTATAATGTGCTTATTTTTTATTATTATTTTTTTTAAATATCCCACTTGTCAGGGAAAAAGCCGTGATGTGAATGTTGGAACATTATGAAAATGGATCCATAAGCCAAGTCTATCTGCCAGACTATTCTTGCTAAATCGCAATGAGTGAGAGACTCAGCATGTAGCCAGCCAAAACTGCTTCAAAAAAGAAAATAAGAAAAAAAAGCAAGGGAATAAGGGAGGGAAAACATTTCTGACATCTATTTAATGATTGTGGAATTACATAAATGTAAAATCCTCAGGGCCAAGAAAAGGTCTTGATTCAAATGAGTATCCAGTCTGGTAAAGCAAAGACAAAGAGATTAATATTAGTCTCATGGTCTCCTCACCCCAGACATCAAACGAGAGCAGGCCTGTGAACCATGATCCCAGAAAGATGTTTCATCTTGTGTGCTCACAGCCAGCATCCGTGACTGCTGGAGCCTGGGCAAGGGTAGGAAAGGTAAGACACAGCCATAGCTGTGCTCACAGTGTCAGCAAGGATCCATGTGACCTTAGACTGACTGTAAAATCAGGGCCAGAAAGCCTTAACTAGCTGCACCCCTTCTATGTTTAATTTATAGCTTTTCTGATGGGGCTGATGAGCTTCATCTCTGAATGCTCCTCTCTCGCACAAGATACCTGCTGCCTGGTGGCAGAGCACTCTCCATGTCTCACAGCTGGTTTTGTACTTCTCTTGTAGCATACTTTGGCAATCTATTCACTCTCCAAAACTGTGTATCAAAGCAATTAGTCCCTTCTTTTATCCCTTCTTACACTAAAGGCTTTGGCATTACTGTATCATCTCATCTCCGGCAAAATCCTAGTCTTACTTATAGTGACCACAAAGAGCTGTCTTCGTTCTGAAAGTTGCTCTTGAAGTGTTATTAATTTGTCATCCATTTACCCTCCAACAGTTAAATTTCTCTATCAAACACAACAGTACTACAATAAGTAGACTTTTAGATCAATCTTATACAAGGAACAATAAATCCAGGGGCAGGACTGAGACTAGATTAAAAAACACTCTGGAAATTGAAACTGGACCAATGAGTTGGCAAAAGATCAAGAAAAATGCCCATAAGATCAATTTAGAGGACACTGGCATGTGTACAGTAAGATCTATAATGCCTGCAATGTACTGTGGCATAATTAATAAAGTATGCCTGGGGTAAAAAGCAAAATACCTAGTTAAAAAGGGCCGCTCCCTCCCAGTTAGGTTGGAAATAAGCTGTGTAACATGCTGGAAACTGCAGAGTACATCTCCAAGCACAAATTTGACAAAGGTAAGGTGAGGAGAAATTTTGCACTGTATTTGATCTCTAAAACTCAGTGAAATTCTAATTAGACAAACCCTGTTCTAAATGTTTTCATTCTGTCTCTTAAGGGCTGTTTAGTATTTTAGCACAGCTTTTTGCTCCTAGTGCATAAGATTCCCCGTTCATAACCCTTCTTCCTCCATAAAAAGGAAACTGATACTGATGATTTGCCAGCAATGTCACAGAGCTGCCCATTTGCCATTTTCCTCAATGGTAAAACACTTTCACAGCCATGGAATGTTACACCTTATTGAATGCCACCCAGGTGTGAGCCAGTCCTGTAACTAGTGACAGTCCCACTTCCATTTCCTGAAGACTCCTAAGAGGAGACGAATACAACAATGTCAGTAGCTGATTTTTTTTTCCACCAAAGGAACCTAAGCCCACAAGCATGAGTGAGCGTGCCATCCCCAGGAGTGTTCTAGATAAAGTAAGAAAACTGAGGTCGCTACTCATAGAGAGTAGCAGTGGTGATCCGTGCTTTAAATCGGAATTTATGGGCCACCAAGCTTTCCTTGTGGAAAAGGAAATTCTGCATAAATTCTGCATTCTTTGTGCCCATTATCAGTGATACATTCTTCTCTCCTAGCTTTGTTAATCTCCCCCTAGGTCTGAGATAGCACCCAGACAATATATAAGATGCCTTTATGTTATCTCAGGTTCCCACTGTGGGGGCATATCTTACAGTTCAAGTTCCAGGTATCCATGGTGGAGTATTCAGAGGGGGCTGTGGTGGTCTTTGGTGATCCCCAGTGCCATCTGTCCCATAGCTTGAATTTTCTTTGACTGGTGATATGTGTGTGAGCAGTTGCTTCTTTTCACTGCTTGTCATTGTTGGAATTTTCGTCTGGATGCATTACCCAGGATGTTCTGACCAGATCTCGCCTCCACCAGGTCTGGAGTTAGTGCCATCCTGTCACTCTATTCTGTGCTTATCTCATGGCAAAGTCCTTCTGGGACCNAAACGAGAGCAGGCCTGTGAACCATGATCCCAGAAAGATGTTTCATCTTGTGTGCTCACAGCCAGCATCCGTGACTGCTGGAGCCTGGGCAAGGGTAGGAAAGGTAAGACACAGCCATAGCTGTGCTCACAGTGTCAGCAAGGATCCATGTGACCTTAGACTGACTGTAAAATCAGGGCCAGAAAGCCTTAACTAGCTGCACCCCTTCTATGTTTAATTTATAGCTTTTCTGATGGGGCTGATGAGCTTCATCTCTGAATGCTCCTCTCTCGCACAAGATACCTGCTGCCTGGTGGCAGAGCACTCTCCATGTCTCACAGCTGGTTTTGTACTTCTCTTGTAGCATACTTTGGCAATCTATTCACTCTCCAAAACTGTGTATCAAAGCAATTAGTCCCTTCTTTTATCCCTTCTTACACTAAAGGCTTTGGCATTACTGTATCATCTCATCTCCGGCAAAATCCTAGTCTTACTTATAGTGACCACAAAGAGCTGTCTTCGTTCTGAAAGTTGCTCTTGAAGTGTTATTAATTTGTCATCCATTTACCCTCCAACAGTTAAATTTCTCTATCAAACACAACAGTACTACAATAAGTAGACTTTTAGATCAATCTTATACAAGGAACAATAAATCCAGGGGCAGGACTGAGACTAGATTAAAAAACACTCTGGAAATTGAAACTGGACCAATGAGTTGGCAAAAGATCAAGAAAAATGCCCATAAGATCAATTTAGAGGACACTGGCATGTGTACAGTAAGATCTATAATGCCTGCAATGTACTGTGGCATAATTAATAAAGTATGCCTGGGGTAAAAAGCAAAATACCTAGTTAAAAAGGGCCGCTCCCTCCCAGTTAGGTTGGAAATAAGCTGTGTAACATGCTGGAAACTGCAGAGTACATCTCCAAGCACAAATTTGACAAAGGTAAGGTGAGGAGAAATTTTGCACTGTATTTGATCTCTAAAACTCAGTGAAATTCTAATTAGACAAACCCTGTTCTAAATGTTTTCATTCTGTCTCTTAAGGGCTGTTTAGTATTTTAGCACAGCTTTTTGCTCCTAGTGCATATGATTCCCCGTTCATAACCCTTCCTCCATAAAAAGGAAACTGATACTGATGATTTGCCAGCAATGTCACAGAGCTGCCCATTTGCCATTTTCCTCAATGGTAAAACACTTTCACAGCCATGGAATGTTACACCTTATTGAATGCCACCCAGGTGTGAGCCAGTCCTGTAACTAGTGACAGTCCCACTTCCATTTCCTGAAGACTCCTAAGAGGAGACGAACACAACAATGTCAGTAGCTGATTTTTTTTTCCACCAAAGGAACCTAAAGTCACAAGAATCAGTGAGCGTGCCNAAAGGAACCTAAACTCACAAGCATGAGTGAGCGTGCCATCCCCAGGAGTGTTCTAGATAAAGTAAGAAAACTGAGGTCGCTACTCATAGAGAGTAGCAGTGGTGATCCGTGCTTTAAATCGGAATTTATGGGCCACCAAGCTTTCCTTGTGGAAAAGGAAATTCTGCATAAATTCTGCATTCTTTGTGCCCATTATCAGTGATACATTCTTCTCTCCTAGCTTTGTTAATCTCCCCCTAGGTCTGAGATAGCACCCAGACAATATATAAGATGCCTTTATGTTATCTCAGGTTCCCACTGTGGGGGCATATCTTACAGTTCAAGTTCCAGGTATCCATGGTGGAGTATTCAGAGGGGGCTGTGGTGGTCTTTGGTGATCCCCAGTGCCATCTGTCCCATAGCTTGAATTTTCTTTGACTGGTGATATGTGTGTGAGCAGTTGCTTCTTTTCACTGCTTGTCATTGTTGGAATTTTCGTCTGGATGCATTACCCAGGATGTTCTGACCAGATCTCGCCTCCACCAGGTCTGGAGTTAGTGCCATCCTGTCACTCTATTCTGTGCTTATCTCATGGCAAAGTCCTTCTGGGACCTTACCAGTGTTTGAGACAGGCCACTGTGATCTTTAAGTCCGTACACTGTGTGTAAGTTGTAAGCACTACTGTCCATCAGCTGTGTCAGGCGGGAACACTGGGCATCAAGCGGGAGACTTCTCTGCCACAGAGCTTAGAGACACCCTGTTAAAAGGCACTTAAATACAGATTTATGTTTTATACTTCTTCCCGTCATATTATTCTACCAGACTTCACCACCACATGAGCCCTCCATGCAGTCCTTCAGAATATGTGACAAGGAGTTTTAAAACTCCTTTATGCTGTGTATACTCTGATACAAAACACTAGAGTCTTATCAATGTGTCACTGAGCACTTGCCCCACTCCTCTGCCAGCAGTTTTCAGAGCAAGAAGACACAGCCTGGTGATCTGCCAGAGAAGAGGCACGTTGGTGGAGCACCTACATCTCTTCATAGCCCAATGTCAGACTCCTCTCCCAGTACCACCACCAAGAGGTGAAGGATTATCCCAGTTTGTTCAATTCACAGTCACACTCCACCACAGCACTCTACTTCTCACACCCATCAGTCCAGTGACATGTCAGAGAGTACAAGTACCTCCATACTCCAGATAACCACCACTAGCTTCTACCACCTCTGTGTTGGGACTCCACCAGAATTATACGGATTGTGCCTGAACTGCCTGTCTTGTGTCTCATGAATTTGGTTTTGTGCAGCTTGGTAAATGGGCCAGAATGACCTCAAACCACTTTAATTCTACATTAATAAAGTTAAAGGTCATCTAGGACTAGGCTTTCAGGATTCTTTTCATATTTGTCTGTTCAATATAATATGCATTTTATTGTCAGTAGAGAATTTTTGTCATCATAATGATCATTATCATGATTTCTTATATCAAATAATTACTTTCTAAGAAGTTGCCCACTTTTATTTTTTTTAATGTCCACTGACATCAACTTTTAGTATCTATTACTTACGATCAAGTATTCAGAGTTCTTTCATGTAGTCTCAAGCCAAAAGCCCTGAGCAGAGCTACTTATTCAGAGCATTTTGCACTGAGGGCAGAGATGAGGTTGTTCAAGTAGCATAAACTTATCCAAGAACTCAGAAGTGAGATGAAAATGCTTGTGATGACCTTTGACTTTGTACAATAATTTATCTAAAACAAATGTTCCTTTAATTTGCGTTATAATGGCAATCCTGTGCTTAGACTGGCCAGCTCTCAGAAGTTTATCTGCAGTAATTAAACATTTTCTACCCCAGATTTTCTCTTTTCATTGATGAAGCTAAAAGTGCAATTCACTTCATCTGGAAATGCACTTCCAGAAGGTCAAAAAAGAAACTTGTGCCATTTCCTTCACCTTCTATTAAACATGTATCAAACTACCCATGAGCATTCATACTGTATATCATTGAACATGAATGGGCTCAATGACCTGTGCAGAACAAGGGTATTGAGCAACCTATTAGACATGCTGACAAAAACACAATATTTGGGTCATATTATACAACATAAAAACAATTACTTCAAAGTTACACTCAAAGATACAGCTTACTTAAAACTCCAGACAACTTTTATTCTTCAGAAGTCATTCTTCTGATACAGAAGGATAAATGAATTTTTTGGGGGTTACCATTACATTTAAATGTAGCCATGAAGTCTGTCTTATAGCATTGAATAGCTACAAGCTGTATTTAGAATTTAAAAGTAAGAGTGCACACAACAATTATTGTTGTGTCTTTTTTTTCATTTTGCCTTTTTTTTTCTACTCAAGAATATTCTGTGTATTTAAACCTTCCAATAAAGAATTCTTTTTTTTTCTTTTGTATTGAGTTTGCAGATTAAGTAGCAATCTGATATTAGAAAAAATCTTGTTTTCTCATAAATTATGACAGAAACTTCATCATGGAAAAAAATGACAAAAAAAACCCAAAAAATGTTCTCCATTCTAATCAGGCTCAGATAAGGTTTGGGACATGAACAGACCCCATTATACAAGAATTCTGCATTTAAGAAACTCTTTAATGCCAAAATATCTCAGCCTTTACCAATCTAAGTGCTAAAGGACATACTTGAATGAATGAAAGCAAAACAAGAAATCTCATTAAATGTTCCCAGCAGCTCCAAATCATTATGAATTTTCCAATACAGCATCTGATAATTATATTAGTTTTCCAATAATATAGTCAAATGTCTCTCATTACAACTAATTGAGAAAGTACAACAGATTACCCAATCTCACTGTTTTATGAAAAGAAAATCATGTTTGGTCAGCTCTGCAAACTGTTGAATGTATTGACATACACAAAAAGCCACAAACATGTCAGGACTTACTTTTCTTTGGGTTGGAATTCTCTTACTGGATAATTCTTCCTCTGTAAACTTCAAAAACTGACCTACAAAAAGTTCACGAGGCTTTAAATTCCCAGTAATACTTTGATTACGATTATAAATATTTCTAGTCAGCAAGTCTAAATACATTGTTAATTTCCTGTAAGCGTCAAACTCAGAAACTTTACCGGTACTCCTGAGACTTAAACTGTCTCTGACCCTCAGGGCCACAGCTCTCATGACAGCCCCATTAGCTTCATACAAACATCTCTCTGACAAAACCTGCAGGCAACAGGATGAGGCATAGTCAGAGCTGCACTGTCTTTGCCACTGGCATTGAGAAACATGCTGGAGGAAATCCAGATGAAACTGGCAGGGTTGGCAGCCAGTCTGGTTTCGCCCCAGCAGAACAATAAAATTCACATTGCTATTGTTACCATTATTACTGCAGTTACCCAGCTAAGCAGAGCTACAGCTTGCGTGAAGCACTGGGGTGGCAAGACCGAGCTCACAGAACCCACTGTGCTGGTTGTGGCGAAGTTGCCCTTTCAGCCTGGGCAATGGGCATTTCTGCCCAGCAGAATCCATCACTGTGAAATCCCATCAGAACTATGGAGCCTGTTTGGAGGCACACAGCTCACAGCCATTCAGTTCTGAACTCCTGTACAGTCCTCGGCAGCTTACTTTTCACAAAGTTAAAAAAACAAGTTGACAAACAGAAAGCTGAGGGAAAAAAGGGAATATGGGGTTTTAAAACGCCTGTAATATGTCTTCACCCAGAGGTTCCAAACTCATAATTGTTTAAAACAGGACGTAGAGGGGAGATGCAACCCCAGTTGGATTCAATTATTCATGGTAGCATTTGCAGTCACAAGCATGACACCAAAGGCCTGCAACCACAGACAGTGTACCATTACCACTGCAGCTCTGTTTGGACACCATCTCCTGGACATTGCCCATGTGTTTCAGAGACCTCAGGGCTGGAGGTCACGAGAAGCATATGCTTCCTATTGCTTCATGTACTTGTGCCTATGGGCTAGAGAGCAGAGGGGTCACTGTGCTCAGCTATTTGGTGCTGAAGTCCTACCCTTAACGTGTAGGGCAGCAGAAGGCAGCCATGGTTCAGTGCTGCAGATCTGCCTCTGAACAATGGAGAAAGTAGAGCTGGTGGATAAACAGTTGTTAGGGTGGTGCAGGAATATCTCTGTGCAGCTAAATCCAAATGCATCTCAGTATTTCAAATGCTTGGCAAAAAAAGCTGTAGAAACTTTGTCTTCACCTGTGAAACCTAATAAGCACAAGGCTACAATAATAGGATGCCTATAGTAATATCAATAACAATAATAATTATATTGATAAAGGAGACAGTTCTGCAATAAATATTACGATGATTAATTTTCCAGGACTTTCAACTGGCCATTTCAGACCATTGTCCTAATATATTATGAATACTGCATATATGTTATCATTGATTTTTTTTTTAACTTGGAGCTTTTGAAATATTTATGGCTTAAACCAGCAACAGATACAAAATATGCATGGAAAAAGATAGCACCAGGGACACTGGTGATAATTTTAGAAGTGCTTCATGGAAAGAGGTACAATCATTAAAAGAGAGGCAAGACATGAAGACACCACAAACATAATCACACTGTGTGAGAGAAAAAAGTATTTTGCAAAAGATCCAAAAGGATTAATTCCAAATCTAAATTAAGCCTTTCTTTCTTCTACACATCATTCATTTCTGCCCTGAGAGCAACTTTCCTGCTTTTCTGATTAATAAATAGGGTACGCAAAACAAGTTTATTTAGAAAGATGGGCAATGGGGAAGGATATGAGCACTGCAATGAGGCAATGATTTATAATTTTGTCATGTCTCTCTATTCAGGAACCACTGTTTGCCATCCTGGCTGCTTCCATACATGCATTACTTGGTTAATATCAAGTACAAATGTATCACTCAGCCATAATCTATCCCCTTAGAAACTCAAACCTGGGAATGGCTTTTCACTGACTGGCAGGACAGATCACTCAAAGTTCTTCTTTTCTGTCTGCATCCAATGCAAGTGTTTTTCAAATTCTTGAGAGAAAATGTTAGTTATTTAAAGGTCAGGTAAGGAGAAAATTAATTAATATAGTTAAGAGACCTGAAAACCATCTAAGCCAAACCTGAACAGAAAAGATGGCCTACTAGAGCCATGGTGAGAACTGAGCCAGTTAAGCTCCACTGTCAAATATAAAAGTTACTGTGTCCCTCCCTTCTATGTTTTAAATAATTCAAGTTTTAAATAATTTGCAATGACCAAAACCAGCATTTAAAATGATGGAGTGTGTGTCTGTGCATATGCATGTTTGTGTTTCTAGGGGAGGAATAAAACTTGAAATAAAAAAAATTATAATTTATTTTGCTCTCTAATATGGCATTTTCTCTAAGTGGGGCAGACAGAGTCCCAGGAGTAGAACAGAACCTGCAACCGATAAAATTTCAGCTAATTCAAAAGAAAATCTAAACTCTCCTTATCATGAAAACAAGTGATTTAAATGTTGGCAAATAGAATTATTTATCAACAGTTGCATGGCCTCACAGAATGAAACCTAATTCAATGCTATTCTCAAAGAAACCTTATCCCTTTCTTTAATGCAAAGATGGGAGTGAAAATGAGTACTGTACTGACTGATAAAGGGGAGCTATTGCTTTCCAATAAGGTAAATGGCACAAGCCTGATCCCAGAGTAATTTGGCATAAAACTGGCTTTCCGGGTAACATGAAAAGGACATTGTGTATGGAGTCTCTTCCCATTGATTCATGCCCTCTTTTCAGGCTCCGGTGCTGCTGAAACAGATTGTCTGCTCTAGCACAAACCCAAGTGACATCTGATTCACTCACTGGCAGCCGTTCAAGCCTATCTGGTCGAGCAGGCTTCCGTGAACTGGGGACTTCAGGTTTTTTCCACAGCGTTTATCAGCAGTTTTCATGCTGTTGAAACGATCTTGGCAGTGCTGCTCACAGTAATCCCTCACCCCTTAGCGCCACTGCTCTTTGCAAATACAGCTCTCCTTACTTCTAGGTGTGTTATCTTGAAAGACTTCAGCCTAGGAAGGCTGTGCAAATGATCAGTTAAGCTGGGAGTCCTCAGACAATTTGGATGATGTGCAAAATCAGTGCCCTGTAAAAATTAATATATAATTTTTTAAAATGCAATTAAGTTAACTACCTGCCTATTTAACCCTAGCATTTAATTTCCGAAGGCTTTGGAGCCTGCAAATGGTCAAGCACTTCAAGCATCACCTAGATATATTTTCTCTGGGTCTCAGCCATCCCCTAAGGTGCCAGGAGCCTCTTTTAGGGTTCAGTTGTCAAAGAAAACCCAATACGTTAAATGCATGTAAGTAAGAGGAGGCACATGCTTAAACACCCCTACTGTATGGGGTGATGGTCTGTAGAATAATAGAGCAATTTGTTGTATATATGAGGGGAGAAATTTAATTTAGCTACACCTACAATCATGTCCAGGAGCTGCATAAAAAAGAAGACAAGAAAAACAAATTATGTTAACAGCGTGCCTCAAAATATCTATGGGTTAATATCTTGCAAGTTAGTCCCTGAGGGAAGAAAAGGAACCAATCCATATCTATATATAACCATCAGCACATGGTACAGTGTTTTGCATCATGAATTAGATGCTGTCCAATGAAGACTCACAAGAATAAAGCAAATTAAAAACAAAACCAGGAACTCTGGGGAGTCCTGGAAATAACTGAGGATGAAAGCAAAGTGCATTCTAGGCATTTATTAAAGCATTTATCTATTTGATACATAAGCATCAGTTCTTCAAAGCCAGTCTGAATCACTGCTACAACCAAGATACAAGCAAGCTTAAACAGGACCAGACAAACCCATTCAAAATTACAAAGGCTGGATGAAAAAAATCACCATGGGTCAGTGCAATGTCAGAAGAAGAGGAAGGATTTGATATGATTACGCTGAAAGATATCCATGCTCAACACACATCAAAAAAGAACTTCATTATTCAGCAGTTTGTATCAAAATGGCCAGAGCTAAAGAATGAAATACACTTGAAAAAGATTTCTACATCTCTTCCTTGAAATTGCACATCGACAATTTTATGATCTCTTTAATAGTGAAAGAGCTGAAAGAAAAGAGGTGGAGTAAGTCCAGACTTCAAAGTAGAAAATGCTTCCTTGTTAAACAAAAGATAGGCAGTACATACAAAAACTTTCCTTGAAAATAACCCTTAAACTCATTAATATTGCATGTGTCCTTTAAAGATCAGTGAAACATGCAAAAAGGTGATGGCAATGTTCTACCGATAAGAGGAATTAAGTAGTAAAATTCTATTTATTTTTCAGTACAGAATAATTCGTCACTAAGACTGAACAATGAACAGAAAATAACTTTTTTTACCTCCCAGTACAATTCTTATAATCATTCAAACATTATATACAGTTATTTAATGTGGTATTATTCCAGATACAAAGCTCCTCAGATTTCTCCTATTATCAATCATTAAGGGCAGATCAACTGGTGTTTCCAACCTTTGAGAAGATACAGGAAAAGAACCCCAAATATTTATCTTTACTCATAAAATATGCGTGATAATGTAGAGAACATTTTGGGGAGTCTGAGATCTGATTTAGCAACACTTTGTATTATCTAGTAAATGTAATAAAATGTGTACCTAAGCGTTACACAAATAGCCAATGTGAGTGTGTGGTAAGGTGTAGTTCCTTATCATGTCAAGAGGACTCTTCAGCAGCTGCAACTACTTGGATACAGCATTTCTGTAATGAAAAGAGAGTCTTTAGATGACAGAGAGATTATGAAGGCAAGTTCACTAAGTCCTTTCATTTTATCTATTGATTTACTAGACCCTTTGGCACAGAACCCAACATTTCTTTCTGCTCTAATAGGAGCCTGCACCCTCCTGTCCTCTTTGTAAAAAACTATCTTCTTAATCAAATCCTTCTTTTACTTACTGTAATAGTAATTTAAATTCTGAATTAAACTTGTCGTATCTTGTATTAACTCCAGATATGCTGACCTAAAGAGTGTCTCCAGTCTGAAACGAGAACACACTGCTATCCTTCATCTGCACCTACAGTATTTTTTTAACATGTCTGGTTTCTTCTTGCCTCACATAATCTCCTGGTATACTTACCACATGAAACACAAAATTTAACATCCTGTGATTTTGATGCTATCCAGTATAAAAGAACTTGGGCTGTAAGCCACAATCACAGTCTGAATACGATCTAATTTAATACAAGGTCCCCATTATGCAAATAGTTTTTTATTATGTACTAAATGTATGATCTTCTGTAAAAGCCCTCAGAAATTAATCATTAATCAATGTGGGAGAATTGCTTGGCTTTTTTATATGTTATTCATTTAAAACCAGATTACCCTGGAATGGATTCAAATACAAGCACACATTTTCATCATTCAATAATCAAAACCTGACTACAGACTTTGTATATGTCACTAATGTGGCCCTTCATGCTATGCTACTAAACAAACACCCAAGTGGTAAGTCAGAAGGCATCACTAGACTGGCATTTCTGTTGCAGTTCCAGGTGAAATTACATTCTGTGTACATGTGTACGTATTTACAGGGTAACAGGCATTATGAGATTGTGAGCTATAATTTACTAGTTTTTAATGGAAAATATAATTTTTTTGAGCGTTTGTTTCCAGTCAAGGTCTCTGTGAGAAACGTAGACCTCAGTGATGATAAGCTTCAGGGAAGTGGTACAGCAATTAGCAAGTACAAGAGCTAGTTCCACGGGGAATTCAGAAATAAGAGTTTCCCTGCTGGGATAAATAGAGGCAGTATTGAAACCAAAATATTTTGTTATAATACTTGATGCTATTAAAATCAGTCTCTGCTGAATTCTCTCACATGGGAATGAAAATTCTTTTGTGTGTAGTGACTTGCAAAATTAAGAAATGTCTAATGTCAAAATAGAAGCCTCAAGTAATTTTATAGATGAAAACTTTTAAAAAAAATCAGAATGACATCAAGAAACAGACTGTTTCCTCAACACTGCAAGAAAGCAAAGTTCTCACATCTTTGTGAAATTTATTTGGGATTTAACTGGACATTTGCTATATGCGTCAAACAACTTGATGCTCATTTCTCATTAAAGCAGTCCTATTATTGTACAGAGTGCCTATAGACAGGCATTGTAAAAACATGTAAATTTACCATAAAGAGAGTATGTTCTGCCTTTAGTCGTTATGCACCTCTTTGCTTACTGTGTATAATTAGCATACAAAAATAAATTGTTGTCAGGTTTCTTATTCACTTGCTTTGCTATAAATATAAGTTGAATCAACAGGTCAAATGAGGTTTTAGACAAGAAAAGAAATGGAAGCAGCAGTTTTTAAATATAGAAAAATCATTCTGTAGCCATTCAACAGCCACTACTGAGCAACAATCTTGAAAATGCTGATTTGGCAATACAAATGTGCTTTGCATATCCTCTAAAGGACATGCAAATCATTTCCTTTAATTAGCAAAGTTAACCTGATAAACAGAAAGAATTCATAATTCCTTTTTATGTCAAAAGAAAATAATTGTAATTTGATTAGAGTTCTGTCATAGTACAACTTCATTGTGTGACATAAATGCCTGAATTATTTTTAATGGGAATTCTCGTACGTTAAGATCCAATTATTATTATTATTATTAAGGTTCTTTAGAAATTCCTCTGCCCAAATTAAGGTGCAAACGAGACCATATGCCAGTGACAATAACATGGGTTTTATTGATGGTAGGTATGGGAGAGAGAGAGAGAGAAAGAAAGAAGTAAAAAGTAGGTGGGGGCAGGGATAGAAAGAGAGTGACAGAGACAGAATAAGGAAAATATCACCTCTCCGTGGATCCCAGTGATGTTCTGTTGATTCTCTCCAGCAGATCTTCTTGGTGATGAAGGTGCCCCCAGAAAGCATGGAATCCCATGGGTATATGTGCTCAGGCTGGGCAGGCATATCCGGGCACGTCCCCCTGGAGGAGGGGGCAGTCTCTTACAGGAGACTCTGGCCTGTTGCAGCCCATGCAGTTCTGTGGGGCAAAGCCTCTCCCGTGGATGTCCCGTGGGGCTGGGGGTTCCACAGCTGGGCCAGTTTGTGTAATCGGAGGATGGGTGTTTATTGCCTCTCACCAGAGGTTACACCATGCACCCAAAACCTCCACCTCCCCCCTCGGTTGGGGGCAGTCTGTGTAAACCTGGCTTCTGTGAGCTGTGCTCTCCCCCCACCCCAAATTCAGCTGGGATGGCAGCTGGAGGCTTTGGCCTATTGTGGATGCATACCTTTCCTTCAGCCTGAGGTGATTTGAACAATGGGTTTCCTTTAATCTAATCAGCAGTTTTCAAGGAGGTTTCTGTGGCTGTAGCTTCTTTAAAACTTTCTATCAGTGTTTGAGGCACAAACTATTTTCAGCCTGTGACATTGTTGGTAGGTTGTCATGAAATATCTAGTTTTTCTTACTGTAAGAAGTCTACATTACTGTCTCTGCAGGAGCAGATCATTTAAACTTTTCCCAAGCTTCTATGTCCCTGAAAAGACAATTGTATTAATAAACTAAGGACTTTCCTAGGCGAAGCCTGTAAGAAGACATGACCCACACCCTTCTGCCATGATGATGCATCTACAAAGCCATAGGAAATCAGCTTTTTGCAAAGGAAACCAGCTTTTTGCCCAGCAATGAGCATAGAACAATTTAGAAAGACAAAATGAGACAGCTGGTACAATAATTTGTCATATGAATAGCTTTGTTGCTTGCCATACTAACACAGGATAACTCACTGGAGTTCCTGGTTTGATCATTCCCCTCTTTTTTTATCACAGCACCTTTCTTGACATCAGTGTCCACTGTACTTTACTTCACCATAGATCTCTTTTCCCTGAAATTCACTGCTTCTATTACCTGTGCCCACATAACTTACCTCACTCTGGCAGATGGGAAGGAATATACAGCCTCTTCCTCATGAGGTAATCAATAGTGCCTCAAAGATAAGCCAGCCAGCAAAGGCTTGTAAATGCATGTCCTTTTTGTGTCCAACAGCCCTCAGTGTGTGACGTTTTCAATGCTTTTAGTTTCAACTGACCTGGCCCAAGGGAAAGATGTCAAAAATCTTCTGATGAATTGGAGCTCCTGAAGTTACTGCTTCACTGGAGGATTACCACCTTATGCCACACTGCTTTCCTTGCATAAGTACTACACCCTTAGTCTTTATTAACATGTTATACACATCATGGATGAACTCTCTAATAAATGATCATCTAAGTGAAATATTATTTTTTTGCTATAAATTTACCTTTTTGTTTGTTTTCTTTTACTTGGCATTAATCAGTTGTTTCATCTACAGTGAGAGATAAAATAAAGAGATGCAAAAATAATTACCTTGATGGAAATAAAAGAAGAAAAGAACAATAGAAGAAAATCAAACCTTTAACCTTGTTCTATTGCAAACTGGTCAAAAATTCAGAAATATTATGCCCTCCCAAGGTTTATCTTGGAGACTGCCATGTACATATCATCTTGCAAGTTTAAGCCAGTATGGTTTGTGATAAAGTCCAGAGGTCAGTGACTTTTCAAAAATACAGAACTGGTGGTCAGTAGAGCAGCACTCAAGCACAAAGGAATTGGAAAAAGTTCTTGAAGCTCCTTATCTCTGCCAGAGCCTAGTAAGATTTAATTGTGTCAGCTTGAGCTCCACAAGCTCCACCTAAGTTTGTATATGTTTGAGTTGAAAATTTAAGCAGAGGGAAAAAAAATTAAAAAACATCCAAACCCAAACTCTCAAATCCATCTCCATTATCAGATATTTCTGAAGGCATAAACCATGAATCAATAAACTCAAATACCCAAATTGCTGGCACATTCTGAAATAGAGTAATAAAATCTGCTTTTCATTTTTAGAGGCAGAAAAGTTGTACTATAAGTCATATTTTAGAAGGCAGTATCTGTCTGAGCCCCAAGAGCTCTCCTGGACACACAGAGCCCAGGGCAGTGCCTGGATTCTTCTCAAAGCTGGGCAGCTGAATGCACTGTGAAGCTCACATGCATTGGGAAGTGACATCTTCTCTCACATTCCTGGGAAGTGACATCTTCTCTCACATTCCCAGAACAGACAAACCTGGACTTTAAAAGCGAAGTGTTTTATTACCTTCTCTGTTTGCACATTCAAGTTGCTAAGTATATAAACATGAAATACTTATCACAGAATCACAGAATAACTCAGACGGGGAAGCAGCTCAGGAGGTGTCTGGTTGAGCCTCTGCTCAAAGATGGGTCAGCTTGGGATCAGCCCAGTTTGTTCAGGGCATTTTCTACTAAGGATGGAGACTGCACAAACTATAAACCTATGTAACTGAAAGAAACAAATACAGGTTTTTGTATATGTGCATATATAAATAATACTGTATTTAATTGATATCTAGAGTTAGAAAAGCAGCTGATCATTTTCAGAAAAGGCTTGAATATCAGATATTAGGAGATACATATACTAGACAGGGCTGTGATGTAAAATTAGAATTCATTGTAAAAGAGGCAAACAAAGGTGATGTTTGTTTCCTTGTGCCATAGATAAAACGGTGCTCCTAAAAGCAAAGGAAAAACAATTTCTAAGTAAAATATAATTCACAGATGTTATAATAATTTGACTTCTAATGGCACTGCTCCTGCTAAGAAAATAACTTTACTTAAAAAAATCAAGATCTTTGAAATGTAGTGGTACAAGTTCAAAGGCTCTGATGCCAAAACTGTTGCTTAATTGCTGTAACATTCTAGCTCCTCACTGCCACCTTGGGCAAACCGCAAATTGACTGTTCCGTTTTTAGGGGCCATGATCATGAAGTGCAGTGGTATTTCTGCTGGTATGTTTGAAGTTTGCTTCTTCTGATTTGCTCCTGTGAGATTTCAAAAATAGAAAAGCTGCAGTTGTGTCAGAGATCTATAATTCTCACACTGCACATACTTCATGAATGGTATGTACTTCAATACTTGAAAAAATATTTGAAAAACACCACTCTTCTGTCCACTGAACTGAATGTTTAGACTAAAAAATATAATGAAATAGATGTAGGTATGATATGCTAAAGGTATATCTAATTTTCCTATCAATACTAGAGACAGAACCTTAATGCATAATGTCAACCATTTTTCTTCTATTTGTATCATTTGTGGTAGAAATAAATGTCTACTTATCCAAACTAGATGGGAGAATAAATTCATTTTTTCACTTCTAAAACATTATGTCTGAATTACAATTGTTTGCCTTTGCAGTCCCAGATGGCTCAAAAGATTCACACTCTACAGATCTGTTCAACGTAGAATAAATGATGGGGAGGTAGCCGTTGTGGGTATTTTTTGCCTTCCACATTTTAGCTGTGTTTTAAAATTCTTAGATATCAAAACTTTAAGTAACATGTCAAATATTAACATGGTTAATAGTGAGCCTTGGTATTAAAGTTTGATATGTCACTTAATTTTGTGCTAACAAAATACTAAAAATTTTGTGCTAGTCAAAATACTAAAAATTACATATCTTGATAATGGTCGCTGTTGTCACTGTTTGATTAGAATCCTGTAGGGTTTGTGCAGTTCTGTCAGGTTTGTGCAATTCCCTTTGCACAAAACTTTTAGAGGTAATGATGAATTTTTTAAGGCTTTGTAAGGTACTTTCACTGAACTGAACAAAGACAACTAACCATACCACCAGAAAACATCTCATAGGCTACAGCCAAAACCTCCCTAGACTCTCATTTTAAACTCAGAGTGGATTAAAGACCAAGTTATTCTCATTCATTTTTACTGTTCCTAAGAATTTGGGCTCCGGGTACATGATGAGATATTACTATAATTAATAACCCCTCCCATAATAATGACAAATAGTTATGATAAAAACTCTCATTCACAGTGAATGAAGGGAGTAGGCCATGAATAACCTAAATGCTTCTACCCAAGACTAACTGCTCAAACAAGAATACAAGGCGACTGTGTACCCTTGAAAAATTACTTAGTACTTAATTAGTTCAACAAAACAGTGATTTTCTTTGTTAAAAGGTTAGGTTTTCAGCCTTCTCTCATGCCTTGAAGAAGGTGGGTTTTGCCCTACTGCAAAACTCTGCTACTCTCTGAAGGTTAACAAGCACTGGACAGCAAGAAGGTAGGAAATTATTTCAGCCTTGGTGTCCTCTCAGAAAACACTTGGAACTGTCATCTTTTGCAGTAAGGGAACCCTTTGTTAAAAAGCCTGAATGATCACTTGAATGATTTTAGCAGTGGAAGCATGCCCAGATGGGGAACCTTTGCAAAAAAGGACAGTCCCAGGCTACAGGGCAGAAGCAGAGTGGCTGCTCAAAAAATTGTATTTAAATTGTTACCAGAGACCAACAAGAATCAGAGTTTTGTGCATTTTTTCTTCTTTAGTGATATATTACCTTCACTTGAGCTTCAAACAGTTTTGGGGTCTAATGTTACACAGAATTCTATCCCTGAAGAAAATCTGGAAGATAACAGGCTTGATGTCCACATCAACAAGCCATAACTTCCTCATCAGGTATGGGCAGCAAAGTCTGACCAGATTGAGAATGGAATGATGAGACGACAAAATGTGGGTCTAAAGACGTAGCTGCATTATTAATGGAAAAACTGATAGTTCAGTTTAAAGGACTACTGTTACATCTGCCAAATTCTCTGCTCATGATGCCAAACTTTCACCATCAAATCAGTCCTGTCCTGGTGTAGGTAATTCACAGTTATTGATGCTCTGACCATTGTTGAAGTCTGGCTGAGGTACTGAGTTACCACACTGGTCAGTGGGCTGCATTACATCCCATACTCTCTCTCCCTGCTTTAGGACAACAAAGTAGCAGTCACGACAGAGCCACAGCGTGGCACGCTGCTCCGGCAGAGCCAAGAGGAGTTACTGCCCACAACCACCCAGTGAGACGCTCCTGGGCTGCGAAGAGCAAAGCTACTGAACACCAGCCTAGTCCACCCCTCAGAAAACACCTGCAAGGCAACAGTGCCTGCATATAGGTGGTGCTGAAGTTACTTACTAGATTTGGTCTTTCTCTGAAAGTCTCTTCATTATGAATAACTGGGTGGGGATAACCTACAAAAAAATTAAAAGATTTTTCTAAGAATCTTTCTTCACATCTGCATGGCTTTTCAAAAGGCAATAAAAGCCTGTATCAATTACTGCTTGTAGCAACAAGCAAAACAATGTTTGCAAGCTCCCTCCTGGGAGATGAGCTGGTCAGAAGAAATTTTGTAACTGCTTGGACCCAAGACCAGTATTCACTGAGATGAGGTCTGTCATTTGTGCTCCAGTGTGGCTGTAGCAACTTGACCCTGGCTGGATGCCAGGCACCAACCAAAGACTCTCTATCACTGCCCTCCACAGCTGGACAGGGGAGAGAAAATATAGCAAAGGGTTCATGAGGTGAGATAACAACTGGGAGAGATCACTCATCAGATACCATCACAGGCGAAACAGAGATTAGAGATAATAACTGAATTTATTAGAGATAATAATTGAATTTATTACTAATAAAATCAGAGCAGGATAATGAGAAGTAAAATAAAACCTTAAAAACATCTTCCCCCCACCCCTCCCTCCTTCCCAGCTCTACCTCCTGCCCCACATGCAGAGGGACACAGGGAATGGGGGTTATGGTCAGTTCATCACCCATAGCTTTGTCCTGATGCTCAGGGAGAGTTGTTCCCCTGCTGCATCGTGGGGCCCCTCCCATGGAAGACACTTCTCCATGAATTTCTCCAGTGTGACTCCATCTCACAAGCAACAGCTCCCTGTGAACTGCTGCAGTGTAACCTTTTATCTACAAGGAAGAAATGGTAGTCTAAGTTTTGTTTTGACTCCAAATCCTAAAAGTGGGAATCAACGGCGTGATTTCACACAGATTTACATAGGCAAGCTACTTAGCAATTAAAGACAATTCCATAACATGAGTGATGCAGGTTAAAGGGTGGGTTTAGCAATGCCATGTGTTATCTACACTATACTTGGATTCAAAAAATGGTCAAGATACTTTTATAGAATAAATGCGGGCTGAAAAAGGCATTTTTCACTTAACCACTTGGCATTAAGTTTGTAACTGAGTATTGCATTCCTTTCCAGGGACAAAACATTTCATAATACTGCAGTTGATTCAATATTTGAAAGGGTTTGATGTGTGAAGATATAAAGACATTAAAAATTCAACTGATCCTTGAAATATTTAAGAAAAAAAGGTTCTTTCATAACACATCTTTCATAGCAAGATGTTAAAAAAATCTGGAGTTTGAGTCAAAAATATTCAGATATTGGTGACTGAAACCGTGATCCTTAAAATAAATACTAAGAAATTGCATTTTAACAATTAAAATTAAAACATCTTGGATCTCTCTTCTGGGTAACATTATTGCTATACTCTATCTTTTATAAATCCCATCTCCTGCTAATTAGTGTTTCTTATTCCACAAGGGCTTTAAGCTCTTGCAGAATATTGTCTCACGTAGCCTTCCCAACTTCTGATGATTCAAGTTGTCTTTGTATTTTATTCTTTCCAAACCACTGGAATTGGCTGCTTTTAACTCAGTGTTACAGCCCCAACTTGCAGACTATCTCTTGCCAGAACTCCTGCAGGTATCTCTCCCATGTAAAGAAATTAAAGCTCTGACACCGATCTGGGGAAAACTTTCCAGATCGAAGTTTTAAGTAATTTTTCACAAGTTATTAGACTTGCTATATTGGTGCTTCTCCAGACTTCTTCTCTCCATTATGAGAATAAAGATGTTTCTCCCAAACTCTTTCCAATTTTTCAGTCACAGGGCAGAACAAAAGATGATTTCTCTTGGTCTCTCTCTCTGCAAATTACATTTGATACAAATAGTATGATATTCACTGTAAAAACTGCACAACTTTATGCTGAAAAGTGATAGACTTTATTTTTCCAATAGAAACTCGCAGAATATGTAGCAGAGCAGTGAAAACTCAAATTGTTTTCAGCTGTATTTCCTTCTTTGTGTGACTTCCAACTGTTGGTGCCTTGCTAGAACATGACAGTCTGCACTGCTTTACCTGAAATAATATAAGAAATGAGGTGCTATCAGCTTGTTCTGACACATTTCTCTTCCACCATAAGATGGCAGACATAGTACATAAATTTTCAATAACATACTGAAAATTACAATTATTAGGCCAATGTGTATATGATGTTCCCTACTGTCCTTACTGGCATGAACCAGAAAAAAAGTGGTCTCACTGTACCATTATCTGCTACTGCATTCATGGCATGCTATTAGTTCATCACTGCAGCTCTTTCAAAACAACATGACTTGGCAAGAAAAATAAAATAATAAAAATTTGATCAGGCATAAAATTACTTTATTTTTGGTTAAAGTGCGTAACAGTAGCACAATATAGGTAAGATAGAGCTTTTGCTTTTATTCAGCTGTTTTGTATGCTGTAGGTATAAATGAGACTTAAACCAAGCATCAAAACTGAATCTTTCAGACTTTAATGTGATGATAGCTGTGTTATTATGAGCCTAATGATATCTAGTGCACACAAGAATACATAGGTGTCATGCTGGGAAACCAATGATCTGGCTCTCATTCTGACTGCAGGCAAAGAATATCTCATCAAAGCTATAAATTTCATGACTCTGTTCCCAAATTTAAAACCCTTAAGGAAATGGCTTTCATGGTTCAAGAGTTTCAAAGGGTTGCTCTTACTTGGCTTTGTAACAAGGAAATTAATAGTTCTTCCAAACAAATCAGAATTATGCCATAGCTGCATGCATTTTCATGCTGTTGCCTTCAGCATTTCACTTCCTACCCCAGATAACATCACTGCAGAATCCACACTGAATTCATGGTGGGGAAACATTTATTACCTGCTATGATTTCGCTCTACAGCCTTAGATAGGTGATAGAAGCCATTTGCTTGTTGTAAAAATTGTTTTCATTAGGTCATGCGAAATGGAGTCAGTTTCTAATCAATCTTCACTTTTCAGAGTAAAACCAGGGTAAAACCTATCCAGCCTAATGTCAGGGAGAGTTAGTTTCTGTAGCGTGATGCAGAGCAACCAACCAAGAGGTAGCTTGTTATGGGACTGCAGTGAGAAAGAAGCACTGAAGTGACATACTTCTCTGTCAGTATGGTTTTCTCCCTTCAAAAATTCCTACTGTGCAAATATTGAAGCTCCTGAGAGGGAATAATCATGCTACATAATTTTCTTAATTTACAGGTATAGAAATGCTTTCTAATGAGCAGAAAATGAATATTGTATTATGATTAGCCACTGTATGTGACACTTTGTGCACAGAATGCACTGTTCAGGAGAAAGACCCTAAATGAGTACCAAATGTCCAGTGTAGCAATACAATTCAATGTATCATTAAGAAAAAACTCAAAATACTGTGGATTCTCATTTAGTCGTAAGAAGTTACACATACTCTGGGATTAAAATATCAAGATATATTTGCTTTTGTTCAGAACCCTTATGACTGCACAACATTTCAGATCCAACTATTTCAATGCCACTAGAGCAACAACCAGGAAAGTAACAGCATTTGTGTCAAAAGTAGCTTTGATTTTTTAGCTCATGCCAATCATTTGGAATCCTATCTTTAATGTAGGAATGTAGCATTCAGAATAAGAATCCTTGCATGACAACAACGGTTAGGTAACATACTAAAGAGATCCATTAAATAACAAACTATTGCACATATATCTACAATACAACATAAGCCACACTTTCATAAATCAGAAATATTACTCTGACTGACTGACAAGAACTTCCACACCTCAAATTTTTGATACCCCCATGTGGCAGTAGAAAGGTCACACATTATTATCTAAGAACAAAAATTAAAGTAATAGAGAAATTTGCTCTTCTTTGAGGATGAAGTGATTGTCTGTAATAGAAAACAGTGTTGGAATTCAAAAAACTCTCCGTAGCCCACTGTTCCACAAGAGGGAAAAGAGCAAACATGGAGGGCTGAACAAAAACCAACAGCAATCCATCATTAACTGCACAAAAGCAGTGAATTTGCTTTAATATGAGGAAAATGACAGTTTCTCCTCAAGCACAGAAAACATAATTATCCCCTAAGCCACCCTAAAATAGCTATCACTAATGCAATCCAGAAAAACTGCAATTCCCAACTGGGGAGCATCATCACTGTCATGCATGAGAGGGATGCAGTGGGAATAAGTAGCTCTCCATCTAGACTTTCAGATCAGCATGTGACTCTTAGTATTAAATAACAGAACAGAGGCAAAGAGAAATAAAAAGGACATTATAACTGGCTGCTTGGGCACATGTACAGAGGGGTGTGTATTTGCATACAAAGAATATACTGCTCCATAAAAGTGACTGCAATCAGCTGAAATAAAGCCTGTGGGAGTCCAGAGTGCGAGGAATATTTCTCTGCCTGTTTTAAGGAGTTTTACCCCCCTGGACAGCACAGTTTTTGTCCTCCGTCCCCTCCGCGGTTAGGGTTGGGAGAGCCGTCACTCCGAAAGACGATCCCCGGGGTATTTTTTCTTTGGTGTTCCTCTGGTCGCCGGCTGCAGTCCAAAAGTCTGGCACAGTCTTTTGTCCTTGGGTTCGAGCTGAGTTGGGCGCCAGTTTGTGGGATTCTGTTTTGAATTCCACCTGTTGATCTTGCTGTGCCTTAAATCATTCCTCCCCTGCTGGGGGAGGACTTCTGAGTCCTTGCCTGGATTTTTGTTAATTAATGGACATTCAGNCTACCAATATTCAACAAATGTTTTTAAAACGTCCACAGGAACTGCGGAATTTTCTATCCAATCACTTTAAACAATTTTGCTGCATTAAATGGAGTAGCATGAAGAACAAGAAGGAGGTTATAAAACAACAACAATCCTCCATTTTGGAGTTTTTTTGCTTTTTATCTACTTGCTACTTTAACAAACCCAACACCTTTATATTTTCACCCTGTGCTACCTTACATAATAGTCTATCACCTCGTTCACACCACAGTGCGTTCAAGTTCTTCCCAGAGAGTTGGCAGCTTTCTCCATGGATGAAGGTCAAAAACAGTGCTGTCCAGGGGGGTAAACTCCTTAAAACAGGCAGAGAAATATTCCCCGCACTCTGGACTCCCACAAAAGCCGTCTCAAGTTTTGCTCTTTCCATCTCTAAGTTGGGCTTTGAGCTTATTCAGATAAGCTTTGAACTTCATTCTGCAGGAGACAGGATGTTTTCAGTATCCAAGCTGGCTTGTGTTTGACTGCAGCACGGACACACCTTTAATAAAAGTCACAATATTCTGCATCAGGTTTACACCTTAGTTCTGCTGAAGAGTAACACTCATAGAGTCATGTAGCAGTGTTGCAGCCATCTGCTTTACCCAGTACGTTGTATCAAAAAAACCTCTGGACACTGAGGAGAAAAAATACATGATGAAAATGTAATTCATACTGGTAGCTTGAAAACTCAAGAATACACAAAAAAATCAATTCAGCTGCAAATTTTAACTAGAACAGAATCAAAATAAAGGAAATAAAGTCACCTATTTGGTATAGCCTTCATCCGATCCATTCGATCTTTATCAGTGAAACACCTCTCCCCCTCTCTTAAGTAAACGTGTCTACAAACAAGTTATTAAGATCGGTCTCCTTTATTTTTCTGTCAGGGATGAAGTTAGGACTGCATTTCAATTCAGCCACATTTGTTTCAATCTCCATCCCAGCTGATTATGGCAAAAGTACTGGTTATTATTTTTCAGAGAAAATGCCCATGCTTTGAAGTCAATAACTTAACCAAGGGACAGGTTAACAACCCTGACTGTAGACTTGTGGTGATGTATGTTGCAGAGGGCTAAAAGTATGGCTTATGTAATTATACTTCCACATTAAATTTTTGCAGAAGTTAGGAAAGATATGGAAATACCCCTTTAAAGCTCATCAGAGTTATGCATCAGATGGAAGCAAATGGTATCTTTCAATGTCTGAACTATTTTTCTCACTCAGGTGTTCCAGAGCCAAGTAATGCATTTTCATACAAAACTTGAACACCGAATAACCACCGTTCTGTTCTCACGCACCTGTGCAGTTCGGGGCTCTCACAGAGTTTTGACTTATAGCAAAAGCACAAACGTGCTGCCATGGACTAAAAGGAAATGAAATATAAAGATATAAATATTTTGCACAACCAAAGCCCTATCTGTTAATTACAGACAGGACAAACCCAAACATCAAGTGCAGGCTGAAAGGCTGAGGCATGTCCAGGCCAATTCATCCCAGTCAGTAACTCCCCCTGTCATTACGCTTCCTTTGTGTAAGCCCTATGTAAAACTTCATTCTCTTACCTTTTTTTTATAAGTAGCTAGATCTGTCCTTCAAAATTAAGAGGCCTTTCAGCCTGTTCCACTGGACATCCCGCCCCTTCTTCAGACCCTGTTGAGAACTAAGCTCTGAGAACTATGGTCTTCTGAGTTAGTCTGAAAAAATGAAAAGCACTCCCTTTGTTTTCACCTACCCAGTGATCCTTCACATCACTGCACAGAGAACTGTCCCTAAGGTCCTGCATGCTAAAACTCTGGTTCTGTCTTTCCTAAATCTGTCTCTTCCACTGCAGTGAAGGGAAAATCGTATTCCCCCTCCCTTCTGAGATGGCTACAGTGGTTGATCTGCACCAAACGGACCAATGCTGAATTTATTTTATATGTTAATTTACATGATAGCTGCATTTGTTAAAATGAGATCTAGTGTCATTAAACTCCTGTAGAGTAATTGTGATTGAAATTTGTCCATGAGCTACACACATTTGAACCTCATGAACCAGAAAAGAATTCATAAAAGATATTGCTTAAGCACAGGCATGTTGTTTTTAAAATATCTGAAAATGTAATTTACACAGAGAGGATAAAATTGATGATGGATACTATTTACAATCCGATTTAACACTCAACGCAAAAAGTAAAAGTATAAAAGAGTGGGAAAAGAAGTGAACTTTTTCAGCTGAAGATAATTAATTTCTCTAGAGCAAGATAAACTTCACTGAAGGGATTTCAGTGAGTGTTGTTTTAAACCTAAAAGAGAATCAGCAAGATTTTTTGTTTCTTCATTGCAATCTGTGAAACTATCAGGCTATACACCTACCTCTGAGTTTCTTGTACTTTCCCATTTACTGACCAGCACAGGCTAAAAAGCAGAGGCAAACTGGAAAACAAAATTAGGACTATAGGAAGAAAAGTTATTTTAGATATTTATTACTCACTTAAAGGTCTAATGATGCAGAAAGAAGTTATTTTATTTTGTTAGAATGGAAAGATTGGCATGAGGGAATCTCATCCTACCTCGGTAGGATGGCCTAATCAAGACAAAAGCTTGACATTCATTAAAAGACAATGATCACATGAAGATGGAAAAGGTTTACATAAAGAAAAGTATAATGCAACAAGAAACCAATTAAAAATCACAATACAAATGTAAAACTAATTACTTCTAAAAATGTACCATACATATCAAAAAATTCTCACCTCTACCTACTCCTCAGTAATATTTATTTTAATCACTGATCAGAAGAAATTTCAGAACTCCTTTAGTAGAACATATTTATCTAACTTTTAAGAATCAAAGCTCTTGCTCAGAAATACCAAAATATGTTTTGTTATAACTATCCTTTAAGGATAACATTGCTTTGCAGGGTAAAACATAAAATTGCCCTATTTGCTTAGTAAATGCTGTAAGTGATGAATAACCCATCAGCTTTCCATAACGTGTTCAAAAAGCTTTCAGAATTTTATTGGCATAGTACTCAGTTCTGATAATTCAGCTTTTAATGTAATCAAGAATATCACCAGGAGCTACTTAATTAATTCCCCAGTGCACCATGAATTTAATTTTCAATGACTTTATTGAGAACTTTTTTGTTAATTTTACAATGAGAAACTATAACCACTGTTACACAACTTGCAAATATTTCAAACAAGACAGCAATCTCCTATTTTTTTGATTTTTTGTGTTCCAAATTCAGCTCCTGAGATGGATTTTCTGCTTCAGCTTCATTTTCATCTTCCTGTAAAAGAAAATGAAAACCTGAACATTAATCAACTTATTGAAGAAGTACACTTTTTCTGCTTATGCAGACGCATGGAATTCTGTACAGTCTTTTGCCTGACCAATAAGCATAAAAATAAGCAAAAAAAGTCATTTATTCAAGTGATTGATTTTGCTCAAGAGTTGAAATAAAAATGATAAGAAACTTAAACAAGTCTAATTGCCTACATTTATAGTGGAGGAACAATTTAATGAGTAAATATTTTACTGACCATTTTACTGGATGGTTACATAAAGAAATTATTAAATCACACATGGATGACAAGATATTCAAACACCTACAGCAGACAGTATCACACACCTTTCCTTTGTTCTTGACCAGAGGTTTCCACTAAATTACTTTTGAATGCAAGAACTTTCATCATTGTACTAAAAATTACTTTTGAAAAGCATCTGCCATTGAAAAATGTTTCATTTTTTTGCGACCAGATACGTTTACTTCACCATTTGATAAAAGACAATAAATTTAACTTCAGAGACACTTTATGTGCTGCAGCATCGTATTATTGTCCCATCTAGCATATTTTCTTGACAGGTCTGCCAATTTTCCAATTACTTGTACCACCATATGTTATCTGAAGATCAGTCAGGTCTAAAATAGGAAACATGAGCATGTCAGGCAGCAGCATGCTTACAATATTCTACAGCTTCAGCTCCAAGAGTTGGGCTCATAATTCACTATGGGTTCCTCTGGATCTCACTGAAAAAATGAAGTGACATCATAATGCCTGTTTCCATAGGAATGGATACTATTTTGTGTCCAGTACAAAATCGTGACCTCCAAAGTATAAATTATGGAAGAGTGAGAAAACTGTTTTATAAGGCAACTTGCAAGCCATCACATCATGAACAGTCCTTACCACAATTTCAAAGTATGGCCAGTTTTCTGGTCTGCATTTTAATTCCATTTAGAAAATCTTCCACATTCCAATAACACAAAAAAGAAATGAACAGACATTTTGGACTGAAGAAGCATCCTGGCTGCTGTAACTCTTCTCATCACAAGCCAACAGTTGAGAGAAAGGAAACACCAGGGACATTTAGGTGGGACCCAGTAACCCGAGATGTATTTTTGGGTTAAAAAAGAACATTTTCATTCTTGTATGAAAATAACTTTATTCTTTTGCATCCTAGCCCTTCTTTCACCATCAAAGCATCCTTTGTAAGGATAACTATATTTAGAGGTAGAAAGTATATAGGAAGCACAAATAGGCAGCATAAAATAAAACTGCAGTAGAAAATCTCATTTAAAAATGTGATCTCGTAACTAGTTACGCCCAACTATAATAAAATGGAAAAGCTAGTTGCTCTATTAAAGTAGCAGATACTCCAAGCCATTATGCCTCTGAATCCTCCCCCTTCTGGGGACGGCCTAGGCACTGAGAAATATTTACATGACTGACCACTAAGAGCTTAGAGCTTTTTTTGTCTTTCTGGACTGTCATCTCTTTCGTTACCTTTAAAACATGTACTGCTCCCTGTGGCTCTTTTCGTTCAGGTGAGAAAACATGTCTGTGCATGTGTGTGAAACCAAACACTGCAGATTTATTGAAATTAAAAGTATAGAATCCCATGTTCCCCAAGCATACTGGCAGTGATTAAAGAGAGTGCAATGTATAGTATATACACAGAGGTCAAACTTCAAATGAAAACAAACTCAGGGCAGAACTGGAAACAACAAAGGAGTGAGCTGTTACCAAGCTTATTGCTCACAGGTGACAAAAGAATATTGTGGAATAAAAAAACACTCACAGAAACTTTCGGCTGCTATGGAAAAACAGCCAGGTTATTTAATGAAGAACATGTTAATAAAACAACAGCAAATCTACATGTTTCTGAAGGTCCCTACCTACAGAAGTTGTGTCCCAACTGACCTCAATGCTAACTAATCCACCTCCCTAGCACATAACTTGACATTATTCTGACGTCCTGACTTGTACTCCCTCATACAGGAATATAAACACTACACTATCCTTCTTTTCCCAGAACTCTTCATGTCTTGCTTAGGGCTTCCTCTCCTAATAGATGGAGCATGCAGAAATTTCAGAGACAATGGGACCATACTGTTACTGAGGACTACAAGAGGGTAAAGGCACATTAGGCTCAACACTGAACACTAGCTTCCTGAGTTTTTTAATGGCAAGAAAGTTTTTGTCTAGTGAATGAGGTTTTTTGTACAGAATCTTCTGGCTTTGTGTAAATTTGAAATGTTTTAATTCTGTGCTCAAAAGGTCATGCTTGCACTCTGGCAGATTTCCTAGGTTACAGCAGTAGCTGCAGTGATCAGTGTATTCCGAGATGCAGAAACGATGGCTGTTGGTGATGTCAGCTCCAGGATTTGCTTGGCTTGAATACTCAAGATGGAAGCATCCACTTTGGGATATTTTGCAGAACTAATACTCTTTCTTTTGTTGATTTCCTGTTGCTTCAACCAATTAAAACATATTCAAACAGGTAAAATCTACCATATGCATCTACCAGAGCATAAATTGGACTTATGTGGGTAGATTCCAGCACACAAGTCATCCAGATGCCTGGGGTTTTTAAAATTCGTTATTTTTGCATTTTTGTGCACAAAAACTTTCTGACTAGCATTACATTGAACCATGCTCCACATAGAACATCTTAATTTTGTACAAGTGCTTTTACTCCATCTCTGTTTTCCAAGAACAGAAACTCACACTCATTTGGAAACAGAAATCCAAGTTTGGTATCTCTGAACACAGGTGCAAAGCTCAGAGCAATGATTTTGATCTTTCTCATAGCATGAATTAGGAAGGGGGGAAAACTTTTTCTTTGTCAGACATGCTTGAGCCAGATCAGCTCCCATGCCAAGTCAAACTTTTAGTAGTTCTTGCCATTGGATGCCAAATATCAAACTTGTCCCAGTATCTTTTCTGATTACAGACAACTATAGACTAAAATATTATACAGTGAACACACTCACCTAAAAGATGCCTCATCACAGATCTGGTAACTTGTAAGAACAGCCAAGGGAAGTGAATCCCTAAAGACGACTACTCCTACTCAAAAAGTGCACTTAACAGCACAAAGATTATTTTAATATTGAAATGAATGAAGTTTACTAATCTGGAATTGACGTTATTACAAATTTACAAAACCAACAGTGATAAGGGAAGTATAAAGAGCATTACAAAGTGCTGCTAAACCCAACCCTCTGAACTGAAATGCCAGCTCAGGAGCTTCTTAAGCCACCAATGACTGGACATCTCATCTGCATCCTGATGACACTGATGGAGCGATGGAGCTTCCATATTAGTTTTCCTACATCCTTTGCCCTGGCATCCTGCCTTTTCTCTAATGGAAACAAAGTATCAGTTTAAAGGGTCCTCTGAGTGCTCTACAGGTGTTTTCAAATGTCCTATGGATATCTCCTCTTTCGCACGGCTTAGTCTGTACTTGGTAGCTGGGCATTTAAGGGTCACAACAACAGAATGAGGCCAAGAACTTAGAACCAAGACCCTAAAATCTGCCACATAATGAAGTGTTGTGATTTATTGAAGTATTAAGCATTCAACAGCTTTGCTGAAGTTAATGAGAATACTTCGATATTTAGATATCTTTAGGTGACAAAAACTAAAGATAAGAGTCTAAATTTAAGATTCTGTTTCTAAAGTTTTGAGCTGACAGTTGAGAAAGACTGTGATATAATTTCATCCCCTTTGAAAGCATGCTTAAGGTCAACCACATTATTTTCTGACTAAAGAATAATGGGTCTAACACAGAAAGTTAATTCTGTAGTAATTATTCCAGAATATTCCCCTGTAGACAAATTTTGGAATGAAAAAAGAAGAACAAAGCCTAGACATAGGAGTTTGAGTGTCCCTTTCTCTTTTTTCCCCTCTCCAACCAATTTCCTTCAAAATGCCAGAGAATTTCTTTTTCCTCCATTAGTTAATGAAATGAAATCTGGAAAATGACAGTGAATTAGACAATTCTTAACTCTAGAGGAAATCTGACACTCTTCTGCAAATAGAACAGATCACACATTAATTAACTGTGCTAAGAAATGCATCAGTTCCCAGTCCTGTTCATTGCACCACACCTGTAATATCTAGAGTTGCATTACATTGTTGTGTATTTTGCCAACTGTAACCTTAATAAACTTAACTGTAAACTTAATAAACAGCTATATATTACGGAATGATGTAAGAGATCATCTGAATAATAAGAAAGTATGCAAAACACAAAAATGCCATGCTATAATGAGGAACGGCTAAAGGGTTGGCTCTGCTATTACGTAAGCTAGAAATACGATCTCAATAGCACTCAGGACCAAATTCTGATACTATTACTTTCTAGAGTATCTTAACCCAAAAGACCTGTAATATGCCTAACAGACATATTTAAGGATGCCCAGCTGCATTTCATCTCTTGCCTCACAAAATCTAGCTAGGAAAAGACCAGTTGGAAGGTAAAAATACTTTTAATACTCTTAAAAATATATCAGGAAAGAAAGAATTTATTAAATACTAGAGCTTTTGTTTGTGTATGTGAAAGTCTAGCTTCCAAAGTCACAGGCCAAATTTGGAGGAAATTGAGTGTCAGAGAAAAACTGGGAGCTAAGATAGTCTCTCTGTTAAATAGTCAAAAGGAAAGCATCCAGCAGTAAAATTTAAAAGTTATTTTAATTCCAAAGCCTATGCTATCTTTTTGAAACATATTACTGACAACCCTTATAATGAAGAGTGGTGCAAAAATAGAGTACAAATGGAACAGTTCTTTACAAATGGATATTAGAAGCAAATATAAATTTCTTGTGATAGATGACAGTTTTCTGTCACCACAGCTCTGCAGTGATAAGGCAGCTGTTTGTTTCCCAAGGAAAGGAGACCCTTGCTACATGGATCATTTTCATAGTGACAGCCTTGACAAGTTTGACATTTGCTTCATGAAGTATTCTAAAGCAGCCATCAAGAAAATGCCCCCTCTGGGACCACTGGATATCTGACAGTTGTACCTTTTAATGCGCATCGCTATTAATTCTTAGTGTCAAAGCCCACCAAAGCCCTACAGCGCGATCTCTGCTGATCTGGGACACTATAAAATGGAGGCTATGAAGGGACTAACCATTACAATGTAAGCAAACATGACATCAATTAACTGGAAGCAGCCCTCCACCCCACTTCGTTCAGTGAAAAGAGCAACGCTGGAGCAACGCTGGAGTGTTTCCTTACCGAGCAGTACATGCTGCCGAGCTCTAGGTGGCAATGCAAGACCAGCAGAACTACTTTTACACTAAACCTCCTCTTTAAGAAGCTCTAAGCAGCTGCATGTTTATCACAAACTCTTTCCTTGAACTCACACTGCTACAAGAACTTTAAAGTCTTTTTGAAATGTTTGTCAGTGTTCTGTATTTTCTATTTCCTTGTTGCTAATTCTGATTATACAGATAAATGTACCATTGCAAGAGCCCTTACAGTCAAATTTCATTTAACGCTTAGTACAGAAGTGGAATTTCATGCCAGATTTCAAATCTTCCATCTGTTCCCCTCCTTTTTAGAAGGCAACCATTCCACTGAGTGGTCCCTTTGGCTGACTGCCACTACAGTTGGGATCCTCTTCAGGGCAGGTGGTGCTTGAAACCCAACCATTGTTTTACAAGTTCAGCTGGTTCTCCTTGAAGAAAGTAGAGGAAAATGTTTCCTCTTTAAGAATTTTAGTTTTTGAAGGTTCAGGTTTACAAATGTTTGACTGCACATAAAAACGCTTAGATCTCACAAACCTGCGACATCAAGTACGAAAGAGATGAAAAGCAGCTTTAACAGGATTGTACTGTGCCCATATGGCACAAGCGTTCTTCACTTCCACTCCAGTGTGAGAGGGCACTCTAGTTTTCAAATATGACATGGTCCTAAATAAGATCGTTTCTAAGGAAAATTTGTCCTGCAATTATAATAATTACATCTGTGCATACATAAACACATATATGGAAACCACAATAGCATTTTCTACTTATGTAGCAACATAATAATAATTTTTATGAATTGTAAATTTAAACCAGAAAATTCCATTTTATATATACTCGTAATACTACTACAGAATAGTATTTCATAGCCTAGAAAAGCATATTATAATGAAGATAATTTTAAATATTTATGGTTATACTCTCACCATATTTACACTATACATATACAAAATTTTAAGAAGCAAACCTTATTTGTATTTGTGTTCTTTATAATAGGAAATAAAAATGGCTTCTTCTTACAATAGTTACATGAGAACAAAAGGTGCTCAGGCCAACAATAAGGAATTAATAGCTCTATTTCTTAGTACTATTTAATGAAAAAAAAACTTCCAAGAAGTACAAGTTTAATTTTTAAGTGCTCAATTGTTAGGCTATACATGTATCTTGGTAGGTACTAAATGACTAGCTGAAGATTTTTTCATGCTTTAACTGCTTTCTCAAATACGTTTGTGAAATATAATCTGCATATAATCTATAGGTATCTATAGCCCTTCATCAAGAGGTCTGAACATTCTTTGCTTCAGAAATGATTAACAACATTAAATAGCAAAGCAGGCACAACTGAGTTATAGAAAAATGCATCTGTAAGCTACCATCAAGACATGCTGCCCAAAGTCGAAGGCAGCTGAAACATCACTGAAGGACATGTTTGTAACAGAAAAAGACAGCACTACCATATGAAAGGAATAAATTTATCTCAATAACAGAGAAAATACAGACCTTAATGAAAATGTTTCAGGAAAAATGAGTGCATTGCATGCTTCTGACCAAAATTAATTAGAGTTTTAATGTTTTACATTTCCACCATAATTCTTTAAATGGTGCATTTATTTCATAGCAATAAACATTCGGTTCATTAAGTAAAGTTCAAAATCTGTGTTACTCGGTACATTTAACAACCTTTGGCCCTCTTCTTCTGTATTTCTTGATTCAGGTTTCCAAAGCATTGGATAAGCAATTGAGGAACACAATTAAATTTCATGACTCTGCATATTTAGGATTCTTATTTCATCGAAGACAAAGGGCAATTAATCTAGCATTCTATACTGAATTTCAACTTTAGTGAGCCATGATAGATACTGAAATGAACTTACAGGAAATGCTCAATTAAATTACTGTAAAAAGCATAACTAAAGTTTTTTTTCCTTCCTTATGACAAAAGAAAATGCACATTTAATTGGAAAAAGCCTACTGTAGTATTATAAATTTAAAAATTTAGGAATTCATGAAAATATCGCTATAATGTGACATGTAAGAATTCAGAAAGCTTTTCTCTTCTTATTTCATTGGAACATTTCACCTGAGGACAGCCATGAAATTCTGTTCACGCTCAAGGCATAAAAGCTGGAACTTTCAATGGAGTTAATATGATGACGTAGGAGTCTGAACAACAGCAAAGGCCCTTCTTTTGTCACTTATTTTCCAAAATGTGATATAAGTAAATGTTGTAGAAATGACTTTATATTTGCTGTAATACTGAACTCCTATATTTAGTCACAATCCATGAGGGTGCCAACAGAACAGACAGAAATGAATGAAGCTGTAGAAGTAGACGAAGGATAGACTGTGAGGGAAGATAGAATCTATGCTACTGCTGAAGAAATTAGAGAATAAAAAGACTTTTGCTTAAAAAAAACCCCACCAAAACCCCCTAAAATTCCTTTCAGCAGGTCCCCCAAAACACATAATGATATTTAAACTCAGAATCCAACAACTATAACTAAGCAAACATTTCAATTACTTCAACAACATCAATTAAATAAAATCCCCAAAAGACCATTTTAGGCCAGGACCAAATCCATAGTGTCATATTAGTGGTCCCTTCCATCTCTCATGGAAGATCTACTCTTTTCCTATTGTTATCATTAATTTAATCTGAATTAACACAAGCATTGCAGACCTACCCAGAAATCCAAATCACTGCTTTCCATACTTTTACTCTGACTAGTAAACACACTTTTAATCTGACTATATAGAATCATAGAATGATTTCCTTCATCCATTTGGCTATGCTCTTGAAACCTAACAAGAAAAGAAATCTATGGCTTTAAAGGTTGGACTTCAGTTGTTTTGATGGCAAAGGAAGTGTTGTAGATTTGTTTTTATATTTTGACTTTACTGCTCTATTTGAAGGATCCTGTTCGGACTCTGTTACGATGCCTGAACAGTCCTGTTTCACACAATAGATCAAATCAGTTGCCTTTGATGCACCAAGGGTGTATTGGTAATAAACACATTGTCAATTCGGAATCAAAATTGTAATACTTAATATACCAAGGTTTCAACAGTTTCAGGCCAATCAGCTTCTAAATTAAAAAAAAAAAAAAAAAAAAAAAAAAAAAAAAAAAAAAAAAAAAAAAAAAAAGAATGCATCAGATTTAACAGTAGATCTCTTCAAACCCCATTCCTCTTAGCATTTCCAAGCGAGGACCTAAAGCCAAATGTTATTTAATTCAGTGGGTGTACTGAGGAATGTTTTGGTAATTTGTCATGATAGCAATGTTGCTTCACTGTAATTTTTTGACGTCAGAATCAGATGAAATTCTTTCAACTGCAAATAATGTGATGTCCAACCATTTAATGTTTCAAATACCATCAAAAGGAACTTTCCCAAAAACGTGCCCTGTAAAAGCAGCATCTGCCTTCAAACATATTCTGAAATCCTTCCAAAACCTTATATCTAACAATATTTATACACTTTGTGGAAAAAAAAAAAATTAGTTGCCTTTTGGAAAATTAAAATCAAAATAATAGACAGACCTTATCTCGATGCTGGTAGTCACCACAAACAGGGCTTCTTACATGTTCATTGTGCATTTCTTTCTCATAAATTTTTAAATCACTGTTTCACTAAACCACATCAAAGTCATCTTTTGGTTTGTCAACAACTTGCTTCCTATCTCTGCCTACCCTCCAACAAATCACACATAGCTTTCTTAGAAGAGTGGGAGAAAAAATACTTTGATGTGATTCAATTACTGAAAAGCTATATTCTAAAAGATTCCCAAAGCTAGGGAAATTTGGCTATAACTAATTAGTGTTTTGCATATTTATGCTAGAAGAGCTCATTACAGAGCTTACACTATAAATTGTTGTTTATGTACTTTTTCCTTAACACTCTGAAGTCACTTAATATCATTCACTGAAACTCCTTTTGAAGCTCACTAAACTGTGCCTCAGAAGGCTTTTTGTCTCCCATTACATTACATCACAGTGCTTCCAAGACATAAGATTCTTCACCATATTATTCTTTACCATCAAGGGCCACAACTTGCAAACATGTATACATGTGTCATTACATTCAACTCATCTGATTACTGAACTGAACGCTACCATTTACTGTGGCTATGTATGAACTCTACTGCAGAACAACACTTCTCTGAAATGGACATTGAGTTTAAACAGCCCCTGAATCAAGCAGAGCCTTTTAATTGTGGGTAGTTAAGAGGAAGTTGAGGCTATTTTCAGAGGGCTACGTTTTCCTGAAATCCTAGTGCCGCCACTCAACTGCCTCTACAGAGTTTCTGTCCGTCACCTTACGAAGGGTCAGCTACGGCCCCATGGTGATGTTTGAGTCTTGCTGCTCTCTGTTTTTGCTCAAGAGCTGCTCTCTGCTGTCAGTGTTACCTAACAACATCAAGCAAAAGCTTCCATCTTCATTCATTTTACTTAGTTGCAATCTATTTGGTTTTATTCATTTGCTGTTCTCTTTCTGCATATACAGGAGCTCCAGGAATTGGATATCATGATTCTAAGAATTAACAGCCAGTAGCTATTTCATTATTTTCTGTTTACTGATGATTTAAGATAAACTTACTATGTCTCCTTTACGCACAAAACTGAACCGGTATTATATAAAAAAAATGTTATGTAGAAAAAACAGGCTCATGTTCTTCTTTGGCATATACCACTTAGTATTCAAGACAATCCATTTTGCTGCTTCCTCTCCTCTACACGTAAGTTAGACAACCAACAAATCAAGAACAATGGAAGCCTGTAGCATTGCCATTTAAATCAGCATTTAAATTTAGAAAAAAAAGATAACTTTACTACTTATTCTGCCAATGTAATTTTTAAATAGGATTATTAACTATATATGACTGTGAAGAAAATAAAGCAAATGCCATCTATTTTGGCAGACAACAAATCAAGAATCTTACTTTTCCTACATTAATTGATGTTTGTCTGTCTGTACTATCCTTAATGTCAGTGAAAGTTATTAGCATTAATTACTTGTTACTTGAATTGGACTTGGGTATTTTCAATTCATTTGCACTCAAGGAAATCTTTCAGGACATAAGTTTGCAAAAGATCAAATAATGAAAAATTTTGTTAGCTGTTGCTACCCCTGTCCCTTGAGAATTCCACCAAATGATGCTTTTTAAGACCTAGGTATAGAAGGGCCTCTAGGTCCTTTGAAGATTTTGCTGTCCAAAATGATAAACGATATTACATAGATATATTTATCTATAATATTAATAAATAATCCAAATCTGGCCAAGTCATATCATGCCACATGCTATATAAACACATCTGGGGAGTTTGATCCTGTAGAGTCTAAAATCAGTTTCGAAAAAAAATGAAAGAAGAGAAGAACAAGAAGTAAAATATCAGAGAAGCTAAATGGGTCAGGATAACAGCCATGTCCATTAATCACATTTTGGTTCCAAGTATGGCTAATAAATAAAGAATGATTAAAAAATGACTATCATCAAAATGTATATAAAACTATTTCAGATAGAATTTTTTTTTAATAAAACAAACTGATTGTACAGGACAGACACAAAAAATCAGACAGTTATTGCAGCTATTTTATCAAAACAATACTGAGGCTTGAGTCAGTCTGTAGATGTGTCCTTCTGCAGGGGAAACTGAGTTGAGGTCAAGAACTCCCTGTGTAGGAAAAGCTGAGGAAACCTCTGGATTTCTGGAAAATGTCACTGAAGAAGAGGAAGAAATGGAGAAGTAGTACTTAACAGGTTTTCTAATCTAAAGGAGGGTCACTAACAGAAACCAGCACAAAGCTAATGCATGTGTCGACAATAAAGCAAGGTCTGAGACTCAGATGAGGAATTTCTCAGCTAAAATCTCTGACATTTGTACCCCTACTATAATACTTATTTGGCCTAGAGGGTGTGGAAATTGAACTCACTGCTACATTAAGAACTTATCCGTAAAATGTGAATAATAATACTTTCAGTGTCAGGATGGAGCTCTATGCATGAAAAGATTTATATAAGTGCTAAGTGCTGTCATTGTTATTACATTCAGAAAGTACAGAAGACTTTAAAAGCATTAACTTTTCTAGCACAGAACATCACCTATTCTTTCTGAAGCCAGAAAAGAAGACATAAAATGAGTGTAGTTATTGCAAGAAATTGTCTGATTTTAAGTTCTTATTTTTTGTCTCCAGAAAAAGTAAACAACCATTAATAGCAGGAATTTTATGATACATGACATTGTGTAATATGCAGCAACCTATAAAGTTTTACTTCATATAAACTTGCTTTTTGTCAGGAAATTATTTAATTGCAAAGATGCATTGAGAGCAATCAGAAAGCAAGGCATATAAAAGGTGTCTGGTTTGGAATGATGAATAGAGAATGGAGTCAATTTTTAAAATATAATGTAATAAGGAAGCAACTACCAAGTCAGTGCTAGTACATCAGCCAGTGGGATCAAATTATATTGGTGTGTTTATTCCTTTTTCTCAGAAGGAGAAGCACCTGCTCTCCAAGGAAGACCACATCCTAATGGAATTTAAGTGGTGGTCCATTTTCTCTCTGTGAAAACTGCAGCAGTCATCTGGAGTTAGATAAATTTTTTTATATGAATATACTTTCACTTTTAGGCCATCTTGCATCATTTGAAGATAATTGTTAAGACTGTGATCAAGAGTTACATCTTTGGGTGTAGAAACTTTTGGATATCTATCTTCCGATTTTGGATTTTTAAAAAGTATCATTTATATCCTGTCTCGTGCCTAGAATTCAAACTTTACCGGACACTCAATGGACAGTGGAAGTGTCACACACAATATTCCTTTCATCCAAGAACAGAAATCATTCATTTGTACCAGCAACATCACATTTTCAGACATGGTGAGCATTGTCTCTACACATAACCAATTTTTTCTCTTGCAAATGTTTATTTCATTGAGAAAAATAAAAGGCAGAATTTTCTTTCATATATTTAAAACTTTAATTACCGGAGGATCGCTGCTGATACTGCCCAACACGTTAAAGTACTTTCTCTGAACAGAACCATCATTTATACAGTATTTAAATTTACAAAGTGATTTCCACATGAATGGGATTGTTCCAGGCCAAAAATAACATTTTTAATACCATAAACAAACAAGAGATGAATGCACAAAATGAACTGTTTAACAGGGGTTTATGTACCCCTTGTGCATTGTATTTGGAAATGAAGTCCTTAAACTCAGAGGCAGAGGATTCTCTGTGGATTAGAAGAGAGACATGCAGTCCTTTCAGCAGCATCCTTTTATACAAAATTTGGCACTAACACCCTGTTTGCTTCAGCAAATGACTTCACGCTTTGTCCTTTTAATCCAATTTCCACCATAATATAGACTGAAGTGTTGTGAATATACTGAAAGAGGATGCCTGGAAATTTATTGCATTAGAAATCTAATCCAGGTGGTAATCCAATCCCACACAGCAGATTTCTCATTAACTGAGATGTTTAACCCACAGATGGCTTTATACAAACCAGCATTCTGCACTAGCTAGGACTGGAAATAATTCTCACACATCAAGACATGACTCAACAAGGCACGTAAGATGCTAAGTCTGACAAGAAGAGGAACAGTAGCTCTACTGAAAGCTACAGTAATTGATTGCAACACTCATCCCAAGTTGAATAGTTCCAATTTGTAGGTTATTACAGCATTAGGTACTTTGCTGGTGCAGCCCATGAGAGTATAAGCCCCCCTATTCAGCAAGAGCTTCATCATTAGGTAGTTTCCTCTCAGGTGAAAGCACCACGTGTACCTTAAACAGCCACCCCACAGCAGACAGGAGCCCATTCAGAAAAACCTTATTCATATTTTACCATCACAGAAAACTATAATTTCCTAGTCAATGAATATTGCTACTTTTGTCTTTTATTTCTTTAACTGATTCTTTCCTGAAAAGGACAGATGCTTGCAAATGCCAGCAGCTTGCCATGTATGCGTCCTGGCCAGAAAAGCAGCATCCCCGTGTTCCTCTTGTAGAAGCCATGGGCCCATTTGTGTCCCAAAGGCAACACACAAGGCTGCTGCTCACTGCTTGTGAATATGAGATCAGACTTTCTGTCAGTACAATGAGATTCACCAGGAATTTAAATAAAAAAAATACAAACCCAACAGTCTTTAATAAACTTAAACATGATGGAAGTATACCGCTTAGATATTCACATCACAACATGCAGTGCCACACACCTTTTTATCCTGGCCAAACAAGTATCTATTCACAAAGGTGTTTGTCTTTAACATGTCTTGAGCAGAAGAAGGAGAAAGAAAATAGTGTATACCCATATCAAAAATTACTATCATTTGTGAAGCAAACATTTTCTTAATGTAGTTTCTTTCAAATTTGTCAGTTTTATATTCTTCTTCACAGAAAGGTAAATTTGTTCTTTAATAATTTCTGTAATTTTTCACAAAGTATAATGTTTTGTTTATACAGGATATTTCAAAGTTAGGCTGGTAGAAGCAAAAAAATCTGCAGGAAGGAGGAAGAATACTCAAAATCCCAGAAAATATATTCCCTGGTAATATTGTTTCCAAGTTGATTTGAACTGCATTTTTCTTGCACTGGGTCTCAGCAATAAGCCAGCCTTCTTGCTTAATTAAAAGAATTTGCATTCCTGGCCCATGTAAAAATACAGTCTGTATCTGTGATTCTCTTCTTCCTCTTTCTCTGAGTGACTACAGTGACAGCTAAGATTTTTATTTTGTCTGAATAGTTCATTAAATGCAACACAGCCCTCCGCTACTCCTTGGGTAAAGTCCCAAGCATATTTTTTCATTTTCAAGGTCTTATCCACTGATACAGACAATAAAAGGGAATTTCCTCCATGCCCAATTGGTTATTTTGAGCTGATAACTAGACAAAAGCTGATAAAAACGACATGTCTCAAAGCTGCTCCACTTTCCTCCCACAAACTGCTTTCTTAACATGTGTAGAACTTCATATGTAGGTGTATGTTTCACCACCTTCAGGCTTGTTTCCTTCTAGCTTTCACGGCCTACTTCACAGAATTCTCATCTTTTAATCAGGAAAGTTCCTGGAAATCCTTAGGATGACACTTATGATCTTCTTAGTACCTTTTCCTTTGGATACAAGCTCTTCTTTGTTGCTGTTCTTCATCTACTTCCTTAAAAGAACATATTTTCTTGGTAGAAGGATAAGGTAGACATAACACCTTACCACTTAGAGATATGTTTGAAATAGCGGACTGAGTAGATTTCCCTAGAAAGGAAATTTCTGGCAGTTGGTTTGCTTTTTTAAAATTCTGCGTCATAATTTTTCCTCTAATCTTACACTTAGGAGTATTAAAATGAAGAAACCAAAACAGGCACCAGTCTCTCTCCCTCTCTAAAGACTTAAAACATATTCTGGGACTATGTTCCAACCAGACAACCACAACCCATGTGGACACAGTGACATATTTTTGTTATCACTTTCATAAGCCAAATTTTAAAATATTTTAGAACTCCCATTATATTAATGTTTCATCACTCGGAAAAATATTTAGACCCCATAGGCATGAGACCTATACCCATGAGATATGCCATGAGAGACATAGTGAAGGGATTTCCGTGAGATGTGTCACATCCAGCCCCTCTGATCTCCAATGGCTAGCTGGAAAGCAAGGGTGTTTATTTTCTGCCAAATTTCTATACTCCTAATGCAACAGATTCTAACAGTGATAACAGCAGCTTTTGTCTCAAGTGTTAGATAATCTTTTTCTGAGGAATACAGCAGGTTGTGATCATATTTATATCAACTGAGATAATTTTTCTAACTAACTTCTATATATAAAATTATCCTGCTTTCACCACACCAGATGCATGTGCCCCACTAATCCAAAAATATTAAATGCATAATTGAATTTCATTTCCTTAGGGCATATGATTTCATAACCCACGGCAGGAAAGGATGAGAAGAGTCAATTAACAACAAAATGCTTGTCCAAACAAATGAAAGGCCAGACTTCCTCAAAAGCTTGGCTTGTGCTTTCTACATTAATGTTTATGAACCAATGATCTATCAAGCCCTTCAAAATCAAGCAGTAGATACTCTGCAGTTAACGATTTTTTTCACACTCTCTGAGAGGCACTGTCAAGGATATCTTGCTTAAGAAGCTTTCACTTCAGAAAGCCCTAGGTGTATCTCTCCTGAACATGTCACTGACATACCATTTCCAAATGCAAGACTGGCTGACTTGCTGGAATTTCTAAGCCACGCACTTACAGCTAACCGGAATGCTATCATGAAAACACCAATACGACCTCACTTCTGACAAGTGACCTTAATGAAGTTATTTGGTGCTAGAAGATGTGAAGTGAGCTCTTCTGAAAACACTCGGAAGATGTGAATTCTCATGCTGGAATTCAGAAGCTGCCACCAGTCAATCAAAGTCTAACAAATGATATGATTCTGGAGTTGCTTGCCTCAGGATTGATGAGTGTTTGAAAAGTATGAGGTACTAGCAGTCGGCGTGCCTGCTCCATCTGCCATGAAGACATCACACTTGTTCTGCAAGGCAGACAGGCTCCTGTGGTTCTGGAAGGAATGAAGACAACCAAGGACTTCTCAGTAGTTTCATTTCAAAGCACAAAAAGCTGACTTGTAATGAAATCAATTCATCTGATGTCTGAAGATACTGAGTTTACCACAGTGAGAAAAGCCTCTGCTAATGCGCAACTACACATATTGGTAGCCTAACGCAGTTTTTGTCTGATGAACTTGTCCCACACTATTTTGAGCCAATATTTTGAAAGATGCACTGTGAATGCAAATTTGCCAGCATGGATCTTCCCAGCCGAAAGCCAAATGGGCGTGCTGGCCTAAGTAAGTGCCTGATTTCCAAGAGGTATGATCCCATACTTTGATACAGACATACCCTCATACAGCATCTCCTTTATTCTGAACCACAAAGCAGTGGAACCTACCAGTTAAAGCAGGTTCTTATCCTGTATGTAGGCAGCTGTTTGGATTGAAGTACTGTGTTATTCTGAGCCCTCTGACATGGCTGACCACAGTTCAGTGAAAATAAAAAGCATAATGTTAAAAAAGCTCCCTAAGACCTGAACAAAGCATAACCAAAGGTAATCAATTCATTTCTCTGCATTTGGATATAGAACCACTGTTAATTCCAATGATTGTGACTCAAATTATTCTTTCCTTTGTTGAGCTCTCCGAAAATTAGGAAATTTGCTTGCACAAGATGCATTTGACGGACAGTAGAAGGAATGCCTAGAACATAACTCAAGATCCTTATGTTCCACATTGATTTTAGGATGTAACAATGCAAAAATTCCCTAATACATATGCTAAAAACATTCTGGCAAGAACAGTTGGCAAGCTGTTCTACAGAGTGCCCATCCAAGAGTAAATTCCACTCTGTCTGCAAATAATCACAAAAGGTAAAGATTCAGAGCCTGTAGGAACTGGAAATGTTTACAGAATGAATTAAAATTGAAATTGCAAGTTTCTTTCAAGCTACTGATCATGCAATATTAAACAAGCTTTATTGCCTTATCATAGCAATTAATTTTTGTTTCACATTAATGACATTCTTATCATGCCTGAGATGCTAATGCAATTTGACAACAGCAAATACCGTAAGATCACTTAGCTTATCCACGTCACTTGTGGGGACAAATTCACAGCTTTACATTAATGACCTTCCAAACATACCAATTGCTACCAAAATGGACTGCTTCTGTGATTTTGTCACAGAAAGATTGATTCTCACTTTGTCCTTTAATATCTGATTTTTAAAGAAAACAATTATCACATTTCTAGGCAGCAGTTCTAAACCAAAACACTGGCTATAGCCCATAAAATTATATTTTGATGTTTCTTATTAAATACATGACCTTGCTAAATCTCCAGCTTATTTCACCATCAATGTGATGTGATACTAATGAGTGATTAAAGTTGAATTTATTGCTGGAAGAAAACACTTAGAGTTCAAAGTCAAATTCTCAGATCAGAAACAATAAGACTTCGTTTCAGCTTTCTGCTTGTTTGCAAAACAGCTGTGATGGATGCCTTGGGTCTTTTGTGATGGGACTGGCTCCAAAAAAAGCAATGTCTTTTCTAACCAGGTACCTCAGAGAGCACCTCTCTCAGAAGACTGCAAAGCTGCAGCTGGAATTAGGGAGCTAGTAGCCATGAATGCGGGAGTTGCTGCTGCAGGGCTTGGGAAAGGAGCATTCACAAAGAAAGCACAAAACTTAATCATTCACCCTTCAACAGATTAGAGAAAGTGTCACGGGATATGACACTTTAAAGTACTACAAATCAAATGGTTTTAAAACAGTAATAAAGGGACAGCTGTGAATTCTGCAAAACAGATGCAGGATTTCATCACATATAACTTTCCTCTTCTGTTATTACTTCCTCACAAATAGTACCAACACTTCCCGGCATTTTCTTGTTAAAGAAGTTGGAAGCAGAGCTGAAAATGTGTTGAGATACCATAGTATTTATATGAACTGTAGTATTTGTGTATAAAACGCTTCATTACAAGTGTATTTTTGATTCTAATTATATTCTTATTAACCCAATTACTTTGCTATGTATATATTAAAATATAATTATATACTGTGATATGTACCTCTCCACTATTACATTTACTGCTACGGCTGATTTTAACTAAATTAAGAGTTCATTCAGATACACTCAGTATACACGTATTTTGTAGTTTTTACCCAGACTACATTACTATTGTACAAAACAGTAAAGTGCTAGATATATCTTCAGTTTTCTATAAGAATAAAATGGATACCTTTAAATTCACACTAAATATGTGTCATAGTTTTCTAATGTGTTCTAAACAAAATATTTGCAGGATTAGTAGGAAGTTTACTGCAAGCTGCTTTTGACTTTGACTTGACCTTGACTTTTTTTTTTAAATGTTTTCATATTCATACATATAATCCTGTTGAAGATGGGGTTAAATTTGTCTGAAGCATTTTAATAAAATACAGAAGACCTCCTTTAATTTACGGCATATATATTTTCAAGAAGGGAAATGCTGATATTATCTTGGTTATAAGCTCACTGCTGAAATGATTTAGATATTCTTTTCCTTTCACACAGTATCAGTATAAAGCTTTTCTTTGCATGCAATGAATTATAGTTGACACTTCAAACCTATTCTATCAGTATCTTCTAGTTCAGAAAAATGAGAAAACATAAATATTTATTCTATGTATCCAGAAAAGACACAGGACTCTGATAAAAATGATCCATTATGGAGTGATGAATAATTGTTACATGTGTCACACTTAGAACAGTAAAGGGCAAAAAAATTTGCCATTTTTTAATATGAGGATTTGAGGTTATTGTGCAAATAAAAATGCAGTCATTTTATCATAGTGAGCTGGTAAGTGTTTAGGCCCAGTGATTTTTGATGACATTCACTTCATGACTCTGTGGATGATGAAGCTGCTTGATACAGATCCTTGGTCTGATTTGATAAAGCCTATTAACGATGTGCTTTAACAGTGCAAGAGTATTTATGCAAACAATCTTCCATTTTCCTGGTTGATATGTGCAATACCTCTGTAGCTTAAGTTTAGCAATTAATAAGACTAGGAATTCATTTGTTCCATTCTGTGATCTGTTCACTGTCTTTAATCTTGTTTCTATTACTAACTTAAGTTTCTATATTACATAAAGAAGTAGAGGCTATTATAACCTGCTTAATAATAAACACTGTAGGAAAAGAATGTGAAATTTCCAAATATTTAAAACAATATTATCAGCCTTATCATCAGTCTTTTCTTTAAAAAAGAAAAAAAAAGATTTCTCCTATTAAGTGCACACTTTAGCCAAAACACAGTAAAGAGAATTAATACAACTTTTTTTTTTTTTTTTAATCCACGATATCTGGTTTCATACTAGAAATGAAAGCTCTTTGAGGTAATTACCTTCCTTTTTTTTTTTTTGATTCAGTGATCTTAACCATATAGCCCCGACTGCAACACTGAAATGCATTCACGATACAAATTATGGAGCTAAAAAACAAATACCCAAAATTACAAGTTCTTGGGGTAAGACTGCCACAAGAAAAGCATAATATTTAATTGCACAGAATTATTTGCTAATTTGTGTTATGGGAGCTTCACAGAGCGTAACGTAGAGACCCTGTGCTTATTAAATTCTATATATATTGATTTAAATGAAAATAAAGTAGCATTAATTCAGTAAATAAAAAATAAGAAAGTTCTAAAGTTATCATACTCTGGAAAATTGGCTAAGACATTTTCTCAAAGTGCTATGTTTGTATTAAACAGTGAACTAGAAATCACAATTCATAGATGCTAACTTAGCCGAAAAAAACCCCCAACCTGGAACCACAGCATATCTGCAATACTGCATCTGAAAAGTTTTAATTTTTGGCACTATTTCTTGGCTTCATCACTACATGTGGGCACTGGCAGGTTGTGACATAAAGAAATACAGAGCTACAATGGATAGCAACAAATATGTCTCTAGTCCAGTTTCTTGCCACGTAAAATGGCCACAGGCAGACACCCAGAGAAGACTGCAAGATGAAGGCAAGAACAAATCAAATTTACCCATTTTAGTTTCCCAAATTAAATATTATTAAATACAATTACTTTAGACATAAAGAAATTCCACTTGAAACACTTAGTATCATATGAAGAATTTAGAAAACATAGGCTTTAGAATCAGTATTTTCAAGAACACTCGGAGCTCTGCCACCTTTTGATCTCAGATAAAATAATTGAAATAAATGTTGATTTCAAATTTTCTCTGAGTTTTTAGTGCTTCTGCATGAGATTCTGAGGCAGGGATGGAGGGATCAAATGTATTTGACTCCACGGCATAAGAGAAATCTTGAAGAGTCATGCTTGTGGTGAAGAAGGAAGTTTCCTCCACTTCATCTTTCCTACAGGAGCAGGGATTGGATTTCTTTCTTTGGTAAGGTTTTAATGTGCTTCCCCTTTTTGAATAACTTGGTGCCTCTGCAGACACTAAAAGCTTTCTCAAGTAACACCATGACTTCAAAATTGGGTTATTTTTACTCTGCTGCTTATCAGGCTACAATATGAAAAATGGTGACTAGAATTATCTACACACTGAATAAAACCATCATTTTTGCCTCAATCCCCATTTCAGATATCACCCTTGAAACTACAAAGAGACTGTTAAAACAAGCAACGTTTTGCAGAAACGAACATCTAAAATTTTGCACAGCATGCACACACGCACACAAATTATATTCTGTGGGTGAATCCATTTTTAAATGCTGACTTACTGAGATTTTTTCCCAGAGCTAAATATATAAATAAAGACTGTCAGAAAATGAGAATAAAAATAAGTAGCTAAAATGTATTAAAAATCTCTGCTCCTTTCCTCATGTTCTTTTTCTTCATGTACTTAGTAAATTGTCTTCCATTTTGAGTATTATATCTCCCAGATTCAGAGATATATTAGAGCAAATATACCTTTATTTTGACTAATTTTTTACACTTCTGTAATGGATATTTTCTAAAGTCTTTATCCTCCTAAACTCTGGACATTTATTTATGTAATACCCATGTGACCCTATGTGACCAATACTGGATTAACCAAGTTTGCCTATAGCGAGTGCCTATAGGTAGTAGACAAAAAGTCTACTGAAAATTCGGGGGAAACTGTAGTCAAATACAATCAAAGGATTGGAAAACATATAGGGAATGATTCTAGTGTCAGTTGTACAGATTTAAGGCAACTTTCTCCACTGGCAGCTCATTTTGGAATTTAGATTGTAAGTCTCCCCAAGATTAGAAGCTACTACTTGAATTTTTTCTGCTTTCAGATAGAATTCTCAGGTTAGAATCCCAGATTTGAACTCAGAATCTTTTAATAATAATAATAATAATAATAATAATAATAATAATAATAATAATAATAATAATAATCATCATCATCATCATCATCATCATCATCATCATCATCATCATCCTCCAGGAATAATTATGGAATCGTTTAAGTGGAAAAAATCTCTGAGATCACCAAGCCCAACCATTACCCTACCAATGCCAAGTTCACCACTAAACCATGTCCCTAAGTGCAAGACCTACAAGACTTCTGAGTATCTCCAGGGATGGTGACTCAATTATTTCCCTGAGGAGCCTACTGCAATGTTGGACAACTCTTTCCTTTAATAATTTTTCCAAGTATCCTATCTAAACTTCCCCTGGCACAACTTGAGGCCACTTCTGGTCCTGTCACTTGTTACCTGAGAGAAGAGACTGACCCCCACCTCAGTCCAGCCTCCTTTCAGGCAGTTGTAGAGAGCATTAAGGTCCCCCCGAGCTTCCTTTTCTCCAGACTAAACACCCCCAGCTCCTTCAGCTGCTCCTGACAAGACTTGTGCTCCAGACCCTTTCAACTCCGTTGCCTTCTCTGGACTCACTCCAGCACCTCAGTGTATTTGTTGTAGTGAAAGGCCCAAAACTGGACACAGGATTTGAGGTGTGGCCTCACCAGTGTCAAGTACAGGGGGACAGTCACTGCCCTGGTCCTGCTGGCCACAGTAACCCAGCTACAATGCAGGATGTCACTGGCCTTCTTGGCCACCTGGGCACTCAGTTGGCTCATGTTCAGCTGCTGTCACCAGCACCCTGAGACTCTTTTTGGCTGGGCAGCTTTCCAGCCTCTCTGCACCCAGCCTGTACCATTGCATTGGGTTGTTGTGACCAAGAGCAGGACACATGCGGTTCCCTGCACCTTGATGAATCCAAATGAACACTGGTAGTTTTCCAACAAGCAAAGTGTGGATATGCCTCTGTCCACTAATAGTATGAAAAGATTTCTCCTGATAAAGATCACAGAAAAACTTTACAAGGATGAAAGCAGATGCACACCACTTTGTGTGAACTCCAGTGCTTGTGGTTCTTGATACCAAATAGGAGTCTATATTTTGTGTAACTAATCACCTTAAAAGCAAAAATTGATCCTAATTTGCAGAAAGAAGCAGGCTTTTCATTAATTACAACATCAGCTCTTCATTTTAGTCAATCTCCTGAACAACCCAAATATGACAATCCTATTCTTGTGGGGTAAACGGAGAATATGGCTGTAAAATGGGAAAAAAGTGCTCCTTTTGAATGGATAAACACAGAAGAACTGGCTAATACATTCAATCCAGAAACATTAGTGAGTATTTTGAAAATTATTTTAATTTATTTTTTCTAGAGCACCCAAATGACAGTGCAATCTCAGTGTCAGCCCTGGATCATTTAACTGCATGCTGACACCGAAGAGGGAGGTCATGGTCCACAGCTATGCATGTCCTTCACCCCCATGGATCTCACTCCATGGTGTGCCAGAGTAGCCCATTGACCCAGCTCACTTATCTGCTGGTCCAACACAGACCGCCCTTTCAGCAGCAGTGTGGGCTTGGTCTGGCAGCCACTGAATTGTAGAGCATCTCCAGAGCCCATCTCAGCCATCCTCCTAGGTTAAAGCCTCCTCCAGGTGCTCTGGGAAGTCCTCTGCAAGTATCTTCCTTGGTAAACACTGGCAGAATCTATGGAGTTTTAGGCCAATAGTTTTAGCCAGCTAAATCATGCAGTAGGCTTATCTCCATCTCTATTGTGCTTACGCAGAACTACAGAATAATACAAAGCAGTCATTATGAGAGGACACAGAAGTACCTTAATTGACAGGAGCTGTGTGCTAATTTCCTGTGATGATTCCAACCAATTCAAACAAGAATCTTACCAGAGTAAAACACCCTAGGACTGAATAATGGAAAACCAGCTTTGCAAAGATACCACTCCTCATCACAGTCTAAGTCTCTCTGAATTTAACTACATTTTCAGGAACACTTTCTGTTTCTAAATAAAACAAAGACCATAGCTACAGCATAGACTATGTAGTTCTGGGTATTCCAGGTCATCTAGAGATTTTGAGAGACTAGGATAGCTATGTAGTCACATTTAAAAATTAATTATAGGAAAACTGTTCATTTAAGAAGGATTTAGCAGGTCAGTGAGGGCTATTTAAGATAATAGTGTGTGTTAACCTACTTGATAGTCTTTAGAAAATACATGCTTGAAGTTACTATAAATTTAGTTTAAAAATACTGCTAATTCGGGTAGATTAATGTATATATGACTACCACAAAAATACACACTAATAGTAAAAAGAGCTATTCTAACAAATGACAAATCACTGATCCTACTGCACTGAAATATTTAGGCAATGTGAACTCTTCAGTGTCTAAATATTCTGTTTAACAGTGAGAGAAATGTAAAGTAACAGTGCTTTGGCAAAGCAGCATTTGGACACTATTGGGATTGCACTGCAGTTTAGAGATAACCCTGAAGCAACCGGGTAGGGAAAATCTATATCACATACGTTATTAATGACTAGTGACTGACCTCTGCTTATCTTCACTACCTTAAGGATGACATTGGAATCTTTAATTCTGTTCAAGCTTCATTATCTCAAATCTAGCCTGTAATAACTTAAAAGGGTTCAGATGGTATTTTCAACCTGTCATATTAAAATAGGAAATCTCTGTATTATGCATCATCTACAAAAAGCATCACTCCTGTGTTCATGCAATGCAGTGTGAGCCGTAATACTTACACTGCACGCAATGACCAGAGAATGTATTAGTTTAATTTTTCACTTAAATATTACAGGTAAGAGACAAGACAACAAATCCCTCAGGAAAGTAACAAAAAATAGAACATTAAGAGTGTGCACAAAGTATATTGAAGAAAGAAGCTACATTTACTTTCCTCCAGGAAAGAACTTCCACTGTGTACCACACGTGCCACACAGGAAATGACAACAGTAGCTTAGATGACATTGCACCATGCCACATCATGGATATCTCAAAGGAACACAGTCAAAGCTGACCAGATAGTGCACTGAAGTGTACTTCAGGTACACTGAAGCTCACTCACACCAGTATAACCATCAAAATCCTCAGCAGGTGGAAACAGCCCTAAACTTGAACTTCTTGCTATTTTCCTGCCTAAAGCTCACTTATTTCTAATTTTCCGATCAATTTTCCACTCTCTTCCTTTATCAAAAAAAAAAAAAAAAGATTTAAAGCATGTCATTGAAGCTGAAAACAAAGCTATTCTTTCCTCTTAGAATATAACAAGTTGTTTAATGCTCTATAATGTTTTTAAGGGGACAAATATAACAACATGCTCATTTCAAATAGAATTTACAAAAATTAGTTGTTTTTTTTTTGTAGGCAAGGTGTTAAAGAAAAACAACATGTCTTATAAAATATACAGTAGCTGTAATTTAACTGCTTCTTCCTATCCTATCCATTCTAAAAATTGTTTCTGATTTTTTTCCTAATAAATAAGAATCAAGTGTCATTTAAGGATAGACTTTTTTCTCTTTGGAGGAATGCAATTCCAACTTATCTGTCTTCAGAATATGAATACAAATTTGTACACAAGTCATCCTAAATGCCACTGCCTTCCTGCTTTCAATGCTGCTATTTTTCCAGAGAATATATCCACAGATCAATGACCCTTTCATGTGATCTGGAAATGCCAAAGAATAATACCTCAGGGAAAATACTGTTTTCACTTGAGTTAAAATATTAATTTTTACAACAGAAAGAAAACAGAAATCCTAAAATCTTTGAGAATGCCATCCAGAAAATGTATAGACCTGGCAAATTAAAAAAAAAAGAAGTAACAGAGAACTAACAATTGTTCACAGAAAATAATTCTGAACTAAAGCCATGGTAATATTAATGAATCTCACAGATTAATAAACTGCTCATTTGGCAGCATTCACTGTAGCACATTTTTGCATGTTTGGCCATTTTTTCCTTACTGTTTATTAATTGCAGCTACTTGGAATTGATGATCTCCAGGGTACTTATCAGTGCTTATCAAGACTGATGAATGCATCCCAGATGTTGGAGTCATGTGGAGGGTCCATCCATGCATAGGATCTGTGCTGAAACCCTGAATGTTTTCCTGCAGTGAACTTGCAGGCACTCCTGACAACAGAAATGCGGCTGATGGAGTAAATTCCAGAAGTGTCTCTCCTTTCCCCTCTATCACTGCATGAGAAAGACATTCTCATGCTGATGTGTGAGTACGTACACATGATGGGGTATTGCTTGCTGCCCTGTGGGGTCTTTCAATCCCTTCCTATACCCGAAAGGAGAGTGTGGTATCAGATTATAACACTTAATGAACTTCGATGGTGTGTTTTTCTCTGTAGTCTATGTGTAGACAGGATTTCTGAATTCAGTTATTTGTGTATTGGGGGGAAAAAACCTCACAGCAGTTATTTTCTAAATTTTTAGTGTGCTTTTAAAATTTCCTTTAGAAATATGGATGAATGTCAGGCAATAAAGGAGAAAACTGCAGAGATTTTAATTGTCTCTGCTTTAGCTGTTACACAATAGATATTTTCACCATCTATATATAAAGTATCTTTGTGAAATCCTTTAAAATATGATTTCAAACCAATGAATGCCATTTTCTATTTGCCTTTAATTTCCTCTCAATAGTAAGTTCATCAGAGTGTAACAATTAACTAACTTAATTAAGCTAACTTAATTATGTTCTTTCATAGGTCAATATGTAGAGCTACTCAGATTAATAGCAGAGCTTGTAAAGTTAATCTTCTTGTATAATGCAAATGATGCCCAGTCATGTATTAAATACCTTCCTGAATAACAGATGATATAGGACTGAATGTACTTTAAAGAAGGGCAGAGACTGTGAAAAGGTTAAATAAAGAAAAATGTCTTGGATTTGTGGAAATTTTGAACAGATCTAATTCATTTTTTAAATTAATAATGTTCTTCTAAGAGGAACCCTCATTTCATAAGGCCATTTACAGCTTAAATATACATAAATAAATCTTGACTTCAAAAGCAGAACTGCATGACAGCATTTTCCAGCCATCTTGCGACCTTTATATTTAGTTATTAAGAAGATTACATAAAACAGTCATGTGAAGAGATTAGAGGAAAATATGAATTCCTAACTCCAGAGCATTTACATGCTTAACTGTATTTCCCAGTTTATTTTACAGAGGAACCACTTCAGTAGTCAAAGGTATTATGTTCCTTTTCTCAGTTCATTATTAATTCACTTTTAACACAGTCAGACTCTAAGGCTTTTTGAGCATGTGGCTTACCACTTTTGTTCTGGAATATTAATGGGAACTACAGTAATAATAATAATTACTTGTAGAAGCATGAAAAGTAAAATCAAACAAATCTCTTGAGTGCCAAATGATCTGAATAGGTGACTCAACTGCCTTGTTTTGATAAATGAGGCTGATGGCTGGAAGACACTGTGACAAGAAGAGTTGGATTATGGGCCAAATCACCCATTAGTAATTCCAAAAGGAACCAAGTATCAGTCTTTTCTACAATGAATCTGACTGAGGTCCAGAAAATATTTGAAACGCATTGCAATTCCAGATCTGTAATCTGCTGCAACTCTTCCGTTGTCACTCGGAGAAAACAAAGAGGGGGAGTGCAATAAACATGACATAAACACCTTAGAGAATGTTTACTGAAAAGCAGTGTAAAGGAAAAGACCCTAGAAGTATGAAAACTACCACTGCTAAGAAGCTTTAAAACCAGAAAACAGTACTAACAAATGCACTGGAGGGATCCATCCTGTGTCTAGGATATGGATGACACAGATGATCCAATGTTTTCTTCTCTTTGTTAAAGTATGCCATTTAGTGTTTATGGTGGTTTTTGTGGTGTTTTGTCTGTTTGCAGATCTCAGCGTAGCAGCAGGTTCAGAGTACAAATTAACCTCTGTTCCAAAATCACATTCCAGTATCACTACTGATATAAAGGAGAACTATTTATCTATGATACAAAATAACTAGTAAGTTATCACTTAAGATTTTTCATCAGAAAACAGACTGCTAGGTCCATACAGCATGGAGATTTACAATTACTTTTCTGAGTGGGAAAGTTCCTCAGAAGTTAAACCAAAGAAATAGTATTCAATACTAAATATGAGTCCAACTCACTCTATGTCAGTAACTGTATTTTTTTTCTTTTAATTAGCAATGGGTCAGAATGAATGCATTTATAACAACAACTGTCTGACACGAATTTTCTACTAAATGCGTTCAATCCAGCAGCTACACAGAATAGAGGGAATATATTGTTATGACGGTGAAGTTTAGAAAAGAATGCACAGGCTCCTCACAAGCACAAGCATAAAAGCTGTGGATTTATACATACAGATAGATATACAAATATATATTTTATCTAATATATTCTTGTGTTCTCTAAGAGAATCATCTCTCTACTTCTTGACAATGCTTATTCTTCACAATGCTTATTTTCTGAAATGCATTACGTCAGGAAATTCAGTTATTTAATAGTCTAATAATAGCAGATGGAAAAAATTATCGCATGATCACTATTACAAACTTTGCCATGGAATTACTTTCAATTCAGTAATTTCCCAACATGTTACATCATACTTCATTTAAAAAGCAAAAACCTCAGTGGAATAAAATAGCATATGGATGGATTGGATGCACTGCTGATGAAGTTTATATCTTTGGATTTTAAAAAAAATCCCTTTTGTACTAACTCGAAATGCCAAAGGGAGTTGTTGGGAAAGGTTTTATCTCAGATCAAGGAAGGAGGATAAATCAGGAAACAAAAGACAGTATCAGCTGCCAATTGTATTAATAGAAATTAAGCAACATTTCCTTTGCTTGTATAGGAAATAATGCAGTTAAAACTGAATTCTATAATCAATCCTTTTAGGATGCTTGTACCATACTTACAACTAATGGCAGATGACTTAAGTGTGGGACACATCTTCTTCTGTCAAACAAATCACTATACCTTAGCTGCTTATGGAAAAATGTCTATGCTCTATCCAGATAAAATGCAAGCACTGGATGTCTTATGGTTCAGAAACAGGTTAGTGGGTACCTATCTTAATCCTTCTTTAGCTGAGAACCAGAACACTTTGCACAGCTTTTATAGTTTGAATACAGCACCCAGAAAGTACCACAGACACATAAGCTATTCAGGTTCATATGCTACCAATACATCATTCATACTTTACCCTGAAGTGCTTTTTTTTGTAGGGGAAAGTAGGGGTTTGTTGGTTGTTGAATTAATTTTTCTATCCAAGAGAAAGGATAGCACAGCTTTTCCTCTGTATCTGTACTGTTCTGGCAATGCAGACACTAAGAAAGAACAGCTCTGTTAGCCTCTAGGCCTACACTATTAAAACATGATTAATTAATTTGCCACAGGATTGGCAAAGGAAATTAATACACATAACTCATGTACTTCTATTTTACTTCTAATTAAGCAAGAGAATATGCCTCTTATGAGACTCACATTTAAGGGAACTGTTACCACTAGTATTTTCTTACTTAGATAACAAACCACTGACACTATCATTCCCCATGGATTAAAGCACTGCTTATGAGAAATGGTATCAAGATAAAGCCCACCCATCTTGCTCTTCAGACACATGAAAAAGGGGAAGTAAAATTATTTTAACAACAAATCTTCACTTCCTTCAGTATCTCTGCATATCCCTCAAAAACCCGCTTAAATATATGGACCAAATAGGCTGCAACTGCCAGATGCACAGTGAAACTGACCACAGAAAACAGACATAAGGGTCATAAAAGCTGATTCACCAGCCTTTCAGCTTTGTTGAGCAATTGCAGTGTATTCAAGCAAGTGTATTTGTACATTTAAAATGTTTTGGAAGCTCTGCATCTTAAATAATCATGACATCCAGAGAATTTCCCTTCATCCATTCATGGTAGAGAATGTGTAGTATCAGAGAAAAAAGGGCATACTAACAGTGATGTAGTTCTGAATTTTGAAAGGCTTGTGGAAACAAAAATCCTATCTTAAGCGTTATTATCGGAGAAAAACTGCCAAAACTATATAAACTACTTGGAAGGTCTAACGAAATTACACTCAAATTAGGATGACACACATCTATCCCCTTCCAAATGCACTGAATTCTTCTCTCAATGCGACTTTTCAATTCCAATTCTTAAAAACCCCGAGAAAAATATACAATATTAACCTATCAATCACAGAGGAAACATCCTTGTTTTAGGATGGACACTAATTAAAAGTATTCAAGCATTCAAATCTATACAACTTAAATTTTAAGGAGGCTTGCACAGCTTTTGAAAACCGACAATAAAGTGTCTTTCTAACTTTAAAGTCAGTTCAGTTACTTTATAACCCAAAAGGTTTCTGCATCTGGAATACACTGATGAATACACACACTTTCCTGAACCACTAACAGGTGATTCAGGACACCAGTGAAATTCACAAAAAGTTCACAGTTGTATAGATCTAAACAATCAATATGCTAATTATTTCTGCAGTGGCTTTTGTCCTATGCCCCATAGCTGGATGCTGTCCTGATCCTACACAGAGTTAAATCTAATTTTAGAGCATCAAAAGAGACTGGGAAGAAGGGCAGCAGTAAGAGGAGTGGATGCATCCTGCCCTCTTGTTGAGTAGAACTCAATATTCGACCATCATTTCTATTAGGAGGAATGACTAGAAAGGCAAAACAAAGCCTCATTTGAGTGATCAAATTACATCCCACAAATATCATCCTACTGATGACACAAGTAACTGAGTGTTAGATTCAGACTATCCTACCTAAGAGGCAAACAAATTGTAAGCAGGAAAAACATGTGCTTTATTCAAATTAATGTGGTAGCTCGTGGGATTTTCCATACTTTCTCCTACTAGAAGTTGTGCGTCCTCACATTTGCAAGCCCAAGACTCTTTTTGAGCACCACTTTTCACAACCTTCTCAATTTTTCTCCATCTTCCTGAAACCCTTTGCTGTTAGCCACCTTGCCTTCTTCAATCTTTCCTCATATTTCTCTTTTCCATGGCTGCATTTGAGCTTTTCTTTAACAACTCTCACCAATACTGATGGTTTGAATTCAGATGAGACATAAATTACACCAGTAATAATAATGCACCAGTCAGTAGTCAATTCCAAATATTAACTCATTAAGCAGATACTGAAAGATATACTAGAAGACTTCAAACAAAATTAAAAATAAAAAAGGCATTAGTTGAAGTCAAGCTCTGCAAACACTTTTTTGACCTGTAATTTACACGTTTGTTTATCATGCTGACTTACCCATGAGTAACTTAGATGGGTTGTTTCATGGTGAGTTCTGAATTTGGAAATTCAGCATACTGGTGCTCCCCTCTCAAGGTTCCCTGCAAATCCAACCACAAAACTCTTTCTGACTCACCTCTCTCTCTCTTTTGTACAAACTGCATTAAATATGATTGGAGAAAGTCTCATTCCCTTATATAGCACGACCCCATGTTCAGTAAAACAGCCTCAAAATAAACTATTACTGAACTATTTAATAAAATTTGAAAGGTGTATTTCCATCTTTTGATTCTCTGCAGTTTCCTCCCCCCCACAGCTGAGCAGCTTTTAAAAAGCAAAAGCTCTATACCCATCTTCCTCTTAGTCACCTTTTACTAACTAACCATGTTTCATTCCTCTTTGTCCAGCACTTTTCCTCTCTTTTTATTTTTAAACATCATCTGTGCTCTTAATTTTAATTTCTCCAGTGGAGTAAGATAAATTGACAAAGCTGAGGATTAAGAAGCAGATCCCATGTCCCTCCACAGACTAGAGGTCCCTTTGTTAATCAAGAATACATAAAAAAGTATTACTAAAAGCTTGTATTACTCCATCTTCAGGGCTGCTTAGATGTGATAACATGCCTTTCTACCTTGGAATATGTAGTTATATCCCAAAATAAGTGAATCTACTTGGTCTTAATCCAGGAGACACTCTTCAGAATTCTCCTGGCGTCATACTCTGGACCTTCCCTCTTCAGAAAAAGTGACAAGACTATCAGAGAAATGAAGATGTTTATCTAAAGGCTGCACTAAACTAATAAATGGCATTGTATCTCCTATGACTAGCATCTCATGCTGTCCTTTGCTGTGAAGATTACAGTCAAAAGAAATCTCAGGAAAAAGCAGGAAAGACTAGTCTTTATATTACCTGGTACTTGACATATTTTTAGTAGTAATAATATCAGCTAAACTGAATAAGCCAAGATTAAGTGTTAAGGCTACTATAAAGGAAGGACTTCTCACAGAAAGGGTTAATTTAAGGATAATAATGGTTCTCTGGGAAGATGATTGCTACCATGAAATGAATTATGAGTCTGAATTCTACAACCTCTCCTCCAGCTATAGTGTACTGTGACAAGGATGCATAGCAGGGACAGAAAACACCTTAAATCATTGGCTATCCTATGGAACTACCTTACAAGCACCTTTGATTACAACAACAGGATGCATGAACTTATGATAATACCACATCACTTTTTCAAAACCAAGAGAACAAAGGCCCAATACCGGGAAGAGTCCTTCCTCTGCACAAGCCAGAAACTAGACATATTTAAATTTTGTGAAGGATGATAAAAGGCTTATATCTACCTATATATCTATGTACAGATTCTATTTCTGACTCTTCAGTGTAATAAAGCTTATTTAGCCAGAATCTAACAGGGCTCCTGTTACTGTCATGGCGTGAAAGACAGGAAAGAGAAAAAATAAATTTCCCTAATTACTGACAGTAAGAAACAGTATTTAAAAAGTAGCATATATTATGGAATATACTTGTAGGGACCATCAATAATAGTCCTGAGTTTTACCTTGGTCTTGCATGCTGTTTATATGGGAGAATAAGATTGAGCTCTAGCTTTAAAAAGTCTCTGTTATTATTAGTACAACACTAGGCATGAAAAACAGAGGCAAATGTGTATTCCCCAACAGTCAATCTTGGAAAAGAATAGACACAGAATGTCCTACCTCTTCTGGACGTTTCTGTGCCACCGATACCAGCTCTTCAGAGCTACTTCTTGAGGTAGAGGGTACCACGTTACCTGGGGCCTCTGAGACCACCTCATTTGACGGCTCGGAGTCCTGAGGGCAACAGACACAAACAGACCCCTCAGCAGCGTGTTGACGTGGCACGCCAAGAAAGTGAGACTTTTCAGAGGTGCTGTGCTTTAAGCATAGAGAGAGCAATAAAAAATACTCGAGGTCTGAAACTCTACTCTTTTTACCCTGGGCAGCTTCTTCTGCCCGAATCAAAAACACCTGTCATATATTTTCTCTTAAAATAGTATTTTCTTCAAGAGAGCATTTTAAGACTTATTAAGTAGTTATAGCATTTCATAATTTCAAAGTTCTGAATAAGCATGGTTTTTTGCCCATATCTACCCCTGCTCCTGAACTGCGAGGAAGGGAATATTACATTTCATCCACTTATGGCAGACGGATGTTTCTGCAAAATAGATGGAGCCATGCTAGAACAACCCCCACCAAATGTATTTTACCAATCACTGCAAACCAATATAGCACACAACCTGGTAAACTTAAAGAAGTTAGCAGAGTTTGCTATCTTTTAGTAAATTTAACATTACAGCAAAATAAATAAAAATTCTTAAGTAATTTACATTCTATTTTCCAGATTGCCTTGATTTTGCCACACAACACGACTAAATAATTCAAAATAAAAACCACTTTAATACCTTCACTGCTTCACATGGAGGTTTTGATAACTGCATAGATTGAGACATGTTAATGCAGAGAAAAAAATCCATTAGTTGGTACAATCTCTACTGTGCTTGTTGTAATGCTCATTACAGAAGATATTTTAGATGTCACCGCTTAGCAAGCAGAATATGTGCTTTTGATAAATCACTTTCTTTCTACATTCATTAATTGCAAGGAAATCAAGATTATACTTTCAGAAACTGCAAGCTGCAAAGCTCATTATTAAGTTTTCAAACATAACAACCTCTAAAAAATAAATTAAAATTTCATAATGATAATATTCAGCAATTGCAGTTTAGCCTATTGTATGGGAAGGGAAAGTGATCAGTGGTCCAACAACCATTACTGAACCACACAGAGAATCACAGGTAAGACCAGATACTGTAAAAGAATTAACACATGGAGGGGGTTCCCACAGACTATAAAGTGGAAAAAATACCTTGTGAGCTTAAATATGGCTAATAAAGCTTTTTTACAACTTTCTTGTTGCATCAGCTCTCTGTGACTAAGAAAAAGGATATTCTGGCCCATTCTGTGGCTTGCCACCTTAAATTCAAGGTTTGGTATGAGGAAGACATTTTAGGAAAAAAGTAGCTTTCAGAAAAAAAATAGCTTTTAGTGTAGACTAAAGAATACCATCAATTAAAATGTTAACAGTGAAGTCCAAATGCCATTGCACTGAACTGCTTTATGGGCATATGCCCATGATGGATCTGTGGAACAAAAGGAAAAATGAGATATCTTGGAAGAATATCACCCAAACACAGTGAGCTGCAAGGAGAAACATCTCTAGCATTCTGATAATAAAAGTCTGATTTTTCCCATGATATGCCATCAAAAGGAACTTTGCATCATGTTCGCCCCGACAGCTCACTGGTCTCCCTGGACTTGTAGAGGCAAACATCCTCTCTCTCAAAGGCCACCTCAGTTTGGTCCCAGTGAACTACGATGATGAGAATATTTCTTCTTGTTGAGCCAATTAGCCATGAGCTAACTCTGGGTATAGAACAGTACTGTTTTCTCCTTGAGAAAGTTAAATCAATGCCATGCAATTTATCAGCTCAGTATGCTTCCAGAAGCTCTTCTGTGCTACTTACAAAAAAAAAGTAACAAACACATCTGCTGGAAGAAAATTATATACTTGTCTGAATCCATTGGTTCAGTGATTTCTCTCTTTGAATTCTGCTTGTATTTTGTGCCTGAACAAGCTTTTGTTATGCTTTTACTACCTGTGGCCAGATAATGGTGGCAACCATTTCTGTTACTTGCTTTTTGAAAGTAATAAACAGTGTTTTCCAAAAATTATCTGAGCAACTGAAATTTGGTAAGCTGACATTCCTGCTACATTGCTTTGTATCAACAGGTCCATGGATTCTTTTTCACATCAAATCTTAAACATCTTCTTCTCCAGCAGCTTGGCCATCCTTCTCAATAGTTCTCCTAAGAACCAGCTGGCTAATTTAATGCTTCCATTTTTAGAGAGATGGATGGAAACCAAATTTACTTCTTTATTCAGAAACCAATTCAAGAAAATATGCCTCCCTTTCCAATTGCATTGGTTTTATTATCTCTTTTCACATTGTTCAGTTGGTCAAAGCATGGAGCTAATAACACCAAGGTCATGGGTTCAATCCCAGTATGGGCCATTCACCTAAAGAGTTGGACTTGAGGATCCTTGTGGGTCCTTTCCAATCCAGACTATTCTGTGATCTAAATATGTAACACAGGCAATCTATGTTGTTCTGAACTAGTTTGGCAACACATGAAATAAAGCTTTCAGAAACAGACATATTCAATAAGTGGAATAAGATCCTTTCATGGAAGGTACCACAATAAAAATGCTGCAAGGTGCAAATGAGAACTTTTACGGAGCTGTTTCTAGGTGTGTTATGACTATGTGGCCAAGTCAGCAACAGTTCTGGTTAGAAATCCTGGTAGTTTTACTTGTACTCCGGCAAGTAAAACAACCTGAAAAAGTATTAGCATAATTTACACTTGCAAAGCAAAGGCAAAAAATCTATACCACTGACCTGAATCAATATTTTTACCAGAGGTGTTAAAAGGAAAAATGTACTTTAAAAATAATTAACATTTATTGTCCTAAAGTCACTTTATTATTTTTTCAAGGTCCTGCATGATGAAAACAATGACAATGGCACTACCATGGACCTGTAAGCCTCAGCTGTAGAAGTGATGGAAGTGGTGGTTTATGGACATATAATTAAAACAGTAAGTATATTGGTACATGTCTTTTCTGGTGCTTCCCATTTCATTAAATTATTGCATTTTGTAAAATACACAGGAAAAATCACAAATCTGCATTTTCAAGTCAGATAGATGAACACATAGCTTTTTATTGGCTCACAGTATTTATATTAATTATTAAATTATGGGGGAAAGCCACGAAATGGTACTTCCAGCTTCCTTAAAATGTAGAAATACTTTGTGAAAATATAAGCGCCTTATGAACAAATAAATTGCAAATGCTCAGTAATAAACTTTTGCCTGAAAAATGCAGATTTTGATCAAAGCTCCTCAGTCCAAGATCCTTCTTGGACTTACAAAACCTTGAAGACGAAACATGAAATGTGTAGATATTCTGCTATGTTTATGCAGGAAAGACAGCCCTGCTTTTAACTATGGCTCTTCTCCTGTGACCTAAATGCTCATGCAGTTTAAGATACCAGAACTGCATAGGGTTGATCATTTTCTTTTCTACAAAAAATAATATTTTAATTATATGTTGACACAAATACATAACAAATAAGATATTATAGTCCTGGGATGGAATCTGCTTACTAGTTTTGTCAGTATTCAGTTCTCTTCCTCCCTTCATTCCAATTGGTGTATTTGCTCTTTGCATCTACTGTACAGGAGCACACATTGTGCTTTTAGTTCTGTCCTTTTCTGTGCAGAAGTAGCACTGACACAGTATGCTGAAAAATCAATAGTGCATACAGAACAGATGTGGATTTCATTTGCAAGCCACATGAAAGCGATAGATTTCAAAGGGAGATGTTTATGTTTTATGCTATGCTGATGGTGTGGCTTAATTTAAGAATTTCACTATTCTCACATTTTGTTTTTCAAAAACCAGACCTTTATCCCAAGATTGAGGGACATATACAGATATGCATGGTATATGTAAATAGGACACAGATAAGTATATAGAGACGTGTAGTCACAGGCAAGGCACACAGTGAACAACACAGTAGCAAAATGCTGTATTTACCAATCCATGTTAATGTCAGCACAGATACTGACTCAACGAAATAGAAACCCGACATTGCTTCTCATTTTGAAGAAAATGGAGAACTGATGTATATTTTTATATTTTTAAATTATGCATAAAATATTTTCCTAGAAAGCACAAGAATTTCCATTTGAAACACGATGGTGGAAAAATAGTGTCTTACACTGGTATTCATACCAGCCTAACAGCCACTACTTTTTCTGCTATTGCTTCTTTAAAACAAAACTAAAAAAGGATTGAAACAAATCCTTTATAGATGATTTCAAGCTGACAGGTTTGAATATATTGTGTTAACTCTGCATCATTTTTCACATATCATCCTTTACCTTGGTCCAGTTGAAAATTACACAAGTCATAAATTAGCTTTAAACAAGTTTTGAATCAGCCTGGAACTAGTTTTCAAATTAAAGAGCCGCCAGTATATTACATCGTACTGTCATTTTATTACCCCAATCAATTCTGTGTGGCCTGAGGTAGAAAGAAAATGGATGCTGTCTTCATTTGCAAAGGGTTTATCTCTCACACCAGGCTGCGAAAACATGACTGCAGTAATGAATTGGAAGCCAAAGTTACTAACAAAGACTTCTAACAGTAACAAAGTAGAAATATTTTTCCCCTTTAGACTTACAGAAGTGAGAGGGGAGAAAAGGCCTTTGTGAAACCTGAAGGCAGCTTCTTACAGCTGAAGCACTATGGGATGAAATTAGCATATTTTTATTGAAGTGCTAAAGTGCTTGTAGCCTCACAGAGTGTCATTTCCAGTGCTGCACAGAAAAAGCCTTCCTGGGTCAGACACACAGGGCCTCTCCAGCCCAGACCACGGAACATCTCTCCAGCAGACGAGCAACAACTCCTACTGTTCTCAGTCTCTCTTACACCCCAGGGGCATACTTTGAAAGTATTCACAACATCTTAGCCAGAATTTCAGAAAATCTGCTGGAGACAAGGTATCTGTAGCTCTCCACAGTTCACAGGTGGCCAAAGTGAATCCCCAGTGAGAAGTGTAGAGTTTATCTCAATCTACTCACATGTGAGATCAATCATGTTGCCATTCCTCAGATTTTACCCTGTGTTAGTTAACGAAGCAAGAATATGGGCTTTAAACTTTTAAGTCATGTTCCACAGTTGTAAAATTTCCCTCCCTCTTTTATTATGCCTTTGTCATTCTCTTCATGCTGATTTTATTCAACATCTGACAATCTCCTCTCTTCTTCTGCCCTCTCCAAAGACAGGAAATTACAAATGCAACCTCTAACATCCATGTGCTAACCTCCTATGCTGCCAGTCACAGAGGCAACACTGTTGTTATGTCCTTGGCTATTTTTTCTCTCTGGAGAAGGGGACGATGACTTCTATGTTTATGCACTGTTAACACAACAAGGTCTCTTTCTCAGCTCACTCCGAAACCACTTCAGTTCAAGCAATAAACCTTAAGCTATCTCTAAAACTTTTGCCTTCTTTTAGAAACAGAAACAAAACAAAAATCTTTTATAATTCTGTTTTCCAAATATAGAAACTAAATTACATTCTTTAGCCTCACACTCGTTTTACTCTTTTTTTTCAAACACCTTGTGCAGTATGAAGGAACTAATAAAGGTACAAGTTTCCCATAAATATCCACCTGTTCCAATTTATTATCCCTTTATCCTCCAATAAACTACAGCACTGACGAAGTACGCTTGCATCTTTGAAATCTATCCATCTTTGAAATCTATCAAGTGCAAAGGGTGAATTCCCACGTTTACTGTTGTTTTAAAATAAGCATGCTACTATTGTTAGTATTTTATTAAAAGTGTTTGATTAAAGTACAAAAGGAAACAGGGTCATCTGTTTTCTCTGGATGCCTTCCTCAAATGGAAAAAAAAATCATTTACATATATTTAAAGCTAGAAAGAGCACTCTCAAAATGTTTTTCATATGTATTCTTCTAACTTTATCACATGCAAATAGAAACAGCAAACAGAGGAACATTTTAATGTTTGAAGGCATTATCATAAACTGACCTCTGGAACCTGAATTAGCTTCCCCTTTCTAACTCACATATTTTCTACATTTCCATTACTCAGTGTACTAATCCTACTTCTCTTGGGACTCAATTCTCCACCTTCTCAATTAAAGTCTCCTGGATTATTGTATTTCCCTTTTACTTTCTCACCATTCACTATTTCCCAGCATTCAATAGCTATTCTTTTAGCTACCCTTTCAATAGCTGCGTTTTCAGACCCCAGAGTTCTTTGAACTGTACTAAAAATCATCTCTTAAAATGCTGCAATTAATAAAAACACATTAGAATAAAAAAAAGGGAATTAAACTTCAAGTTATAGCCACTCAACACACTAAACTCATCTTGTATGTATAAAATAAGGAATACAACTTTTCTGTTACTGTCATGGATTAAAGCTACTGATCACAGATATAGTACGGCTTAAAATATCGGCAAAAATTTCTGTATGAACATGTATATCATCACCAGGAATTTTCAGAATTTCTTCACTAAAGGGAAAAACCCAGTATCTATCTTTTTTGCTTCGTGTGTGTTAAATGTCCTATGTCTTGCATAATTTGGTAATTATCTGCTGCTCCAGAGCAACAGATTTTATATGAATATCCTTTCGCAGGATATTAATATACTGGTAAGACTGCTGTACTATGCCATTATCAGTGCATGTGAGAGTAATTCAATACTTTCTCCCCTTTTTTGTCCACATTGCTTCCTTCCTATATATTGTTCTGCTTTTTTTGGTATTATGAATTAGGCTGCAGGCAGATACTATAGCCTAAAAAGTTATTTTTGTCCTGATTTTATACTTTACGCAGTTTATAGAAGTTATTTTATTTAGTTCAAAAAGCTTTTTATGACAGTACACACGTAATTTATTACAGCTGGATCAGGATATTTCATTTTCCCTGTGCCTGTTTGGTACAGCTCTAATATCTCCAATCCTTTTTTCCACCACCTAAAAAAAAAAAACCACAAACCCAAACCTCAGGAGTTGCAAAACAAATTCTCAAGCACAGCACAAGCATCTACAGCCACAGTAAGTGCAGACTCCGATGTTGCCACTGCTGTCTCTCACATAGGTGATGTGCAGTTCACAGACTATGGGTCTATGTAATATTAATCTGGGTACATCTTTACTGTGTAACTGGTATGTATGTTGCATAGTATTGCAATTACTACTTCAACAAATTTACAAAATTACATGGGCACCTTACACCCAACTTTTAAAACAAGATGTTATAAATATCAGATGTACAAAGTCATCTGGTATCGCTCCTGGAGGGCAGTGCTGCAGCTACAATAGCTCCATTAGTAAGGCTCAATTTGCAGTTGCCTCCTTCCTTAAGCAATGTTTTACTCCTTCAGAAATGATCAGGGGCAGATCATAGCATCCATTCATATAGTCTCTCTAGAAGAAAGTTTTAACCAGTTGTATTTCTTTTCAAGCCATGTTTAAAATGCTCTAAACTTTCCGTGTTTTTGGATTACTGAGGCAGTGACAACTTGGGAGTAAGGTACAGCAGCAAACTTACTTTCATTTCTTAGGGTCAAGCTGCAGGTTTGCACCATTTACGGTCAAAATAGTTTGCTTTAGTCCACTTCAGCAGCTTGGGAGAAAGCATACACAAAATTTGCTCACAATATTTAGCTAATTCTTAACTTGAATGAGAAGATTGAACACTTGAGAAGATCTCTGCTCCAAAAAGCAGCTGCTTTATTCTAACAAAAATAGAATGTAGCTCAGAAAAGGCTTTCTTTCAAGCATACAATCTTCAGATATTATGCATCAGCATGCAGAGTGTTGTCTGTCAGATGTTGGAACAAAGCTTTAAATTGTGTCATCTAACTTAATTCTCAAGACAGGGTCAGCAGATTCATAGGGCTGTGGGGTTTTTTTTCATCTTTGAGAAGTCCTTTAAGTAATATTTATTTAGCTCCTTACATCTTCATCAGTACTGATTCTTGCTTTTCAACTCCTTGAAGTCCAGATTTTCCCAACGTAATGCAAAACAGGGTTACATTAAAATGTGTGATCACCAAAAGCATCACAAAATTGTCAAAGGCTACTTAAACCAAGACTTGTTTTCATCTCTCCCCACTTCCAGAATTTTCTTCCAATAACAAGATGAAATAGAAAAAGGGAATATAATAGAAATTAATAGTAAAGAAAGGGATTGTTCAGCGCATCCTTTTTTGCAGTCTAAGTTCATTACACAAGTTTTATAGCTCTCTATAATATCCTTATATGGGACCCACCTGTTTTTTCAGATGTTTTCTGTAAGTGCTCTACTCTTCTCTGGGGGAAGGCTCTCAGTGTGTCCTCCAAATGCTCCCTTCCACTTTGCTGCAATCCTATTTCTTAATTCACCTCATTCTCCCCATAAGGGTTTCTGTGTATTCTCTGAGTGGAATTTTCTCATTCTTACGAATGTGTGTGTGATTACAGCTCTCCATTTACACCAAGGGAGCTTCTTGCAGTCCCATTGTTTTTGCCATAGTGCTTTTCTCACTCCCATTCATCCTATCCCTCTCTGTTCTTAAAAACTACCATAATTTATTTTCAACTGATAAAGCAGAGAAGCAAAACATTAAATCAAAGCTATAAAATATTTTTTAAAGAATGAATTATCTGTCGAAAAGCTTTCTATAAAAATGTTTCCTACATAATCTTTCTGAGATCTCTCTAATATGTGAATGTGGCAAATTAAAAAAGTTCTTTTACATCCTTTGAGAAGCTTCAAACAAATGTCAGGAACACTATTTTGTGGGTGCCCTTGATTTATTCATTCACGCTAGTCACTAAAATAATTTAAAATAAATTTCCATTTAATTTTATATTACTAAATAGAGATACATACTCTTATTAATTAAAGTAGCCAGCTAAAAGACTAGGATATTTTATGCTGGCACACTGAGCTGCACTGACAATGGGATGTTTACTAAAAAGGGAATGAACAGCCCAGTTGATACAGTTTAAGACGTGACATTAATCAGCCATCTTTTGCTGAGCTCGTAGGAACTGAAAGGTTAAAACTACTGCTGCAGCTTTAAAACATCCTCATAAAGGCCCAGAAATTCCTCATTCTTCCCTAATTAAGAACACTGCAAATGATACACAGAATGATGAGGCTAAATTCACACAAAATGTCAACTTTACTGCCTTGTTCCTAGAAGCATATTAATATTGTGGTGTTTTTTTTTCTTAAGATTACTTCTACCAGACAAAAATTCCTTTTCATGTTTCTCATCTGTACTAGAAAACATACAGCAAGTCCCTTACTCTTAAATATGGTTGATTAACACTGTAGATCAGATGCTTTCAGTTAAAAGCATGCAGTGCTCATACAAACAGACAAATGATAAAATTTAATACTCTAGCAATATAGATGTGTGTATTAATTTTTAGGCTTTTGATCTTGAGACTACTAATACAAGATTTCCACAAATTATCTTATCAAAATAGGAATGAAACAACTTTTTTAGTAGATGAAACTAAAACACAAGTATACCTTTGATACAGTAAAGGTAAGAGTCACTTCATACCAGGACACTGTGGTGACTGGAGCAAAGCAGTTGGTGTTGAGGACCAGCCAGATGCAGAATACATATTTCAAAGATGTAGCTAGTTTGGTCATGAAGACAGCATGCCCACTAGCAGTCAGAATACATCCTAGGCTTTAGTGCCCCTTGACAGAAAGTCAGACTCCTAAAAACACTCCATAATGTGAACCACCGAAGCATAGCCACTGGTGGTAACTGGGTGATTCCTTTCAAAAATGCATTTCTGACCTTAATCAAAATGCTAAGGTAAATATACACTGAAACACCTCAGACTAAAATCCATTAAAATCAGCATACCAGAATGTAGAAGTATTTAAGCTAGTAATAGGAATTTTGAAAATAACAGGGTATTTTAAATACCAGCTTTATTCAGAGTTCAGCAGTGCCATCCTGGATCATCTCCTCCTGAGATTCACTGGAAGCTCTCTGGGGTTTAAGAACTGTCCCTACCATTTTCCTTTTTTCCCCAAAGTAAAAAAAAAAAAAAAAGAACATGAGAGAAACAGACATAATTTATGCCTTACTTTCAGACAATGGTTTGACTGCTGCCCTGAATTAACTGGTGAACACATTCCATATCATAGTGAAGATCTCAGTTCGCTTCCCTCTTCCTCTTCTTAAGAGGGTTCAAAATGTTTTCCCGAAGGGAATGCTTAAACCATTTTACTATTCTTTAGCTGAAGCAGGTTTTGCATGGAGGGATTAGTCAAGTGAGTAAAATGATTCATTGTGTGTTAGCCAGGGTATCTATTGTCTTCTGACTATTTTACTATTTCTATGTAAAGGAGCTTTTTAGACTCTCTCTATGCTATACCCAGAAAGCACATAAACAACAACAATAGCTCAATATCTCATTCAGTGAGAGAATTAGTAACAGATTAATAAATCACAGCTCCCAAATCTCAATCTTTTTGTATTTTCTCATAATTACCTTTAAATATAAGATTCTTGAAGTTATCATTACATGAAATCAGACGTTTAAAGACCTTCAAGAAGTTCCTTACCACCAGCAAGTTATAAAACAAAGTATTTAGAACATAACTGTGTTCTGAAATTCCTCTGTCTTGTGCAATACACTTAACCTAAACAAGCAGTGGAGATATTATGAAGTAAGAGAAAATGGTAGGGCGAAAGCATATTCATGTGATACAAAATATGCTTGTAAATATTAGTATTTGATACGTATCCTTATTTATTGCATGGGACTAGTTACAGATTTAATATTCATTATGTCAATGACTGTATCAATCTGCTGACACCCTTCTATTTCCAAAAATAAATGTGACGTGATTAACTCACTCGAAGTACACTTGTGTGTACCTTCCGTAAATACTGAGTTATCTTGCTGTTTCCTTTTTGACACTTTTCTTTGGCTATTTATATCACATCTGAAAGGATACCATCTGCCCTTCAGTCTTCACAAGATTAGTAGCTAGCAAAAATCTTGATATCTACAGATTCCAAGGTTTTCCACATATAAAATCTTTTGGTAATGTTTGTCACAGTTGAAATACACTTAAGACTTTTCAAACACACACAAAGATGTTTTGAACCACTGAACCAGATAATAATTTTCAACTGCTACCAAAGCCACATTTACTAAAAACTCTAAGATAAACTTAATTGGTAGCAGAATTTAACAATGCACTATACATTTTAGAGGTTTTGTGAAAATCTTTTCAAAAGCCATCTTAAAATTCCATGTAATAGTTGTGCATTTTCTTGGTAGAACTGATTGTAATGCTCTTGCAGTTATAGTCTCACACAAGCTATCTGCTGAGCCAGTTTTAAGAGGCTGGAACTTTTCTGCTACAGAATGCTAAAATCCAAGCAAAGAGACACTCCTTTGCAGAGAAAGTGGCTGACACAGCACAAATTGGCAATGCCCAGCTGTCTTCTGCGAAATGTGATTAAATGTGGCTGGCACTAAGAGCATTTCTGTTTGAGAATGGCAACTGAACCTCACTTCCACTATCTAACACGATGACGAAAAGCAAATCTTGACTGTACTAAAATTCATTACTTGCCTAGCACTTCATAAAATGGCACTTTTTTTGGTTTCTTCCCTCCCCCACCCCTTTCTCTCTCCTCGTTCAATATGATTAGATTTTGCCCAGGCAGCATTAGCAATTTATACTGATGAGTAACACATTACTTAGAAGTGACATATATGGCTGCATTTCTTTGAAAGACTTGAAAATAAAATCAACCTTGAGAGTAAACATGAGCATTTAATTGGGTAACTATGACAATGTGTTCAAATCTTATACAGAGACTAACAATTGAACATCTAGATCTTCTTCTGTCATATAGAATATGCTTACAGGTGATGTGCTAAAATAATTTGTAGGGTAATAAAGCTGGACTAATGAGGAATTAAAATATATAATTCTTCTTTAACTACATACCTTCTAGTTCTATGTAAAACATAAGACAAGAAATATATTTCTAGGTAAAGAAATTTATCTCAGAAATCTGGTAGCAACAGAACAGCTCTTTGCAACATTACGGTGGAACAGGATGCCACCAGCCTCCAGACATACCTTTGCACATCAGGAGTCCCTCTTTATGTCACTGCAAAGCACACATCTTGCAATTTTCTGTTGACTGCTTAGTTCTTAATGAATATTCAAATCAAAAAAGATTATGCACAATGGAAAAGTGGGGGTTTTTTTAATACCGCCCTCATGGAAGGTGGTATCATCTAACCCAAGAATTAAATCAAGACTCAAGAGGTTTAAAAATTCAAGTCAGTTACAAGCTTTTCATTCACACTTTTTTTTCAGGCATTTCCAAAATCAACATATTCTACTACCTAAGTAAATAACAACCAAAATTTCCAAGCGGATTATTAACTGAAAATAGTGATGGTCAATTACAATTTATTGCTAAATTTGTTTATGGCTCCCCTGTCAGCATGAAGTCCCTAATTATCGATACCCAAAGAGCTCCTTATTTTAGGAACTCTGGAAGTAGGAAGGATTGCCAAAGTAGATCTGAACATACATCAGTGCTGTAAGCTATGACACTTTGGAAGCTACCATGTAGTAACTGTGACACGTGTATCTTCCTTTTGTGACTTCACTTGAAAAGGAATGTGAAATGGAGAAAATTTGCATTAAAACCAGTATTTCCGTGTCTTTTACATTTCAATATAGCATCCTTAATATGCAAAATTCACTGTCACGATGCTTCCCAATATTGTACATATCTAGAAATCAGTTTTCAAAAGCAAGGAAGAGAAAGCCTCCAGTTTTGTAAGGTGCAGGCAACCTTGTTTCCTCTGTCCTTCCTAGACACTACTCCTCTTTCAACCTTCTCAAATTCTTTGAGAATATGCATAGGTGCATACCAAAGAGGATGTATAAAATATTCCTATTGTGGTGTGCTGCTCAGAGCTCAAAAACTGATTTTGTTTTTTTATTCTCTCATGCTGTGTTAGTGTAAAACCATATTCAGTGGCTTTATTTCAATCATGACACTAGCTGTTTTCTGGATTTTTTCCAATTGCAGCTAGCTCCCAGCAGAGATTTCTTGCCACTCAGTACTACAGTAGCAGGCAACATAGGCTGTAAATTCATTTTGTCATGGCTTAGGAAGAGTAAGTCACAATTCAGTAGCAGAGCTATTACCCAGATAAACCATAATTGTAAGCAGATTTTGTTAGAAGCATAAACTAAAGAAGGTACAGAGTAGCCGCAGCATTTCGAACAGCTGCCCATAAAGAGATTTTGCTTCCTTAGCCACGACCTTAGAGTAAGTAACATTTATTATACATTAACTAAAGGCTTAGTCATTTAAATATTAGATTGTGTATGTTTAGATTAGATGCATTAAAAATGTACAATCACTATGCTGTTTATGATTTGTTTCCAGTATTATATTAATCAGGTACCTCTTAAATGTTCCACTGGCAATTGGACATGGGTGTGTATTTTAACCAAAATGATAGTTAATGACCAAGCTTGTTTCTAATTTCAGCCATTCACCTTTTTACTTCAGTAACATGTTTTTCATCACAAAAAAGCAAAATGATCAAGAGAACTTCTGAAAAGCAGGACTACCTCAGTAATAATTTGATTCGTGTGATACTCATAAAGCCTCGTAAAAATTAATTTGCTTCATTTTTATACTGTGTTTGTGTGGCAAGGTTTTAGCAGCAGGGCAGGGGGCTGCAGGGGTGGCTTCTGTGAGAAGATGCCAGAAGCTTCTCCTCCATCTGATGGAGCCAGTGCCACCTGGCTCCAAGAGGGACCGCTGCTGGTCAAGGCTGGGCCCATCAGCAACAGTGGTGGCACCTCAAGGATAAAGTATTTAGGAAGCGGGAAAAACCTGTGCAACAGCACCTGGAGAAAGGAGTGAGAGGAACAGCCCTGCAGACACCAAGGTCAGTGCAGAAGGAGGGGCAGGAGGTGCTTCAGGTGCCAGACCTGGATTTCCCTGCAGCCCATGGTGCAGCCCACGGTGAGGCAGCTGTGCCCCTGCAGCCCATGGAGGACCATGGGGATGGAGAGATCCACCCGCAGCCTGCGGAGAAGACTTGCGCTGGAGCAGGCGGATGCCCAAAGAAGGTTGTGATCCTGTGGGAAGCCCGTGTTGGAGCAGGCTCCTGTCCCCCCCACAGAGAGAGAAGCCCGCTCTGGGGCAGGTCTGTTGGCAGGACTTATGACCCTGCTGGAGCAGTCTGATCCTGAAGGACTGCACCCTATGGAAAGGGACACAAGCTGAATGGAGAACCTTGTGAAGAGCTACTGCTCTCACACTAAGACAAAAAACAGCGTGCAAAGTTTCAGCTTTGGAAAAAACTCTATATTGTTGGGTTGTTTATGAAAAAGAGCAAATGAAGGTAACCATCAAGGGATTTCTTCCTTCTTCTGCATAACAAAAAATAGGGGGAAGAAAATGAACTTGTAAACCAAAAAATTTTTTGGACCAAGTGCAATTAATATGGCTCTTTTCTTTTTTTATTTTTTTGACAAAAGAGCCTCATTTAAAACTGCAGTGAATATTTAAATCTCAATTTTTTAAGAATATACCACTGGGAAAAGAGACTCTTAGCAGGTTTATTTTAACTGCTGGTTTTTGTCAAAGTTTAATGCAAAAAAAAAATGTATTACGTATTCACTTTGCACTCCTAATTGGTAATTTATTCTTGTAATACTTTTTGATCTATCTCAGTGTTGTCTTTCAGAATCAGAAATCAGGTTTTGCATTTGAAACAACAATAATAAATTTTAAAAAATAGCCCTATATTCCAATTTCTTTGAACATCTGGCTGGTATTAGTTGCACTATCATCTGTCAAAGAAAGACTTTCTCGGGCAATATTTTTTCATGCGAAAGACAATGCTATATTGTATTACCCATTTCCTGCTATTTTTTTTTAAATACAGTTAAGCTGCACCCAAAAAATACGACAACTGGAAGCCCATGATGAGGATCTGGCAGTCAGCACGAGGAAATATTTGAACTGGTAAAACTGACTTTGATGTGGAGAAGAATCAAAATATTAAAAGTAAGCATCTGTTCCACAAATACTTTCCAGTGCTTAACCTTTTTTTTTTTCATTAAAACCTAAGCCTCCCACCTAGGCTATGAGAATCTTCTGCCCACTAAGTGTATCTGAATTTTTGGATTAATTTGGGGATTTACTACCAACTAACTTATCCACTATTCATAAATCAAGTCCCATCTTAAGTTAATTTCAAGGCTGATTATTTTTGGAACATATTATGGTATAAATTATTCATTACATAGATGTATAATACCTGTCTGCCAGAAGATAACAGAGGCTGTGCCAACTCATTTTTTTTAAATATGATACCTGGGGAGCAAATATTAAAACACATTTGCCAATACTTCAGCCAACTGATATTGCCATGCACTACAATTTCACCCTTTTTATTGACCATCTTGGTAGTGAAATCCTTGTCTGTGCCAAGGTTCGGCATTAGTGAAGTTCTTAAAACAGGACAAAAGTGGTGTAAGGACTTGTGTTAGATTTTCACATGGTCTTACAGATTTGGTTTATTTTCTCTAGTTCAATTTTTAAGAAATCATTCCAGTGCCAAAGTTTTACTGCTCCTCACAAACCGAGGAAGACAACAACGATTTCAAAATGACCAAATATTTTCCAGTTGCTATATTAAAAAGCATCTTTCTTTCTATGTCACACAAGAAACCTAAGTGATAGTTAAACGCTCAAGAAATTTTAAAATATATAAATAAACACAAAAATGTTTAACTCTATCATTCTTTACGACCATATAGTAACACATATCATAACATTCACACCTGTGGAAGACAAATGCAATTTGTGAATTGCACTATGTAATTTTTTTTCTGTAAACTACCTTAAAATACTCCTAAGTTCTGGCTGAAAAATGTTGCATAGAAACTGAACATTTTTCCCCATTATATTATGTTCTGCTTGAACCAGCAAGCAAATTTATTAGCAGTATTCTTTTATAATTTTTCAGCTGCAATGCTGGGTGCCATGATGGCAGTACATTTGCTTCTATGTTCTGTCCTCAAAAGAAGGTGCAACAATCTCTGTGATTTAAGGTGACTAAATAAGGGTCATCATTTATTAGAACATGTAACTGAAGCAAGTTTGAATTAATTCAAAAGACCTCTATGGATTTTTTTTTCCATACTTTTTAAAAAATGTATTTTAGATATACCTATGTAAAGTTGCATTGTGTTGAATGATAAAATAAGCACATGTAAAACATATTTAAGGCAAGATTAAGAACTATGTTACTACTGTGTGCCAACCTCATATGTTACATTCAAATAGGGTTTTCTTGCATGTATATAAACTATCTTCCCCTTCAGCTCAGAGAATTCTGCATTTTTACAGGTTGGGTCAAGGGATCCAAGTTGGGCAAGAGCAAACAAGGAGAAAAAGATTACTAAACATTTGAAAATGTTCATTTTGTCTAGCACTTACAGGAGCTCTAGGGTGAGACAAAGATAAAACTCAATTTATTGGTAACAACTACTTCAAATACAAGGTCAAACTTCCTTTTGCCTCCATTCCTGAAATCATCGCGTCAGTTTTCATGCCTTGCAAACCCCAAAACCAATACTTTCTCCTAATTCTCAACCCAAATTAATCCCTTTTAGTGACCCGCGACAACTGAATCAGAAAAGGCAGGGGTCCTAAGAAAGAAAATTAAAAAATCATAGCATGAAATGATTAAAGGCTGTAAAGTCACACATAGCCAAAAAAGCACTTGAAGCACTGCATGCCACCTCAACTTTGGTACTTCCTAAATTTTGGGAGGTTAGCATTAGGAATTTTGGGTTCATTGTTTAATTTTTAACACACTTGTGAAACTACATGTGTGAGGAAGTGCTTCCTGCATTTGGAGAAAAGTCATAATGAAAAAGATGAAATTCCATAAACCATAATGAGATTGTCACCGGCCCTACTCAGGAGTAGATCAGGCACTTCTGCACTCCTCAAAGGCCTTCTTAATCACCAACTTTATTTTTGATTAGACTAAAATTCCATGGACTACAGGAATTGAATTGTGCACTTCTTTCTTTTCATCTGACCAAATTTAGAGGTTTAAAATACATTTTGCATATTAAAATTCTTATAAACTTAAAATATTATTTCAAACATTATATTCAATGATGTAATATTACAGTGTCCAAATACATTTACATTTTCACTGTGTGAAAGCAAAATATACCCAAAGAAATGCTTCTACTTGGCTAATAAGCAAAATCATCCATGATTTCTTTCCAACACAAAATGTGTACAAAAATATATTACTTGCCAGGGTTGGTGTGTTGTGTATTTGTAGTTCCAGAAAATATTTCCTGGGTGGTTTAGATGAGAATTCTGTGCTGACATATATACTGACAGTTTATTTCCACTGAAAAAATGCAGTACAGTAAAGAAATTAAATAAAAGGAAGCTAAACAGAAGTCTAGAGATGAGGCAGCTGATCTTGCAGCACTCAAATAATGACCCAACATGTACACTCTGCAGTGTTTTTCAAAACAGATTACACGCAAAGATGAGCAGATAGAAACCTAACTAGCATGGTCAGTGTAACCACCATGATAATATGTTTAAACTCCTTACTGCCTTGGTCCTTGCAAAATTTTAAAATTGGAGGAGATATTTCAAACAGTACTTTTCCACTGGAAGGCAACAGAAAGAAGCCTACATCTAATAATAAAGAGACCTCATAGTGAGATTTTATTGTACATAATGAAAAAATGGTCAGGCCACATTTATTCCTACTAAATATTACCATGTCATGATATTGAATAATTTGGTTTTCATTTTATTTTATCTTTCTAAAATTCAACTAGAACAAGTTGAATCAAGTATCTACATTAAGCCTGAATGCCACTAATAAAAACTATCAGGAAATCATGATTTGTAGTGCTGTTTGGCAATCCTGAAAGTGCACTGCAATCCCTTTGCAGGGCAGATGGACAGTGTTATAGAAATGGAGACCTTATAAGTTTATTTCAGCTTTCATGTGATATAACAAAATCTACAATGTTTTTGAGATGAGAGAGCTTGTCAGACCTTAGTAGTGAGCATCACCCATTCCAAAGAAGTGACAGCAAGTATTACCAGCAGAGAAGCTGTTGCCCTCATGCCCTACAGCAAAGTCACTGTCTGTCTATTATTTGACAGGCAGGGTAATATGGGAATATGTCACGCTGGTGGAAAAACTGACACAGTTGCTGGAGAGTCCTGTGACTGGGATGAGCAAAATGGAAGTAGCGTGTCCAACGTTTGTGCTAGATAACAATTTAAATCATATGTTTATTACTGCTAAATTACATCCCTTGAACTGCTGACACCTGCAAGTGCTTGGCAAAATCTGAAAATAAAATAGCATTATCCGCTGTCAGCAGAATGCAACTTTTCCTGAACATCTAAAATTGAATTTCATAATTAGAAGTAAAAACTAACAGCCATTATATGCTCAGCATTATGATCTCTCTTGTCATTGAAATAGTGTCATTTACCTACCAATTTTTTTCAAGGCCCTATACTGCTAATGAAGACATATTGTTGGGAAATTTAAAAATGTGTATTATAACAGTGGTTTAAACTGGACCAAAACAGATGAACAAAGTCAAAAGAATGAAAACTAAACAATAGTCTCCTTGGCCAAAGCAGGAAATCCAATCACATTTTGCTGCTATAATCCATACTAGAAACTTCTCTGTGACACATCAAAAATTGGATGCAGTGAGTGACTGAGAGACTGAAATCGCTGGTAGCTCAGGCTTGCAATTCATCCACAGGTCATGTAGAGTGCAGCAAATGACCCAGCTTTCTCTACACTTGTTCACTTCTGAGCTCCAAGCACACATTCGAGAGACCGCTCCCTCCGAGGAGGGGTAGAAAAAGCCTTATCATATCAGCTCCTCCTGGCTGTGAAAAATCACAGGTATATAATACACAACCCTAAAGCCATGTAGAACAAACAATTTTAATATTATGAAGTACAAAACAAAGTCCTAATCCTTTCAAAAATAGGTTCACATTAAGGCTGAAAGGAGTTTAACTCGATACCATATCTTTTGAATTTATTACACTGCATAGTGTAAAACAGAAAAAAGCTACCAAAAAAGGCTTTGGGGAACATATAGGACAATATAGTGTTATCAGAGAAATTTCTCTGCACAGCAGTCTAGAAAAGCTAGGTGGAAGTGACTAAACAAAACCACAAGGAGTCCCCATAAGACAATTTTTTCAGTATCTTTCATATTCATTACATATGCACTCAAATGCAATTCTAATTGCCTGTACTTGAAAGTGCAAGAGAGTTTATTTAAATTTACTCATTAAAAATCTTTATGAATGAAAATTGGACACAAGAACATTTTTAAAATTTGTAATAATCACTAAGATAACACAGAAAATATATCATCATTCTACTGATAAATTTTGTTGTCTCTTGAAAACATTCCATTTTTCAACACACCTTAAAACTAATACACACCACACAAGAAGTGAAGTCCATCATAATTACCTTACCTCGTAAAGTAGCTAAAAAATTGTACCTGATACACGGTGTACTAATCTCCAGGAAAACACAACTAGAAATTACAAACCCTTGGATTTTTCTGTTTATTTGGAAGTCAAGAATTCAAGAGACACAAGATTTTAACTCATGTTATCAGGACCCCATTTTAGTTTAAGGAGGTGACAGAAATTCAATAACAATTTTAATTCACTCTTGGAATGCCTCTTGCATGTAAGTGGTATTCAAGAAAGATTGCTTGATGTCCAAACTGTAGTGGACAGGTAATTTCCGATGTTTGTCTCCGTACCTCCTTACAAAAGAACAATTTGATTAATCCCCCAGGGCAAAACTGAATAACATATTTTTGCAACTGGAAAGGGACACTAGCAAGCCAAAAAATGATACCACTCCCTGAACATTTTGTATCTGCCAATCTTAAAAATAAACACATGAAAGAGTTTAAGTATCTAAGTATGCTGACAAGTAACATATGAGAACATTTCATCACAGCTGTGTCCTTGTGTATCCAAATACTGAGGTGCTTATTACGTAATAGATTCTGTGAAATACAAAGAAAATGGCAGTAGCCTGTAAAATCTTGAAGACTTTTAGAATATTCGTTTATTTTTACACTGGGGTATCAGATGCATTTATAAATCCAATTTTGAAAATCAGTTGGCAAGTGTCTCCTCAGAGATTCTGGTGATGATAGAAAAGAATGACAGTGGTAAAAAGAAGCTTCTGTGCAGACAAAGAATCAAAATCTTTATTTTTTGAAAAGTCAGTACTATGAAAGAATACTATTACTTTCAGTATTACTAAGGAGCTAATCCTTGTCAAAAATATAGTTCTAGTTTTACAATGTTATATTTGAACAAGGCATGCCAATAAATATAAAGTATTAATAACCTTCATGTGAATTTTCAGTGAAAGAAAAAGGTTTAGTAATTCAAATCATCTTCCTTTGTTTAGAAAACACATGCATTTTCTCTGTCCTTAGAGGTTTGTATTCTGTAGTACATCTGAATTACTTTTTCTTGTCAATGTTACCAATGATGATATAGTATCTGTACTCACACCTTTCTCAGAGAGAGAACAATGTCAAAAACAAGCATTTAACTGGGATAGTAAAATTCTCTTTATTGATTAAGAATATTTCCACTTTGCATACACTCCGGGTTTTTTTAATACCTATTTTAAAGAGAATCTGAAATCTTTATTTTATGACCTTCTACTGTTTTCCAGAGCAAATCTATGCATAGCATTTCATTAAAAACTGCAGACACTAAGTAAAACTCCTAAACTAAGTAAAACTCCTAGAATCCTTCAACTATTTTTAGGGTGCATTAACTTACTTTGGAGGATGTAGAGTCACATTCCTGACAAATCCATCCATAGCCAGTCTGTTTAGGAGACTTTTTCAAGGGAGGGTCTAGACAGCCAAAATGGTAGCAAAGCCTGCATTCATCACACCTGCAAGAGAAAAACAAAATACATATTTATATTAAATGGTACTTCTGTACTATTTTAGATTGAGCTTCCCTGCAATTCTCAGCAGATTTCCTGATCTATTATCATAATAAAGAAAATCAATTATCTCTAAGTGGTAATTTTAAACAGCCACTTCAAGTAGGTTCTGCTTAATCTGGAATATTCTGATGCAGACACTCATGTATCACCTTTGTCATCATCTTACATAAATGACAACATTTCAAAGACTTGCAAATTAACGAAAAAAATTGCTTAAATTTTTAGATACTTCAGTGTCATTCACTGCCCTTTTTTTCAGAAATTTTGACTTTTTTAGACAGTGACAATATTTATTTTTCATAGTTTTAAGACACTATCTTGCATATGTAGCTTTGTGAAAAATTCACTCACATATTCAATAACTCAGGTATAATTTACAGCTATGAATTATACTTTTTACACCAGCACTATGTGGTTGATAAACAAATGCACAAAATATTTTCTCATTCACACTGAATTTTCTGGAAAGGGGCATTAATTTAAAAGGATTTCACTGTGATCTTTCACAGAGAGCCCTTATAAAAGTGCTCTGTGTACACACAACAAATTTATGTTCTTCTTTAATAAACTTTTCATTAGTGTTTTATACTATGCATACTCCACATAAAAAGCTCAAAATATACAGCATAGCTATTGTTAACCTACTCTTAATGTACCACCATAGAAAAAATGCCACAGCAGAACAAGTGTTTCATGAAGGGATTTTTAAATCAGTACAATAATAGGCCCAAAATGAGAAAGAGATTTTTTCAAAGCAAGTAACAGAGATCTTCATATACCCTACTGAACTACTCTTTATTTGCATATCTTCCTGTATTCCTTTGCATGAAAAGGAGAGCTTTCTTCAAATTTACTTTGCAACAGTCTCTTCATTAAACACTCTTAAACTCTGAATTAAAGCCAATATAAATGATTGAAAAATAAGAAAGAGTAAATGTTTAAAAATCAAATTTTTAACGAAATCCGCCACACTCTCTTTCTCTACTTTCCTGGCCACTCATTTTCTCCTCTACAGTATGTGCAAACACAAAAATGTCAAAAAACTTGCAGCAATAGCAAGGCACAGGCATCATCAGATCAAAGACAGAGGAATATAATTTATCAACAGAAAAAACAGTGCATCGCAGAAAGAGGACTCAACTAACACAACATACTGCTGCGTTAATAGAACAAAATGTTCCCGTGACTTCTCCAAGGATTAGTCTCCAAATAAAAAGAAGTAAGTGTTTTGCAGTTATACTGTTTAACCTAAGTAAATATTTTTGTCCTCACTGCCAAGGCCGTGCTTGCTAGGAGTCACAGGTAACGCATGAGCACTGGTAAGGGTGTGGCATGTACTGTTTTCCACTAAAATAAATAGAAATTAAAAGCAATAATCTGACTATCCACAGGATGCAACACTGGACTGACATGGTTTTAATATTTTTTTTAAAAATGAAATATACCATATTGCAGTATATATCCTTAGGACTGCTTAGCAGTGCCTCAAACTAACTCCAGGACAAAGCAAACACTTAACATAGAAAACCATTCTCAGTCTTTAAACACAAAAGAGTTCTAATGTCGAAATATATTACTTAAAATCAGGAATATGTGCAGCTTTATTTCCTGTGAAAGGTATATTAAAATAATAAAAGTTGACAGTGGGAGATGGGATAGGTCACGCTCCTAAATCCCAACAGTGTACGTGACCTTCAGCAAAAGATGAAGCCTCCCTTGAGCCTCGATGTTCTCATCTGTAAAGGAGTATATTTTTACTAACCTATTAACTTACTAACTATCTGGAATCTTATGCCTGTAAGGGCTTGCACTTGAGCAGTGCTTATAAGAACTCCCTTCATGTAAAGTTAAGGATCATCTTAAGTAACAGAAAATAAAGAAAGATACTATTTCTGACTGATTGAGAATACTTTCAGAGTTTAATCCTAAAATCTACATTTGATTTAAACAGTGTCAATTTGGATTTTTTTTTTTAATGAGGTAATTGCTTTATATGTTTCTATGTTCAAAAGAGAATACTTCCCCTTTAAAATTACACTTTGGCATTTCTTCTTACATTTTTACCATTTTGTATCTAGAATGTGGTACTTTCTGACTGCACTTTCAGCCATGTTTCCTCAGAATATGCTGAGGGAGTTCACAAAGCTGGGTTGAAATAACCATGACATTGTGAAATTAAATATGGATCTCAAGGCACCATTCTAAAGCTCAATGTTTTTAATATTTATTGTCATTAATTTTTATCACTTCAGAGTGTTTAGTTTGGTAGAAGAAAAACTGCCTTTTCTTAGAATGAGTTAAAAATATCTGTATGAAAGTTTTCAGATACTAAAAGCTTCTATCCTCATCTGCACAGCTGAGGAAATGCAAATGAGTATTTTCATGTATCAAAACATAAAAAGCTGCATGGTGATAAAAATGTAACTACACCAAATATTTCTAAATGCTTGCTTCCTACTGCTTTTTATTGGAATATGAATTCTGTACTGGAAAACAGAAATACCCCGATCTGAAGTTCCCAGAGCATGATGCTGGGAAAATGGATGAATACACACTGTACCTTGGTTAAAGATGATGCTCTAGCTGTCTGGCAATCATTGTCTGCTGAGACTGAGTGGGGACAAAATGTGAAGCTTACACCCATCTCAGTGCAGCAAAAAAAAATTGGCATTCTTAATTCCTAATTCCAAAAGAAAACCTTACACCTAAGTTAAAATGGCACTAATAAAACAAGATCCCTCAAGTGTATACTATTAGTTGTGTTCTTTTGTCTTTTTGTCATATAAAAATGATAGAAATCCCACGGTCACGTTCAGAAAATAAGAAAGCGAGACAAAATTCAGAGTACTTTCCACTTAGTTATAGGCAATGAAATTGTTGGGTCACAGAAGATGTCAAGCTGACAGCCTCGCAGCCTGTCGGTGCATGCACTCGCAGATCAATCACAGTCTGGACATTCACCGAGCACAGGAGTCACATGGCACCGTCATTTACAAGTATCAGCCACTTCCATCCTGAAGATGGCTGAATAGGACAAACAAAACTGTTGGGATAGGGAGGGGCGGAAAGGGAAAGAAGCCACTTCCTCCATATTACAGGTTGTTGAAATTTTTACCCTTGTGCATTCAAGGTCACATGCTCAAAACAGTCCTTAAACTAGACAGTATTTTATCTTGCTGCTATTTATGGGTAATTATTTTTGTGGTGAAGCACAGGATTTACAAATGCAATTCAGCGGCCTGGTTAGCTGCTGTACTGAAAACTTTGTGGAAATAAAAGCAGAGCTCCACACAAAGACAAGCTAACCTAACCTCCTAAATTACCTCTAACTGACAGGTAATTGCTTACTATCAACGTTATAACAAGCCTGAAATTACTTTATGCATCAAAATTAAAAATCACTGTGTTCCTCATTCCAGCAATTAATGAGGATAGATATATGCCCACTAAATACAGAGAAAATGGAGTGTGAAGAAGAAAGGTGAATTCTGAAGTAGTTATGATAAAAAAGTTAAAAAAATCCCTAAATAAACATTTTTTACTTATAGAAGTACAGAATGCAGGTCAGCTACATCTTCACAGCAAGAAAGCTTGATTAGGCATTTCCATACCTGAAATATGTTTGCTTTGTTCTTAATAGAGTGATCTCCATCTGCTCTTGCCCTTGGATTGTTTTTATTAGTTTTTTTAGCAGTACAGCTGGCTGTGCTCAAGCCCTACATAACTCTACATTTTCGTGTTCATAATTAACTAATTATGCTCTAATCAATAGTGCAGATACTGATTTTACAATGTAAATGAGATAAATGAGATAATGGCTGGGGTCAATCTCATTTTATTTAAAAAGCTCAGCACACACATCCAATTTCATTACATTGCATCTACCTGCACAGGAGGGAGTCTTATCAGTTGGCCTGCAGAAGTCCTGCAAGCACTGGGGAAAAAGACCTGTGCTTTTACAGAGGAGCAGCAAATGCAAAACCCACCTGTCACTGGCACATTTGTAAGTCATTGGTTAATATCATCGAAAACCACAAAGAGCTGACTCAGCCAGAGTGAAGAAACCTATTTTGCATTCACGAGACAGCATCACCCATCTATAGCTGTAAAAGTAATTACCTACATGTCCCTGAAACACAACATTAATAAGCTAATCTTTAAATACAACTTTCCAAATATGCTTCAGAGACTACAGAAAATCTCACTTATGTATGCATCATTGCACACCGCCTGCAGTGTCATGCCAAAAGGTACCATGGTGAACAAAATACAAAATTGCAAAATATATATACTACTCCCGATTCGTCACAAGAGCTTGGAAAGATTTACTTTAATGGAAAAAAAAGATATAAAACATTGATACATATCGTCACCATTAAAAGTAGAGAATTTGTCATATACGCCTTACTCTGACAAACTTACAATTAGTTAGAAAAAAATTAGAAGTAAGCTAATCCAGAATTTCTAAATTCTAAGGGAGCTGCAGTGGGATGGGTGTGTGTACGTGCACCCACTTGCTGGGGGGGATGCAACACAATGGTTACTCCAGCACCTGCATAGATTTAACTACTGATAAGCATCATCCCTTGCTGGCTTGTTTTGGACCCCATTTCTGACTAAATGCTCTTAGCACCTGAGGAAGAAACATCTGAGGAACAGAGGTTTCTTCTCAGGCACTGATCTCTCTCCCCTTTAATCCCTCAGTGTCCAAGTGCTGAGTCACTCCGGAACTGCAAACAGACGGAGACATGCTTGGGGGTTCATTTTAAATTGCAGCCCATTCTTGATTTCAGATGAGCAACTTAAAACCAGCCATGACCCTGTAAGTCACTGTCAACACTTGGTTTCTTACAAGCAGCTGTATGATATATCCAATAGAAAGGAGCACATAAGCATTCCCAAAAACCCAGAGTACATCAGTGTAGCTCAAGTGAATTCAAACTGTAGAACCAAAACGACTGACTTCAGCCTGGAGCAGCTGAGGGGTGCTCCTGTGATACCTTACTGCAACCAGACCACAGGAGTGATAAATTCTGGATGATAGGAATGAATACTATGGGGTGGGTTGCAGCAGCAACTCTTACACGTCACATCAAAGAAGATACTTTCCTGTGCCCTTATTTAAACAGTAAAATTCAAGATCTACTGGTGAAATAAATGTATAGTTATCTATTTAGTGCACTGTTATTAATGCTGTCTAAAAAGTACATTTATTCTAGTAACTGAGGGAGGAGCCCAAACTGAAGCATGTTTTCATTATAGAATATGTGCACAACACTCCTCTTATCTTTTGCTTCTGACATTTCTTGAATCAAAATGAAAATAAGCAAAGGTATGACTTTATATCTTACCCTACCATTCTACACCAAAACTCTTGAATTCAGCCCCATTAATTCCAAAACAAATTACTTTCATTTTGCTGTGATGTGTCACAGGTAAAACACAAACCAGAAGTGATGCCATACTATATTTAGACTCTGAAACAGAAGATCTAGATTCTTATCCACTCCTTTGTTTCTAGGCAAAAAATTGTCAAAATGATAAAACAATCTATTAAGTATAGAATGGAAGAAGCTAGTTCTCTTCTTCCTGATTGCTTCACTTTTGCCCTTGCCTGTAAGTGGCATAATAACTAAAAATGGATGGTCGTCTTGCAGTTCCTGTTCTACAGAACAGGTTTAAGAGGTCTACTCATATAGGCCAGTCAAGCTTTAGGTGACTTTATCACCAGGACTGTGACACATTTCAGCACTAAAATTCTTATGTGACTGCATATGCATAAATTGTTGATTATAAACCAGGATATAGTCCAACTATACAGCCTCTTCATACACAGGTACTTGTTATCCTAAAAGGCTCTCTATCTTCACAGATGCTAAAAGTTCCACCACATAAAACTTTAAGGAACTTCACCTAATTTCAAAGTTAGAGCTAACTTTGCAGTCAGTCCTGTGTTGAGTGGGCGGCTGGAACAGATGTCCTTCAGAGACTTCTCCAACATACATCTTTCTGGATTCTAATAGTTTCATAATTTTGATTTAGGTAAATGAAATACTCTTTCTGGGAAGGATAACGCTATGCTATTACACTAAGTAATTAAAAGTCACATTCTAATTTCTATTATGTCAGGTACAATGCAAGTATACAAAAGGAGGTCTCTTATTTACGTAGTTTATAATGGTAGATGACAGAGTAGACTACCACTCTCTTCTGTTACGCCTGGAAGAGAGGGCATGGCTATTGCTGAAAGGTGAGAGATTATACCAGATCAGGGATGATTATTGCATTCTGGTTTTTTTATCTATCTAATACTGATGAGGACAGTGTATGGGCAAGATGGACACACAGCCTGACAGAGCACGATGAGCTTACTGATCATCAACTAACAGCAGTTTCATGATAAGGTACCTATATGCTTTTGGATACGGGATACTGTCTAATCTCCTGTTTACTTACATTTCTGTCCAATCTCAAGGGCATTAATAAAAACAAATAGCGTCTATCAATTATACCACAAAACAGCAAAAGAAAATAAGCATTAATCTGGCAGACATCTGTGTAGCAAAATTTATTATGTTAAACCCAAAACTGCTGCCTAACTGATTTAACTCATGATTTTAATACTAAATCAAACACCCCCTCATATCCAAAAACCTAACACTGATTATTCATGGGTAAGGAAGAATTTGACTGGGCTATCGTTACATGTCATTCCTATGTAATCTGGATTTTTTCTGAATGGTCTACGCATCATTTGCTTTACAAAAATTAAGTTTGCATGTACAAAATGAATTCCAAGAATGATGAAAAGAAACTTTTTTTACTATACCTGTATGTGAACAGCTTTCTTTCAGCAAGAAATGTTCACTTTTCACTCTCATAGGACTGCCAAACTACACAACACATATGTGTTGTGTAGTTTGGCAGTCCTATGAGAGTGAAAAGTGAACATTTCTTGCTGAAAGAAAGCTGTTCACATACAGGTATAGTATGTTGTTAAATTAGTTTGCAAAATTCATTAATGGCCCACATATACAAGTGGAATATAATGATATGAGCACTGTTTCAGATGTGGTTGCTTTTGTTATTATATACTGTACAGAACTTCTATTTACAGCATTTTAATATTTAAACTAAAAATTTCTGTGAAGACAGTGACTCTAAGACATGCATTAAGGTAATGCTACACCAATTACAGACACTGAAAAAGTCCGCTGACAAACTGAAAAGAGTAAAATTTAAGGAGCTATTACCAAATGCTGCATTTGTTTTTCTGGAGTACATTCTAGTTGTAATACATGATTGCATCTACAGTGCTGCTCTCAGGTGTTCAGACTATTAACTCTACTGAATGCTGTACTGTTTATGAACTGCTGGAGAAGTCCATTATAGTTTTGAATATTGCCATCAAACATCTTTCAAAAGGTGAAACATCAAGTGCTAGCATCTGGCTTTCAACATAATGATATGGGGAGGATAGAGAGAAAGAGAGGCAGAGAGAGAGAACAAAATTCTACAAGGAATCTGTACTGTGGAAAAACATAAAAAATACCCCAGGAATTCACCTTAGGATTTCAAGCATGCCCAGGAAAATATCAACAATACTTGAAACCGTATTTAACACACATTAGTCTGTCCTTAAAATCCTCCAATAGCAGAGATTACTGAACTTCCCTAACAGCTCTAGTGCAAGTATTCTTCCGATTAGGAAAAAACTTTCTATTGGCTAAATCATCTTGATACAATGTAGCTTATTTTTGGTCTGACCAGCTTTGAAGAACTTTTCTTTTTCCTTCTTTGTAGCAACTTCTGTATTTATCATCTTTATGTTAACTTAAGCTTTTTGAACAGATTTCCCACCTTCACTAAATTAAAGAAATATTACTATTCTAAGCTTCTTTAATTCATGTCTCCTGTGGTCTTCTTATCATCCAATTCAGTTTGCTTTGGACCTTCTCTGTTTACCAAAAGTGGACAGGATGCGCTAGCTGAGACTTTTCAAAGGGTGAGATACTGGTCTCTGAATATTCATGAGGAGTACTCCAATGCGTTAAATGTAACACCTCTCTTTGTATGTATCAGCTTTGACCAGTTTGATCCACGTCCTGTGATCTGTGATCCAGAGTCCTCCACACTTTCTTTTTTTTTTGAAGTTACTCTTAATATCATAATCATGCAGTCAACAGTGATTTGGCTTTTCCTTCCTGCACTGCGTGCTTTTTCTGAATGCTTTCTTAAAATTTCCTTTTTAGTTCTAACACTGTAGTCCCTCACATCCTACTGTCATCACCTGCAAACGTACCCAAACGCTTTACTTCAGTACCTAATACACTAAAGCAAAAATTAACAAAAATATCGTAATACTGAATCCAGGAGAACTTGAGTGGAACGCAGCGAGCGGAATATCCTTTGACAGTGAGTCCATGGTAGCTGGTTTACTTTCCTAATCAGCTACATATTTTACTGCAGCTTAATTAACAAAATCTCTAACTTAAAGGAATGTCACACACAGAAGTATTTTGAAAGTCCTACTAAAGTCAAGATAAGCTACATTTATCATTCTCTCCCATCCACAATATCTAGACCATTTTAGTTTAATTAATGATCATAAATCACAGTAAAAATTACTTTTTCCTTTTTTTCCTAAACTCAGCGTGATGCACGGGCAAACATTGTTTCCCCCCCTTGCTTACGCAGCACTTGGACACAACTTTTTACTTTCAGAATACTGCACAAGTGGTCCATAAACTTGGGTCCTTTCTTCCTAAAAAGGATTCACAGATCCTTAAAGATCAAATTCCTGCATTAGCGTCTACTTCCTAGTGCAAATTCCTTTATTTTTAAGGTGTCTTTGTGTGCCTTGCCAATACAGAATGATAAGCATTTCTAACAGTCCCAACAAAAATCTTAATTCAGAGATTCTCCCACCCCCTTTTTAAAATAAAACGACGTGTTAGACATCAGGGTAATTTTATTTAATATAATATTCAAACATGAAACGCCCTGGTAAGATATGACTCGTAGATAAGTATACATAAATTTGTATATTCTCCTATTACTTATTACAGCATTTAATTTCTTTCTTAAGTTTAAAAAATACTTTTAAATGGAAACGTGCCTTGATAGATGACAAAACCCACCATATCTCAAGAAATTCAAAGATTATAGATCATAAAGTTACAAGTGTGATTGTATTTGAGCAGAATTTTTCCGAGCAAATTCAAGATGAAAACGATGAAGATGTCAACACTCTGATACTGTAGATTTAAGAACTGGATCTGTACCATTTGAAGATCAAAATACTATGTGTGCATCTACCAGGATATATACGGACGGAGACGAAGATCTCAGCTGTCACGCTGTGTGATCAGTTCTTCATTCCTTCCCCAACTTACAAAACAATTTCGTGTTTGCATTGGGAGGAGATAAGCTTGTCCTGAACACTGCCAGAGAAGTAAGCCAAATAAAACAAATATCTGCATATACTCAATTTTTTCTTATTTTAAAAAAAATTTTCAGAAAGAAGTATAGGTGTAGTTCTATTCACTCGAGTGTCTGGAGTCAGAAACAATTAGTTCATACTAATAAGCATAAAATCAATTTTTCCATGGCAAATCTATTCCTTCAGAATAGTAAGTCTCAAGTGTTTTACAGGTCTCATTATCACTGAACATTTATTTTTTTTTTTTAGGAAACAATCCTTTTTACAGTAAGGTCTATGTACAACACAGTGTTCTATATAGAAATGTTCTTATTAAACTGTATAGAAGTAGAGTGGCAGGCGGATGGCAAACCATTGCTTATTTCTTTCAGTATCACCATAGAGGAACACACAATATTTAAGTCCCACAGGCTTCTGTCACTCTTCAGTGAATCCAAGCATCGTATAACATCATTTGCCAACGAAGCACAGGGGAAAGAGACATTACTTAATAGGACAATCCTGACAAGACATTTATCCGGGATTTTTCAACGATGCACATACAAAATGTTCCTGATTAGTGCAAAAAAATGCAGGCAAATTAACTACCTTGTCAGTCCAAATAACAAACCAATCAATTACATTCTATCCAAGCCTGACAAGCAAACTCAATGTTTTGTCATAATAAGCTTATAGTTGAGACAAGGTAGCTGTTCTCCTTTACTTTAGGTATTCTATTGAGAGCTTTATCCACATTTAAAAATCCTATTATAAAAGGTTTCCACGATTGCCTCCGAGGATGAGTTGTGGCAGAGTTGTGTCTCATGAAGGATATCTACACAGTAAAGTGATAAGAAAAAAATATTAACATTGAAAGATCATAGCAGCTCTCCTCTGTCTTATGAAACATTTTAACATCACACTAAATTTAAGCAATGTGTATGCTCAGATCCAAATATTTAGACACCCACACCAAATTTTCAAGAGTCTCCAAGTGCCAAAACATTAAACTGAGTTAAGTATAGCATCCTTATAACTTTTTCTCAATACAGCTCAAAGAACAAAGGCAGTCCACCACAAGACAGAGAAGATAATTTTCTTTTTTTTTTTAAATCATAAAAGCAACAATTTAATACAAGTAGGCTTGATTGTGAAGCTAGCATTTTATTCAGATTTGAAACCCACAGAAATGCAGCTATGGGATAGACTGCAAGCATAAACAACATGGGTACTAAGTTATAACCTTAAAATATGCTTGTTTTATAGAATAGCATTTGAAAGAAAACAAGTCTTAGGATTTAGGAAGGACTAAGTAAGGGAGGGTTTCTGTCAAAAGGCATTGTAATAATTCAGTACATAAAAAGCTTTAGTCACTTCTGAAAAAATGTCTTTGAGCCAGTAATTCCAAAGTCTTCACAACTTTTTCTTTTCCTGCTTGTACTTCCTGTCTTTTGACACTCATGACACACATACTTTTCAAGAACGCTTTTTTAAAAATCAATACAATTTTAAAGTGCTGATTCTCTACATTTAAACTCTTTAAACTACTTGCCATACAGCAAATTAATGTATCTTATAACATTGTGAGATTTTAAGTAGGAAAACATCCATGTTGCTTTAAGCTGAGCAGATACATTTTAAAGACTGATATAAAGTCTTCATCACCACATTTGGTGGGTATTTTTTTTGGTTTTTTTTTTTTTACTTTGAAATGTATTTAAGTAGAATTGTAAATGAAAAAGAAACTGCTGCCATACTTTGATAAAATATAATAGTCTGACAAACAGGAGCCACATGTTTGAACAAAAATTCTTTGCAACCAAATTTTAGTTTGCTTATAAGGATTTTGAGTCTAACAATTAGAGAGAGAGGAAGAAGTACCATATGTAAATCCACTCCCAATTCTCACTTCATCTCTTACTTGAAACATGATTAAAATTTTAAAGAGGATGTCCTGAACTGCAATTCTCCAGTGTAATTTTAAACTTCTTAAGAAAACTGAAGAAAAGCTTAGCTCTAAAACAGAAATACTCTTCATAGTCATCTTATTACAATCCCCTTCCCTTACTGAGTGCAACTAGTTTTGTTCTGACAGCCTCAGTGGGTGAGGTTGCCACGGGTGCACAGTGGAATGCAGAAACTTGAAGGGTAGCATCAGAAACAATTCAAGATAAACTGAAGGTCTCTATGCCACCTCTACCCTCTCAGCAGCGATGTGAGTAGCTGCAACTGTACCATTTGAGTCAGGTCATCAGAATGTGACAGGCTGTCCCATCTGGGCTAGTAAGGTTTGGGCAGCAATACAGCAATCCGTACTTTAAATAGAAGGGGTTTTATTTTGGTTTCTCAAAATGAGTGGATGAGTATGTGAATATGTGTGTACACACACATATACATGTATGTATATCTACATATAACTGTACTTATATATAAATTTCTATTTATAAATTATTTTTATATAAAAATTTTATCTATGTAAACATGTTTTTATATAGGAAACCAACTTTACAGCTGAACCAATAAAATAATCAGTTAAAGTTTAATAAGCTCACAAATCAAAGTAATTAAGTACAACCAAGGTTCTCAGAGGAAACTTGTAACTACTGAGATCCTAATACTTTGTAGTATTTTAGGTAAGACTGTAAGAACACAGACACCAAGTAGGAAGTGTAAGTAACCTATACCTGCTCTAGTTATTCCTATAATATTTCTTTGTATTGCATTTTTATTGGTAAAAACACATCAAGAAATTTTAAAGGATATTATAGTATTTACTCATATATTAAAGGGAAATTATTTTTTAAATGGTTGGACAATTTTTCCATTTTTACCCTATTAAAAATTTAACATTTAACATTCTCGTGTTTGAAATATTATTAATTAAGGAATCACTACTGACTTTGTTTAAACACAGTTCTAGCAAGTAAAAGACTGGTAAAAACAAAGGAATATGAATGTATAAATACAATAGCTTGTAATTGCTGTAGTTATTGTATTATTGTAATACAACAGCAAATTCTTCTGATAACTGACTACTGTCCTGAGACCTCCCGCACTGATGACATTTCTCCTGTTCTAGTCTCTCCTTCTGCTCTTCTTCCATCCCTACACACCATTTGCCAACCCTTCCTCAACCAAAGAACTGCTCCCGTTCCTCTACATCCACTCAAATTTCTACTGACTGAAGTACCCAGTTGTTTGCAATACCTGAACTTTAGCCGTATTTTCAGCCTCACTTAGGAAAAAGATTTAATGAGCACAAAAATCTGAACTAAAGACAGTGAGCAAAACTGAACAGCCTTCTTCTCTTACCAGGAGATGCAACAAATACTAAGATAGAAAAATGCATCACAGATAACGCTGTAGTAGATGCTTCCAACAGGAAGGTTCTCAATTGCGTATTTGGTCCTTTAGAAGAGTTGTTCTCTCCCAGCTCTCCTTAATCCAGGACAAAAGTGATTATAAAAACACTTTCCTTCAAATTTTGGTACAAAGAGGGAGAAACACATCAACCTCTCTCACTCTCCTCCCTCATCGCACATGGCTGTCATCTGCTTCCTCACTTAAGTAAGTATTATGTAAAAGGAAGGTGTCTAAGAGTATATGCAGATTTCCTTTTCAAAAGACTTTATAGGACAAGAAACCCCACAAATTATCTCAATACTTTCTACTCTTTTGTGTAACAGACACTGAAAAGTGCACATTGCAGACAAACATAACACTTATGTCAGCAGTTTTGATCCTGGTTCTTTTCTAGCCATTTTAACACTTGCCTTCATCAGGTTAAATACCTGTTGTAAGAGCAATGTTTCTGGCTGCTAACTGGGCACAAGTAAAAATACATCTGCAACCACAATGTAAAATCAGTTTATCTTCAAGGGTCTGAAGGCAAGCTGCTTCAGTGTACCTTACCAACTCTGACAAATTAGGACTCTCCCACCAGGTTAAGTCTGCTAAGCCTAAAGAGGAATTTGGGGTATTTGCAAATAACTTAAATGAGGTAAAGATTATAAATAATATGCATTTTTAAAATTCAGGCTGCTTAAGGTACACCTCTTCTCAGAAATTCATCTGTACCCAACAGCTCTATTAAGTGCATGATAACTACTGAGCTCTTTAGAGGGAAAAAAAAACAAACCAGACCCCCAAAACAATGATGAGCAATGTGTCTTCCAGATATTGCTAATTACTTCAATTTTCTCAGTATTGATCATTATAAATATTAATAAATGCTTCCTGAATGGTTACAGATTTATATCTGCTAATATACACACTGATTAGCCTGTAAAAATGTTATCTGCAGGACAAAAGATCACAGCATCTGAGGTACCACTGGAATACAAGAGCTCTGCATTATTTTAGTAACTGTCACATGGGAGCATAAATAGTGACAGAGCTGGTGTCACTTCATAAACATGTTGACTGTCTTGATTTATAAAATTCTGTTCTCCAAGTACTTCTATGCCCACTTCAAAACAAGAACACGTTTTCAAACTACTTCAAAGGAAAATTACACTTTTATTACTGAATGAAACCATTGCACATATATGATACCAACATTTTATCTTTTGTATAGAATATGTCATTTTCTTTCATTCTGTACTGTCTTTGTGAATACAAGCTTCTGAGAACCCATGAAAAAATATCCAGTCAATATGCTCAATACTCTACATGAAACCCAGCTTTCTCTTTTAAATGACTGCATTTACAGACCTTGTCACAACAAGGTCCCTGATGTTATCAAAGCAATTTCAAGATACTTTAATCACTGGCAAAACTCAGTGACTTGACAAGAGAAATTTGGGCCAGAAGATTTCAATGGCTTGAAAGGAAGGTTATTGAGTGATGTAATTTCATTTGGATGGGACTGATTCCAATTGATCTGTTTTTTGCAACGCATATCTTGCCTCTGCAGCTGTCTCTATCTGATTCAGTGCTTAACTGCAAGAAGTGACTATCCCTTTCCACTTAAAGCAAAACTCTTCCTCCCTCCTGCTATTATTTTGAATGAGCATGAGGATTCCATTTTCAAGTTTAATCTCTCTACTCACTGCAAAAGAAAAATACATTCAACTGAATGCCAGCCCATGAATTCAATTGAGTCTTATGACTGCTAGCATACATATTATGTAAGTAGAAAAACAGATCATACAGCATTATGTCTACCATCATTATTATTATGAACTGAAAATAATGAGTTAGGGTTTGTATAACACAAGGGCATATGGCAGTACAAAAGAATTCTCAATCCCAACTGCACAATATCACTTAATCTACACTGTATTAGACTGTACTTGTTGAGTACTTATATTCGAAAGAAAAAGACCCTGCTTGGTATGCAATAAGCGTAATAATTAATAAATGGTTACATTATATATGAAATCGTATCTTCCCATACAAGCATGGTTTTCTACAGTTTTAACAGAAAATAAGCGTACCATTAGGAACCTAACAATTCGAGTTAATTTTAAACCGCGTAAAACCTAGGGAAAAAAAAAAGCCATATATATGGGGAGCTACAAAGCCTTGAGAGGAGTATTGATGAATAACATAATCATCATTATATGCTAATGAAACTGGATCAGGATGTGGCAATAGATGTTGCCAGGAATATGTAGCTGACAGGTCAACTAAGTTGCCCTTTATTCACCCTTCTGCTGTCTGCACACAAAACATGCTTGACCAACGAAACACGTGACTTGCTGGATTAGACATAACTGTGAGCTTTCCTCTGATAAATCTAATTAGCAATGAATATAGAGTTAAAGATCAACTGCCAGTCCTTCACTGTCTTCCAACTTTTTGTATCACAGGAGATGATACGAGTTCTGCTCAATTTCACTTTTTATGTCTAATCTATATTCTTCCAAGTTTTAAGAGCTTTCAGGTGTCTGTAGCAGCAGGAATATTCAGGCCACTCTGAAGCACCCAGACATGCGTGCAGAAACACTTCCAGAGAAAACATGACTGACCCTCAGTACCAACCACTTTGCCTGCCTGATGCCAGGGCTTCAGTTCTGTTGACAGTAATTGTTACAGAGTATCTTCCCTGTAAAATTACATCTTCCAAACATGGTAAGTAATTAGGACTTCATCTATCAGTAAGCTCAAAAGCATAAACTCAATAAAAATATGCACATTTTATATATTACACAGCTTTTTAATGTGAGTACTGTAACTCACTGTAACTGTTTCCGTTAACGTGAGAACAGTGTACTCCTTCTTAAGTACTATATAAATATACTAACATACCATTAATCTTACAGATAAATATTTCATTGAAAATAAACTTTTTTCAAATACACAACTTGCTTATTACTGCTATTATTTATAGGACATACTGTGAGAAATGTTTTAACCAGCAGAGCCATATACAATAAATTAGATTATAATATTGATTTGAAATGAAAAACCTGAATAGAGTCTTTTAAAATAAAAAATATGGTGTGAAGGGTATTTTTTCCATTTCAGGATATAAAATAAAGTCTAAAGTTGTTATTATTATATACTATTATAGTAAGTTTGTTTAATTTTACAGAAAAGTAGAGTAAGTAATTTATTGGACTGCCTCTTTATCAATGGGGGATGGCTGAATTCTGAGAGGAAAATTTAAATTTCACTGTTTCAGTTTCAACACTCGACAGTCAACACCAGGGTCTAATGGAGTTGCAAAGTCAGTGGACTGCACAGTTTTCATACTGTTTTCAGTGAAAATACAGGCATAAGCCATTAAGTTAGTCATCAGTTACTGATAGCCTATTGGTATCTGTGAAGCATTTAGAACCTTTTGTGTGACTTCAATATGTTAAAATTTAAGCATGACTATCACAAGCACTACAAAGCAAGCCAAAGTAGGAATTCTGGTTTCTCGCTCTCCTGTTCTACCAAGCACAAGTCTGAAACAGATTCAGAGCTCAGACACAGGCATTTTTTTCCTCCTTTCAAAGTAAATTATTCCTCAAGGTATTTATAGGGCTTTTTCCTCTCAAAACTCCCACTCCCAGAAACCTTAAAACTATAACAGTTCTACTGCAAGCCATTCAAAAGTCTCTACAGGATCACAGGGAACCTCTTCATCAAGCTGCTGTATATCATAGCCCAGGTCAAAATCTGTGATGCACTTGCTGCTATGATCAGGAAATCAATTATGATCCGGTTTTGTTTATAAATTAGATTGAAAATACTAATGGCATTACTGACACTTTATGGCTTATTGGAACATTGAGTCCAGAGGACAAAGTGAGGTGTAAGTACAATCTCTTACCACTGCTATGGCTTAAAATTACAGAAGAATTTACTGCTTCTTGATAAGGAAGACTACAAAAAGCTGTATCACGGCTTTGGAAGAGAAAACCTTGGCTTGTCAAAGACACTGCTAGGCAGAATCCCGCAGGAAGCTGTCAGGAAAGGAAAGGTTGTCAAGCAAAAGGGGTATGATTCTTAGAAGGAAATTTACTCAGAACTCAGAGAAATAAAGCAGAAGGGGCTATGTACGTGATGCCTTTGAGCTCAATGCATCAGCATGCATGGTGAAAACTTGGCCTCAGACTTCCATGCCTACCAGTGTGACATGGGAAAGAGAAGGACAGCCAACAGCAGGAAAGCAGCAAGTCCAGGTCTAGTCCATTTGAATATATTCCAGTCCACAGGAATTATTCAACATTTCTGGAACGGATGTTTGTTATCTCTGTCAGGCTCCTGTGTAAGATCTAAGAAACACCATTACAGCCAAGGCAGGACACTGAAAACTGAAAAATGCTAAGACGAGCCCATCTTAAAGAGGTGAGACATGCACAACAAACACCAATAGTGAGCAGTACCTAGGAAATCATGGGCTGACCTGGTCAGCCTTGTCCCTATACTGGGAAAGATCAAGGGATCAATTGATCCCAAAATGAAATTGACCTTCATGAAATACATGAAAGTCAAATACATGAAAGTAACTGAGAGCACTCAGCAAAGATTTAATAAGGGTAGAAGAGTTGGTCATATTTGAAATGACGAATGATGTGCTCAGTAAAAGAGGGAAGAGCAATGTTTGTAACACACCAAAATGTGTCCAGCATAAGGCTTTTCATTCAGTCTGGTACAGCATTTTCCTTATCAAGTTAAAAACAAGGCTGGATGAATGGGTTGAAAGCCAACTGCACCCAAAGGGCAGAAGGCAATACCTTGAGCTCTAGATGCTGTCCAGTAACAAAGTACTCCAGGGAGCCAGGGGGGAGAGAATTGGTGCATCAGGCACAGCATCAGCAGCTGGGCAAGGGAGGGGATTGTCCTGCTCTGCTCTGCACTGGGATTGGCCTTGCCTTGAGTATAGGGGCAGTTTTGGATGATACAATATAAGAAAGACATTGAACTGTTAGAGAGCGTCCAAAGGAGGGCAACAAAGATTGTGAAGGCCCTTGAGGGGAAGCCATATGAACAGTGGCCGAGGTCACTTGGTCTGTTCAGCCTGGAGAAGAGGAGACTGAGGGGAGACCTCATTGCAATTAAACTGCCTCATGAGGAGCAGAGGAGCAGATACTCATCTCTTCTCTGTGGTGACCATTGACAGGACTCAAGGGAATGGCCTGGAGTTGTGTCAAGGGAGGTTTAAGTTGCATATTTGAAAAAGGTTTTTCACACAGAGGGTGGTCGGGCACTGGGACAGGCTCCCCAGGGAAGTGGTCACAGCACCAAGCCTGGCAGAGTTCATAAAGCACGGACAATACTCTTGAGCCCATGGTGTGATTCTTGGAGATGGTCCTGTGCAGGGCTGGGATTGGACTCGATGATCCTTGTGGGTCCCTTCCAACTCAGCATATTCTGTGATTCTTTGATTTTGGAGCTGACAGCGTAACCAAACTCTCCTTAGTTGAGAGAGAGAGGGTTCTCACCACAAGGCTCACAGCCACAACCTGAAGCTTAGGAGCAGATACCTTTTCAGTACAAGGAATTATGCACTGAGTTTAGGGGTACTTATGCCTCAGCACTATGGGAACAAACAAATAAGAAGATATGACAACTTGCTCTTGATATCCTAAAAGCTTTCATTTCGGGTATTAGAAAGCATTATCAATTCCTGTGGTCAGGTTGGGAAGCGACCATGCTGAATAAAATCCTGTGATGCCCAGTGCCTGGCTCAGTAGTGAATTTCCGTCAGTTAGAAGGGATAAGAAATTTCCTTCCCAGCCCTCTTATAGACAGTATCTGACTGTACATAAGCCAACAGTGTATTTATAAGAGGTGTCTGAGACTGATTTATAACCAGTTTTGTTGTGCACAAATAGTAAAGTTTTGTGCCCTTGATGCCATCTTAAAATTCAAATGGTATTTGTCGCATTAAAGGCCCTTTTCTTAAGACTGAAAGGCGATTTCATGTTCTACTGAAACCTAGACACTATAAACATTTCACCAAATAAAAGCCAGAAAAGGTTATACACATAAGTTTTATAAGTGTGAGCATATCTAAAGCATTTTGACAGACATCAAAAAACCCAAACAAACAACCAAAATCAAACCAAACCAAACCAAAAAAACCCAACCAAAACAAAAAACCAAAAAGCCACCAGAAAACTAGGACTATTCATTTATATTTACAACTCCACAATAAAAAACTTTACACGTGAAATAGCCTAAGTAAAAATTTCCCAGATGTGTTTACAAACAAAATAAAGAGTACGAAAATAACAGTAGGGAAAATGCAATGCACTCACTTGAACAGTTCATACATATACCTGTACTTTAAAATAAGCATTTTAACACTGGACTTTTTTTTTAACGGCCATAAAATTTCTCAAGTTGATTGACAGATGTAGAAAAGCTTAACTTACAAAGCAACCATTTTATTTATTCCATTATAATTTCATAGTTAATTTTCAGTCTTCAGTATTAAAATTTTATAAAAAGATAACAGGTCTCTAAGTGGAAATGGACTATTTCTGAAATGCACAAGAAAAGGAATTATGATTTTCTTTCAAACTAGTCCTGAAGTATGCAAAATTTAGTAAATAGTTTTTTTCAAAAGAAGCCAGAAGTTAACCAATATGTATAAACAATGTATACATTTGTATTTTATCATAGTCAAGCTATATACTAAAAGCATTGTACAGCACTCCTGAAAAGGACTATTTAGTCAATATACTTAGAACAACATTTCTTATAACACAGTTCATCTATACCATGGCTGAATGCATGCATGCAAATACAATTCAGACGCAATACACAAATCTTAAAAGCAATTACAAAGATAAATTGTACTCTATATAAAAATCTATTAATTAATAGCATTTAAGACCACACCAAAAGCTGGGGAACAGTGTACTAAGAAGATGTTCTATTTGTGAAACTCTGTGGCTGAGTATTAAATAAATCACTTCCAAAAAAAATAAAAAAGTTCAGTGAAATAATACCATGATGTCCCTTGTAACATGCTTACTTAAGATTTTTCTCAAATAATATAAAAAAGTACCCTCAAGAAAATTATTCCATCATGCCAAAAATGAAAGTCAAATAAAAGATTATGCAGATTTTTTGCAATGTCATTACCACACAACTGTATTCTTGAATATTACTTTCAGCAGGTACCTCAATAACCTAGTCTAGATAAAGCATGAAGTTTGTTTCAACTAAATCAAGAGATGAAACTACCTCTGTAGATAGGAAAATAATCATTTGTTTGTACATGCATATTCTCATTATATTACGTCTTGGCACTAAAATCTGTATGAAACAAACCTAAACCAAATGAAACCAGCAGGAAGAAGGGATGTCTCACCCTGTACCATGCTGGGTGTAAGGTGAATCAAATTATTTCATTTGATAGTCAATGTTACCATTTTCCTAAACTTTCATTACTGCTGTTGGTGGGCACTTTTGGTTAGATTGGTTCCACAGTAACACTGGTTCCCTCTGCAACACATCAGATCTTTAGTCCAGTCAGAAATGAAATAACTTTTAAAAGCAATTAAAGGCAGGCTTAAATGCATTTCAAACAATGCATCTATATCAATTTCTATCCTCAGAACTTGAATTTGGGAGAAAAACATGAAATAAAAGAACATTGTGTATCATCCTACACGACTTTGGAACTACAGAGTAAATTTAGCCTTTTGCCATATTAGTGGTCATAGTCATTCTGAAATGCCCTTGTTCCCCCATATTCCTTTTCACTATTTTTTCCCCTCTAGAAGAAAACAACGCAGAATCTGAATCTATCAACCCATTAGAATGATAGGCAGACAAAAGGTAAAAATGATGGATACAAAGAAGTTGAAGAACTTGATTTCAGAATACTGCAAAGTGCTTGAATCTGTGACTGTAACTAACTGATTTCTGAAATCTCTCCTTCCCTACTAATTTTTGGAGAATAGAGGAAAACAGAGAAAAATGAAACTATTCCAAATTACTTCACTACTTCATCTATTTTTTAATTAGCAGGTCAAGATAGATGAACGACAGCATGTAACATCAAAGAAAATATCTAACAAAACGTGGAACTTCAGAAAAAAACCCCTCTTTTTTATGAAGGGTTGCTGATCAGTATATATTTCATTGATTAAGTCATATACCAACATTTTTCTGCATTAAGAATAAAGAGTTTCTAAGTATGCAAAATAAATACATTAGAACTGTAACTATATAAGTCATGCTAATTATGCTTTAGCATTGTTTTTTTCATTAATGCTTACCATTCATACTTTTTTCTTTTTTAATAAATACTTCTTTGCTATTTTTGTAAATGTTTTGATTAATCAGTTTAAAAAACTGTATTTTTTTAAATCATAATAAATAAATATCTTCTGCTACCTATAACAATGAAGTAGCTGAAAATTTACTAAGGTGTCATTTTCCAGTCTCCCCATTTCAGCATCACTGACTGGTCATGACCATAGCAAACTTCTCCTTTTCACACAGGCTTCCTATCCACAACTACCCCTCCCTGGCTCTTTAAACAGTTTCAGCATCCCCCCTCCTCTATCATCCACATGGTTTTCTTGTTTCAGTGTCCTTCTCTAATCAGTCCAACTTTGTTTAAGTCCTGAAGCTTGAACAGACTGGATTTTGCTGCCTCTGCACACCATTTAAATTCTATTTCTTCACGTTTACCATCCAAACTCAGGTCCTTCTCCAGTCCTAGTCCCACCATGATCTCCATACTGGGCTGTACCAGATAACCACAGCTCTAAGGTCTGTCTGTCTGTAATCCAAGGCCCTGTTTCATACAGCACATCTGCATGATTTTGGCTTAGCTTTACTGAGGAAACAAGCGTATAGTACAAATGCTGAACTCTGGTAGATGAGTAAAAAATCATGTCTGTTGATATGAAACAGTACAGAGTAGTGACTCAGGAGGAAAAAAACAAAACAAAAAACCCATGAAAATTAAACAATCTGAGAATACAATGGAGAATCCAAGGAAGCCTATTCAGCTAGATAAGGATCGGCCTGGTCCAAGGAGCAGCAAAAGATCTTTACCTTACCAAAGACCGCCCCACCAGCAAAGATACATCAGACATCAGCCATGGGTGAGATACTCATACTGAAGCTTAGCCTAGCAAAATACTAGCCCTCGACACAAGTGACTATGTGATTGCTGTGGATTCTTGAGTTCTGCACATCCTGCTCACCTCTCTCTACGAGTGACAAAAGATGACCCAGAAGAAGGGGAGTCACACACCTCTCCACACTGACTGCCCCGTTTTACTATTCTCATCTAGAGCAGCACCTGTCCACCCTGCATCTAGAACGCATCTAGATCAAAGAGGCTTCAAATTACCAGTCATTGATACTGTCTTTAACATCTTTCTTCTCAATCCACATTTCTGTTCCTTGCAAGTTCTGTAGCAACTTCAACTGTAAGGATAAGCACACTAAAATGGCCCACAGCACACTCTAAGCACAATGACAAAAAATCTAAAACCTGCCATACCATGACTCTAATCGTTACGAGGAAACTATTTCTCTCACAATACCCTTCAAGGCTTCCCTTTTCCCAGATTTCATCAAATTGACATGAATATAGTTCTCCTCTGTCCTTGGGAAAGAAAGGGAGGTCTTTGCCAAAATTCAATTTACTGATCAAAGACTTCAATTCACTTTACTTCTTAAAGGTATGGGGTGAGGGACACCTGGGCAAGACAGTACACTTGCTCAAATCTCACCTTAAAAATTTTGTCTGAAAACATCCAGCCTAAAAGATACACAAGAGACATGAAGAATTCTGAGCCCAAGTGATTAAAATTTTACAAATAATTAAGAAACTGAAAATGGGGTCTGGTACCAAAATTATTGCTACTGCCCAGCATAGCAAACTTTCACCTGTATTAATGCTAGTTAAAAAATTCCAGAGAGTAAGCTTTGCTAAGTTCCAGTCACAGACATTTCACTCGATCATTTCTCCATTTCTCCTTTTGCTGTCTGTGAGTCAGTATTTCATAACAGTCATTGTATAGAATACTGTATAGAATACAAATAATCCATCATTCTTTATGAAACAGAATGGTTAGATTACCCTAATTCAGAAACAAAAATCAGTGTGAATTTGAAATAAATTAAGTTCTAAAAGAAGAACCAAACTTTCATAAGAAAGTGCTCCTGAAAAAAAAAGCAAACACTTCTTAGCTCATTCACCAATGACTTCTCTAATTAATTCCAGATTTTTTTTCCCTTGTTGACAAAGACACAGGAAGCCTAAAATACAATGACCAACAGAAGCTGAAGCACTATTTTTCCCAAAGGTCTGGTGCTGAAGACAGAAGGAATTCTTTTGCCTGTTTGAACAGTGAAAATCGTGCATATGTCTCACAAAATAGCAAAATGAAAATTAACACATAACATTCTAATAGTGTTCATAATTCTGGGGCTGGCAGAAAACATAAATACACTCAAGTTACTGAAAAAGACAACTGAAGCAATATTAAATATTTTTCCTTTTCTTCAACTACCTCATTAAAGGTATGTATCAAGCTCATTGTCAACTGATAAATTTTGCTTATGGTGACAAAAGTTATGTTTTGAACCTTATCACTTTAACTTATAAAACCAACCAGCTTCACATAAACTTTTCTTCATGTAACTGTCAGAGGAAACCTACTTCAAGAATTTTTTACATGGATTAATCTATACTGAAAATACTGTGCTGTTTAATTTCAGAATTTTATCAATCTTCATATCAATTATCCACCTATAGATACGGTTTAATACAAAATTTAAACGCAAAAAAAATTTAGGAAGCATGGCAATTTTACTGAGGCATCTCATCAAACATTGAAACTAATTCTGAATTAAGTATTAAGGTATTTTCATAATGGGAATGAGACAATAAGACTTAAATAGAATTAAGTACATATAATATTAAATGAAGTTTCAAAATAAGTCTTTTAAAGTTTTCAATATAAAAATTTTTTAAGCTAAAACCTTTTGAGTTTTCAATAGTAAGTAGGACCAACAGCTTAACTAATAATTATTATATACTGTAAACACAATCTATCTTTTTCTTTCCCACAAGATGCAAAATGTACACTGTTAGAGATACCCAGAAATCACATCGACCAGTACAAGCTAACGTAGTGGATTTTTTAAGTGAAGAACAACACTGTAAGAAAGATATAAAGTTGTGAGAAAGAAAACAAAGAAGGGCTACAAAGATGGTGAAGGGCCTTGAGGGGAAGCCATATGAGGAGTGGCTGAGGTCACTTGGTCTGTTCAGCCTGGAGAGGAGGAGACTGAGGGGAGACCTCATTGCAGTTACAACTTCCTCGTGAGGGGAAGAGGAGGGGCAGACACTGATCTCTTCTCTGTGGTGACCAGAGACAGGACCCGAGGGAATGGCCTGAAGTGCGAGGGGAGGTTTAGGCTGGATATTAGAAAAAGGTTCTTCACCCAGAGGTTGGCTGGGCACTGGGACAGACTCCCCAGGGAAGTGGTCACAGCACCAAGCCTGACAGAGTTCAAGAAGTGTTTGGACAACACTCTCAGTCACATGGTGTGACTCTTGGGGCTGTCCTGTGCAAGACCTGGAGTAAGACTTTGATGATCCTTCTAACTCAGGATATTCTATGATTCTATGAAATGACAGTAAACAGGAACAGAGGACATGCGTAACATGTTTGCTGTCACTTACACTGACTAGTCCAAATACAGGCATGTGTGCACATACAGATATACTTACCAAAAGCCTATACAGAGATATAAGCTACTACCTACAGTGTGAAAAAGAGACCACAATAGTTTTTGGTGTAGATTAGAAATCAATGGCACAAATTGTTCAGGTCAGGTCTCCAAGAAACTAGGATCTGTAGAAGAAAAAACCTTGCTGTTGGTAATCTTCCATCACACCACAGAAAGCCAGCTCCTGTATTCCCAGTTTTGCTTGGAATTAAGAGAGTGGGGATCTTAACTCTTAGCATGTGTAAAAACTGCCTCCACTACCCTACTTTGTGGGCTACTCCAGTACCTGCCACAAGGGATGCAAAGGATAACTTAAAGGCTGACAATCCTCCTGCCCTCATGTTCTCCATCCCTCACAAGGGACCTTATCCTTCCAGTGCAACACCACTAGACTTTCCCACCTCGCACTTCTAACTCCCTTGTAGCTAAGCGTGGAGTTTTAGCTATGACATTATTTATTATTTTCTGGGGCTGGCAGAATTGGCAAAGAGCCCCTTCACAGTTGAGTTTTGTGAGTTGTTAGGTATCTCAGTCTGCTGCCAGGTTAGGTGATACAGCTCTTTTAATGCAATTTGACAGGTGACCCCTGAAAGCTATTGTTGGACTGATATTCTAATGTAGTGAATTTAGAAATGCATTTGATAAATGCACCTTTCAAAGAGAGCAGAGGAAGGGATTGGAACTGTGGATGTCTTATCTGAACTTACATAGTGGAACCTCCCACTACTATATAACTTCCAGTGGAAAACCGTAAGCACTAGCACTGATAATTCTCCAGAATGTTGCTCAGTGAATCCACCTTTTAAACTACAACTACAAACTACAACTATGACACGACCTTCCCAAGACAAGAATTTAATAAGCAAAATTAGTTTCTTAAATAGTGTTCTTAATGACTCACTATATTGACTACAGGAAGATGTTTCTTTCACAACAAACTAAATTTTGCCTCTTATATACAACAGAAGAATTTTTTTTTTAAATTGTTAACTTTCAAGAACAATAAATTCACTTTTTCTTTTGACTCATCACTGGTGGAACCACACCAAGAACACTACGTCCAGTTCTGGGCTCCCCAGAACAAAAAACATAATGGAGTTACTGGAGTAAGTCCAGCAAAGGGACTACGACGATGATTGGCTGGAGTATCTGTCATACAAGAATAGGCTAAATCCTGAGGTTATTCAGTCTGGTGAAAAGAAGGCTCAGTGAGAATCCTCTCAGTGTACAAATACCTGTTAGGGGAAGGAAAGAGAGCCAGACTTCTTATTGTTGCCCAGTGAAAGGACAAGAGGCAACAGGCAAAAACTGAAATAAAGGAGATTGCTAAATATAAGGATAATTTTTTTTTTCACTCTGAGGAGGAACAAGCAACAGAACAAGCTGCCCACAGAGGCTGCAGAGACTCCATCCTTGGAGATACTCAAAACTCAACCAGACACTGCCCTGAGTAACATGCTCTAGCTGACTTGTTTTCATTTAGGGGCTGGGATTAGATAAGCTCTAGAGGTCTTTTCCAATCTCCAGCATTCTGTGATTCTATTTTTAACAAAAGGAGAAATTATTTAGAAAACCTTTCAAAATTAAAGAAAATTAAAGTCCTGCAGTTTACTTATTGTTCTTTAATGTGAAAAACTACGATTACCACTAGAGTTTTAAAAACCCACTGGTTTTCTTATCTCTTTTTCACAGCAAGTGTTATTAAAATAACTGCCACTAGGTACCAGCAGACAGGCTGTTTTTATGTAAATTTACGCAATTTTTGCTATGACAAAGTAACACTTTTATTTTTCCTCTTTTCATCTGCTCTGCATTTTCAGATATTAAACTGCTGCTTTTGCAGTTTTTACATACCCGTAGTCGCACATTCTTTCCAAAATGCAGAGAAACGTCAAAAAAATATTACTGTTCACTTCACTCAATAGGACTACTAAAGCTAGCACTACTGATTTTACTCATGTAAACTTAAAATCTTAAATGATATTACATTTTCTTTCAAAAGAGGGCATTTTAAGTATTTTTTCCTGAAGTGCTTTTCTTAACATCCTTCCATAAACTCATATGCTGTGACAGCTACAGGCTTCATCAAGGGAGAAAAATCTAAAAGTTCCTCTCTTCTCCTGCCATTTATTAAGGATTGGTCTTCAATTCTGAAGCAAACAGCTCAATAAATAAGGTTATCCTTGTCACAATTTCTCATGCTGTTACTGAATCCTGTTCGTTATTCTTTCTGAACACCTTCAAAAATCAACTGTTCTTTTACAAGTCTGATTTTTTCATCACATTTTGCACATTCTCAAGTAACTTAATTTTTGCTCTTCTCAATTCTTGCATAGTGAAATGTTAACACAGAACATGCACTGCCAGGAAGCTGTCCCCAGCAGTGTGTAGACTGAATCTCTTCTAGCTTTCATGACAAATTTCAGATCTTTGTTCACTACTTTGGGGTTTCCAGAATTTGAAAACTGGTTTCTGATCTATTCATTACTCACTACTCCCTGCCTACTTAGCCCTTCTTTTGTCTCATTTCCTTTTCTCACTTTCCCAGAAGCTCTGTCTTCGGCAGCATTTCCATATTTTCACCTTTTTCTCAAAATACTTTAAGAAATAGAAATAATTTAAATAGAAATATAATTTAAATATCCTAAATGTCTCAAAACCAGTTGAGGTTCTCAAATAAAAATTTCTCTGGACTTGCACAGATTCCTGACAATTAAACCAGCTATATATTCTGTTCCACCTACTTAGTGACAGGTTCAATAAGCATTTATAAAGCACACCACTTCCAGAAAATTCTTCCACAAACCTCCTCATGTAGTCAGAGTTTCTATACAAGTTAAAGGACAGACAATTTAGAAATGCATATAGATTCTGCTCCCTCAAAAATAGCCCTACAAAGGAAATGAGAGTCAAATTCACAATCACAATGGACTTCACAGAAGTTTACAGATTAATTTTTTTGTTTATTTTATTTGCCTTTCTCCAGGCATAAGCCACAAGTCTGTGCTCACACTCGGTTGTGCTAATGAGCATGCTCTCAGTTAGATGCAAAAATGTAGGCATGAGTCCCATCCATTATCTTTTATGTTTTATTCACCTGGATCATTGAACAGAGGTGGGACTACTTAAATAAGAAGTCCATATCACAAGGTCCAAAGAGACTCCCATTTTGGGTCCTGGGAAGGCTTAACACAGGGATACTTAAAGAACAGAAGATATAACTCCTCTCCTCTATTTCCCCAGGCAGCAACATCAGCACCAGGCATAATTTGTCTCTGACTTTTAGTAACAAGAACACTTTAAAAAGCTACTCAAATTTATGAGATTTTTAAACCCAAGGATAAACCCTGGCCACAGTTTACACTGAAGTGAGCACTTTAATCCATACAATATTTTCTAACCAAATTATAATCAAGTTTCTGCTATGCAATTTTGGTGCTGCTATTGCTAGCTTTTATTGCTGTATTAAATTGTTAGCAAACAGCTAAAGGCTGCCAGAACAATTTCATAACATCTATTTCATTTTTAATAGTCCTTTGTACGAAACAGCTCTGAAATTATTGTTTACATGTTATGGTCAAATAAATGCCAACAAATTCTATTGTTTAGCTTACTGCCATTAGGATTTTTGCAATTATTTTAGACTTTATTACAACATTATTTTTTAGAATTTAATAATTTAACTATCAGTCCACTACTATCACTGAATTATATTTGTTTTTACTTCTATCTTCTCATGCTAAAACTGAGTGATGCTTCAGCTTTTAAGTATTGGTACCATTTTCACCTTTGGCTATCACCACCATTTTGGCTTCCTCTCAAAAACAAAGACAACTCCTCAAAACTGGTTTAGCATATGTAGGATGCTGAAGCTTTTATAAGGTCCTGAAGTGCTATCAAATGCCACGCAGTTTTTCCAAGACACACCCTACTTTTAAAACCCAACTGTACACATTAGTTTTCAGGAAAAGGAGAGAGTTAGTTGCTAGTGTTTCACTTTTAGCTACAAATATTTAAATTACAATAAACTGAGGTTCTCTTCCCAGAAGTTAAGATTACTTTGAATGTGTCAAAGCCAGCACGTCTTTTTGGCCAGCCATTAAATAATGTGACAGAAAACATATTCCGAAATACACTATTTTCTTTCAAGTAAGCTGTTGTTCAACCAAAATTCTATGTTTATTTTCAGTGACAGCAAAGTAAAATATTTTATTCTTATGTATATGCCCCCTCATGAAACAGAATAACTTACAATGATAACAAACATCATCCAACACATTGAAATTGGATGGGAGAAGGATAAAATAAATGAGGTGCCAAGAAAACTTCACACATCCTTAAGAAAACAAAAGCAAAGGCTGTGTTTTTCAAAGATAAAGTTGTATACTGTGTTAGAAACAAGCAAGGCTTTTCATCAGTTCTAAAACACGAAATTGAAAGCTGCCAAAGGACGCATGAACCACACATCAGACAAGTAATTCTTCTGTCCAAGTATTCTTACGCGTACTACTTTAGATGCAGACAAGCTCCTGTACAGCATGAATGGAGAGCCACTTTCTGTTTCCTCACTCCGTAAAATTTTATCCTTTTCCAAGTGACAAGTGCTGACCTTTCATTGTATCATGTCTGCTCATGGTTTGCTCCCTTCTACAATCACTTCTAGCAATATATATCAAAAATGACAAGCACAAATAAGTGTACTGCACGTGCTGTGTTGTATAGCTGATATGTAAGATTTCTGTGACTGGTAATTAGAAAGGATACTTTACTGAATTATCATACTTGGTATGTAATTACTGCAAAGCAGCAACATAAATTAACCTTACAGAGCAAGGTTCAATATTGATGCTGGAAATATGTACATTTCTTCTCCCCCAAATCTGTACAATCCAATGTCAGAAACAATGTATATTTAGAATGGCTTGGCTTTGTTTTTCACTTTAAAGCAGAGATTTCTGTATTTGAATTCAAATGCTTGGCCACCCTCCCTCTACTTTCCTAACCTAACTTTTGTTTCTTTTTAATAAGAAAGGAAAAAGTCAGCAAAACAAAATGTCAACATTAAATCATTTCACAGCATTTTGTGTCAGAAACGTAATGGAAAATGTGCACATCATGGGAAAGGTTACTGTTCTTCCAGAACATCTTTTCATTTGGTTCAGGGCTCATCCCTCTACATAACTGTGCAGGCACTACCGATGGTTGCTCTCCCTGGGCTTAATTTGGCAGTTGAAGGATTGTGGCATTTTCAGGAAACCACAGTGCAGTGATTTTAGTGGTTATCCATCTGAAAGTGATGCTATGATTTAGAATAATTACTCTGTTTATGTGCAATGGTAAAAGTCAGTTACTATACCATATTCCAATGTCAGCTTACACTTTACTGACTATTTCCCTAATACAACATCATGTCAGACGTCAAAGTCAGAATTAGAGGATTTAGTGCTCCTGTTCCTCAGCAGTAAGTGCACATGCAGTACAGTAACATTGCTGTACTTAGTTTAACTGACAACTGGGTAAGGAAAGGAGCGGGAGGGAATGGGCTGAATTCAGCTAGTTAATCAAAGCACTGCACATTAATTTATGCTTGACCTTTGCATTGCTACAACCAGTGATACGAAAAAGAAAAGAGAAACGTATTAGTCTTAGCTAAGAGCTTTTTGATATTCTTGAAGAAAACAAGCTTTTCTTTTTTTTACTTGCATATGCTTTTCACATCCTTTCTTCTCAGAACTAGCTGAATATATTAGGCCTTTTTTCAAGATGAAATCGGAGATAGGCTTAAATATTTATCTTTAACTTTATAACTTTACTCAAGGCAGCGTGGCAAAATTCTTAAACTGCATGTTTCTCATTTCCACAAGACCATTATTTAAAAAACATTTCTACATCACAAGATTTAAAAAAAAAAAAAAAAAAACAAACCAAAGACACTTCCAGGCAAAGAACAACCACTGAAAAAATCCATTCAAGGGTAAAAGTTTAGGAAAAAATCTCAGTAACAAGAATGAGGTCGTTACAAGGTAATGAAGTGCTACCCGGAACATTCAGTGATACTGAATTCCTGTCTTAATACAGAATCTTGTCTTTGGCATTTTAAATAGCTTGAAGCAAATCAGATACAAAAATTTAATTTCATTGCGAGGAGAACGTTAAGGAATGATGCAAAGTGTAAGTAAGAGTAATACTCTCAGGTGTTGTAAAGGAGATCCAGTTTTACTAATTGGAAGCAAAGCAAAAATCTGAATCCAATCTTGGATACAGCACAGATAAAAAAAACGGAAAACTAATTGAAAAAAAAAACCCAAAAATTAAAAATTATGCAAAAGAAAGGAACAAAACTAAAAACAAGGCAGAAAAAAATGAAAAATATATAACTTTATTTTACAAATTTCTAAATTTTGTATACAGAAAAAATATTACTTTAGTAATAGACGTTAGTCTAGATTATTTGATCTGTAATTTCAATGACCACACTAGCAGGGAACTACAGTAAGACAAGTAGACCAAATCAAGTCAACATCAAAATCATACTGAAGTACCAGAAATAAACCCTACAGTTCTATTCCTTTTCTTAAAAAACAAAGACATTTTATAAGAAGATTGATATTAACATCACAATTCTCAAATTATCCATTCAGATGTTATTACATGCAAATTATTTCAGCTACTTCAAAATAAAATTCATTATTAAAAAAGGATTTTTCTTATTATATATGCCACCAAAAAAGCAATATTTGCCAAATATATTCTAACACTGAAGAAGGATTATCACTAAATGGGTTTTTTTATTGTTCTTCTTAGTTTTTTTATCTGTTCAAAAGTATGTTCTCCAGTAGGAAGCTTTGCAATACCTCAGCCCATAGCACAATTAAGCTAGAAAGAACAATATTATCCCAGATACGTGTAGATTATCTACAGCCTCTCAGGGAATAATACTATATGTAAAATTCTTGATTTAGACACAAATTAGCAAAAAATTGTATAAGCTTCTCTCCATTGCTTTATTAATGAAATTAATGCCATCAATGCAATTAATACCATATAATGGTATTATATGCCATCTTAATAATGTGAAGAATAACTCTGGTCAATGCTGAGAAAAGTGACTCAATATCCTTAAGCTCACTGTACCTCTAGCTACTCTTCATGAATGGGCTTCTCTGGTAATGCAAAAAAACCCAAAACACCAAACCCCATACTCTCACACTGTTCCAAGACAAAATTAGTTTTGAATAGCGCAGATGAAGTTTTGCACCCAAACTTCAGGTCACCTATCAAAACCCCACACAGAGTAGCTAACTACAGATCGAAGACTTGCAAAAGTATTGGGCAGCAGTAACAAAAATGAGAAAAAATGCACGTGGAACAGTAAGCATCGCTCTTTAGCATATTAAGATTTCTTACTCCAATAGTTCATAATTTACAGTACAATTCTGTGAAGAGATATTTAATTCAGAAAACTGACTGCACAGATGCTCACTTGACACTAACTGCGATGAGTCAAAACTGATGCTGCAACACAGCATTTACATGCTTAGTGTTTCCTGCTGTGGTCTTCTACCACATCATTTTAGTACCTGGACACAAACATTCTCAGGCCACAAATTTCATAACTATAAATTTCAGTCTTGTGGCTTCTGTAGCAATGGCTCGGCTGAACAATACAAAACAATTGAATTTGTAATGAATTTGACATTTGCTTTCTGAGTATGCTGTACTATGAAATTTTCTGATGTGATAAGCTCACTGCACTGAAAGTGACTGAAGCAGTTTGGCCAGAATGAAGGAGTAAGCAACACATTCAAATGCCAACTGAATTGAATTATGTGATGCAATTTGATGGAAGAAAAAATCTTAAGAATGCCCACAAAATTAAGAAGCTACTGACCCCATTCAGACAGATATTTTTGCAGGTAACCAGACTGGAAAATAATTTGATATGTCATGAGTCTCCCCTCTTCCACCACAAACTGCAATTTCAAAATCTGCATCTTGTTTCATTAAATAATTTTAATCCTCCAATGAAGCACCTCATTCAGTGACTGCTTTATCTAAAGAGGTCGCTCATTACTTACAGCAAAGAACCCCTATATTTTTTCATTTTATAAATTATTATAAATACTAGTAGTTAGAGAATACAAAAAAAAGAGGCAAAGGTCTCTGATACATCTATTTCCTAGGGCAATCAGAAAAATCATAAATAAATCCTGAGATACGTAGCTGTCTGGGGAACAGATTACAACTGTGAAATTCAGTTTCAAGCTGTAATTTACAAACCCGTGATTGCAGCACAGACTTGATCAAGCAGCTATAACTGAAGGGAAAAAAAGGGATAACTATATATTTAAAATTCAGTAATTAAAAAATGGTAAAATACTCCTTGTTAGTGGAAAACAAAGTAACCCTATAGAAAGAGCCTGTTATTTACAAGTAGTTATCTTGTTGCATATTTCTGAAGTTCATGACACTGTTACAGAAGCTTTTGGGATCAGCATAGTTCTAATATCATGACTAAGAACTTCTGACAATTACACTTATGCCTGAAGAGTATAAACTTCTACTGTTCACTAAGCTTCTACAGATTAAAGCCCAGTATGAACTTCAAAAAGGTTTGACTGACAGATCACTGAACAGCCCAAAAAATAATGTGAAGAAAAACAATCGGGGAACGCTCACACTGCTCTCCCCTATTCACTTGTAAGAGGAACACTAACAAACCTCATCAGATACCACAATAATACTCCAACAGGGTTTTAGAACTTCCATAACACTTAAGAGAGACAAACAGGCATTTTTCTTCTATTCTAGATACTTTAAGGATATATACTTCTTCCTAGTTATTAATAGGAAATGTCATTAAATAACCCCCAAAAAATCTAAGAAACACTTTTGTGGAGCATGCAGGGGGAAGCATGCTTTGCTGTTCCTTCATTTGATCAGAAAGCATGGTAGGCCAGGTAACTTCTCATGCAGTTTTGCTCTCCTTTGCAAAATGAAGGCTCACTGCTAGCCTTTACAGAAAAATTACATCAGATGGCCCTGTGCATATTTTCCAGCCGAATTTCTTAATTCTGATAACAGAACTGAATGGTAACAAGTCTTCCAAATATGCAAATAACTTCAAAATTTCAGTTTTGGGCCACTCCTACACAAACTACCCCTAAGACAGTTCCTTTAAGAGTACACAGTACCAAGAATCAAACCAGAGATGGAACACAAAATCAATAACCAAAGACCTGAGCTTCTATTATTTAGATGGTTTCAATTTCCCTAAGAGTTAAGCAGCAAAACAATCAAAGGAAAAAGGTAACCTGAGCTTCAATTCCGATTTTGCTGTCTCATTCCAGGAAAACAACAGACAAGTGTACTGAAGAAATCCACTAGGTACCAGGTAAATAGACTGATGCCTAATTAACAGAAAACCCAAGGGTCTGCCATGGACTTTTTGCAAATGTTCCAGGCATGAGCAGCTTCAGGTAGCTGGACAGCCCAAATCCAAACGCACCCAGCAGTCTGCTTCTAGAGAAGCCCAATGACAGCAGAATTAAGTCTTATTACCAGACCTTTGCCTGACTTGTAGGTACTTGGCAAGAGAGCTTCATAATGCCTACAGGTTTTTTTGTAATGTCTGCCCTAGCATATGAATTTACAGAAAGTAAAATGCAATGCAAATTCAGTTTGAATAAAGTCCTCTGGGAAGAAAATGTGCATTTGTCCTTATATGTACTATCCTGCTATCTAGAATAAAAAAGAAACACTTTTCAGAAGGCAATACAATGAAGAATTAGGCAAAAAATGATCTAACAGGTAACTCAAGCAATTAGAAAAGTTAACTCACAGATTTAATCCCTGTAAATTATATAGCAGATGTAAACTACAAAACTGAATGTTACATTTCCTTTCATTCTCTTAGTTCATTCCAATAAAATAATGCATTTGTAATCCTCTGTAACACATAAGATTGCTGCAAATTGTGGTTTAACTGACATTTTCCTTGTGATTAATCCCTACATTAGTGGTCTTGAACTTCTACTGTAAATAATAGGCTTTCAATCACTATGATGGACTGTGAATTTTGTTGCAGTGCATTTAAAGTAATGAATAATTAATGTACTTGTTCTGGAATAAACTTCGGCTCATGAAGAGATTCAAAACTAACAGCTGAACAAATAAGGAAGAAATCCTTAACTTGAAGTTTGGCATGCCCCTTTGCACAGAAATGTAAGAAGTAAAAATGCAAATATAAACCTACACAAGACAAATACAATTAATGAAATCTACTGAGAGACATTTTTGGAGAGAAGATCTCCAGAGGATTCCAAAGGGACTGTCTAGAACAGACTTTCTGTCAAAAGCAGAATTAAAGCCAACCACTGTGTGCAGCTAAGCATGCAATCCTTTATACAGTATAAATTAACATCCTAAACTTGACACATACGTTTGCAGCACCAGAATTACAGATGTCGCACACCTTTTGAAGATTTTCAGTTACAGTATGATTGGATAACTCATACTATAGTCAACCTTATAGTTAATTTCACTCAATAGCTTGTTTAGTAAATATGACACTGCATATATTTTCTTCTTTCTCCTTTTCTACTCCTCACCCTCCCTGTCTGCCTTGATACAGTGACTGTATGTGCAGCACATTAGACTTGCTTGAAAACTGAGAGAGTATACTGGGAAAAAAGTAATTTTATATTTAGCTTATCTCCTAGTAAATATATGCATTAAAAATAAATACTACATACATGCTTAATAATTTGCTTTGCAGATTTCTGTTTTTTGAATACTTTATAACCAGCATTCAAATCTGCATTTGAATCATCATCAAAACCAGCATTTTCAACAAATTCTATTCTCTATTCTTTCAAATACATGACCTTCATCTTTTTTACCCTCTCTGTAATGCTGAAGTCACAATTTTGCCTCAGTTACTACAAATCAAATTAAATGGAAAATTCGAATTTAGCTGACAATACAGCAGAAAAACTCGATACACAAAACTACAAAAGAATGTCCTACAGTATGTTTGCTCTAAATTGTTGCATGAATAAATCAAGTGTTTTTCAGAGATTTCTTTAACCTGTTTTGGCCCATACAAGAACAGTACTCAAATTCTATTCTGCTTTTCTCAAATCTACTATTGAGATGCCAATTTTATCTATGCACTGCATTCCAAAATATTACCCAAGCACATCTTAAAGCAAACAACAGAAACTATATTTAATTATTTCTTTGATAGCAGCAGTTGAAAACTGGATTATTTTTTGAGAAGAAGCCATTTCTTTAGAAGTGAAGTCATTTAGAAGTCCTCCCTTGAAAGTTTTTGAACTGGATTAGCTCGTGGATTCTTCTTTAAAAAACACACTAAAATTACTTATATTCGTTTTAATTTTACTAAAGCAGATTATACAGTAGTATCGTGCTAGAAGCTCTTCATCTGTACAGTGCCACAATGTGGAGGGCAGGTTTTACCTATTACATACTGAGCCACCTGAAACACACTTCTTTATCTGTGTTTCTACTAAATATGGGGATATTCTAAAGAGAATTATTGGGGAGCTATTTTTAAAGACTTGCATCAGTGAACTACAGCCTCATTAAAAAAAACCAAAAAACCAAAATAGGAGGTATTTATGAATCAACCAATTCCTCTGCAATATCTATCATTCTAAGCAATTCATGCGAGACTGTAATTAAGCACTCAGGAAACCTACTAAATGTCTAAACTACATATGACTTCAAAAGATTCACAAAATGAAAAGAAAAGCATCGTATCTGAATGCTTTCTGAAACAAACATCAGAGGTCAGCTCTAGAAACAAACAGAACCTTTAAAATTCTTTTCTGACTTTCATAGGAAATTTACCTTTCACATCAAGCTTTAGAAACTCCTGTATTTCAATGTATGTCATCAGTTTCAAGTAAATGTTGCCAATATTTGATTATTGGTTAAGACTGAGCAGTACATTTTTATAGGTACCCTCTGGTTTCATAATACTTTAGTTTCAAGCACACATTATAGCTCTTTTAACTCTTCTCTCTTTTTAAAAAGTTCTGTGTCTTCATGCCCTATATCAAACCTATCTGTGTCAAAGACAACATATTAAAAAAACTTCATCTTTTATTACTATTTCTTCAAAACTCAATGAATTGAGTAAAAGATACTCAAAATCCACACCTTTCTCTAATTACAGCTATAGCTTTCTCACTTGTTTATAATCACAGTTACAGATCCAACTTTGCCTCATTTGAGTACATGGTTTCAATTAACTTTTCACTGTTAGATCTGTAAATCTTGATTACGCCACTCATTCTTCTTGTAAAAGGTAAAACTTGCAGGATTACTTAGTTCAACAGAATTTATACATACGTGTAGAGAAGAATTTATAAAATAAATTCACTGTAATTTAAAAAAAAAAAAAAAGGAAGCCATCACATAAACATCACAAGACTGATCTTTTCTAGTGGAAAAAACCACAAAACCTAACCTTTCAGTTCTAGTGCACGCTACTATACTGAAAGAGCTTATCTATATTATCTGAAATCCCTGATACGCCCCTGATTAAATAAGCACTATCTTGACATGTCTGTAATACGTACATATGGCAAACTATTAGCATATATAAAAGCCACATGTCAATAAGTTTTAGACAAAACCTAATAATTAAAGATATCCTAATTTTTATTACTACAGTCACTGAGGCATAGTTCAGTCAGTTAGTAAAGCATTATAATTCATCAGAATGAAATGTACTTTTTAATGAAAAATCCTTCCATAGTTATTTATTGATTTTAAACCATATGAACAACAGGTTAAGTAAAGCCACTGAACATATAACAAATAATCCCTTAACCATGCAGTGCTACCCAGAAGCACCTAAAATGGAGACTAAAAAAACCATTCCAATAGTCACACAGTAATAACTAGTTAAATTATACTTTTTTGCTCCAGATTCATTGCTAAATAAATTACTATTATGAATTATGAATTTCTGCTGCATTATTTCAATTATGAAAAAATTGCTTATCTTCCTCTAATCCTTACTCAGATAATAACTCTGGAGTCAAGCCAAATAAATTTTAGAAAAACTTACAGTTTTTAAAAGCAGCTTGTCCAACTGTCGGATAACCAGCCCTGTTTGTGGTAACACAGGACAGCAAAAGACAGAAGGCCCTTCAAGATTATTCCCTAAATCTTCAGTTTCACCAGTTGTGTATTTCTATTTAATTTACTGATGAACTTCTATTTCAGAAAAATCTCTTGTATAACATTACCACAACCCCCATTTTTGTAGTTACAGACGGGTTGGAAAGAGAGAAAATTAAATCCAGTAATTTTGGTGAAGACCAAAGACATTAATAAAGATCTGAGAAATTTTGGGCCTTACTAACAGATAGTGCCAAACAAACAGATACTGAAAAAATGCTTTGTTTTCCCTCCTAAACATTTCTTGCTTGCAAGGAGCCCTACAACTTTGCATTTAAAACACTCTTTCTACCACCATAAAGGCGTCCTGCATGATGGTACAGGGAGGAGAAAGCAACAGGGCAGGCAGAGGGTCACTCCTATCACTTTGTGACAATGCAAAAGAAAAAAAGCTTCTGAAAACTTTCTCTGACATAGCAACACTCTGTGGATCACTCCCCTACACATCTTAGGCTGCAGAGTTACCAAAATTTAGTAATTATCAAAAGTAAGCCTCCACAGCTCTTCAGAAGCAGTGGTAATCTAAACTGGATAAAGTCAAAGCTATTTATAGGAACTATCTGAACAACAGCAACTTCTAAATTTAAATATTTTTTAAAAAGTAATACGGAAAATAAGAAGATTTAAGGAAATATTTTTCAGAGAATTATGAACAAAGGATTAGAACAGAACAAACTTCTTCTCCTATGCAGGGGTACTGTTCAGTTTCTTAGCCTAATTATGAGGATAATTTTTTAAGAGAATCTGTTGGGTTTTGGCATGTAGTATGTTTATTTTTGGCCCATCTAAATTACTACTAAAATCCTTTCCTGTACTAAACAAGACATAACACTAATTTTCTACCATTATTTTTTAACTGAAACTTAAATATACAGCTCCTCATGGCATTTTCTCATCATTTATGTCCTCCAATGTGGTATTTAAGACTTCTAGAAAAAGCGTGAAGAAAAAAATTAATTCACTGCCTTTTTCACAGTAAAGCACAGTACATGTTTTACCAGGATTCCTTCCCACAACAAAATGGTCTTCCTGCATCTTTTATTTCTTGCAAACTATAGGGCTTGAGAAAGCCCTTTATCTTCTCACGGGCAGATAAAAACCTGCTGCCACCAGTTCTCATTAGTGTAACTGCATGCGCAATCCTTGTAACACCCCCCTGTATTTCACAGTCTGGTTCTAAACAGGATCTAGGACTACCCAGCAGTAGTAGCTTGTCTATGTATGAGACTCACACAGTTACTGATGAGCTTTTAACAGGCACTCTGCCTCCAATTTGGAAATACAACTACACACTGGCACACAACCTTGAAATTTTATCAACTTCTATGATAAATCATATGCTGTGATTGATACTAAAACCAGCTATTCTGAGTATGTACAAGGCATCTGTACCTGTGGCACATCCTGATTCTAAAGCTATGTGTTGCTTGCCTATGTCATCAGTGATTCTGACTTTTCTCATAACTCTGACTCCCAGAAATAAACTAAAATACTTATTTTGGAGTAATCCTTCCAGTTAAAAGCAACAATTATATCTGACCTAAAGAGAAGAACTTGTCTAGAAAAATCTGGTTGAAGCACACAGGACCTAAATACAACACTTCTTTTAATCTGAACTTATAAAGATCATTTTAATGAAATCTCTGTAGATTCAATTAAAATCCACCTTCTGATTGATAAGGTCCATGATTCTTCTTTCAGGAATTGTGAACAGTTTCTACAGCTTTGAAAAGAGGCTACAATGCGAGCTATAAAGTCAAAATCGGCAGAAATTGTGGTCAATGGTAGCTGTTTAATAGCAGCTATTCTACACTTTAATTAGATTTCTGCACCTACTAAAATATCATTCAACGGTCTTTTTCTCATTTCTGTTTCAGACAAGAAACATGATTATCAACCCCTTTCATGATCTGCATTAATGGAGGTAGCATTAATACCCTTTTAAAAACTTAAATTCCTCATAACCCATATTTCAGCTCCAAAAATAGTTGATTATTTTAATTTAATTACTTTTAGGATGCTCAAGTAGCTTTAATATCATTAAAATGCTGGTTTACCTTTCTGACCTGCTCTAAAACATTGGCAGTTCACCCTGATGAGATCAAATTAATTCTCCTGTGTTAGAAAAACAGATTATCTTGGTTATTTAAAATATAAATGTTTTTGGCAGATCAATAAGTGAATCTAGTCAGTATGTCTGATGTAATGTTTCCCTTAAATAAGGGGAGGAAATTTATTGTGTTTTTAAAAAGTACACTTTCTTCATTTTAATCATGACAAAGTGATAAAGACAGGACTTTAACTCCTCTAGGAGTCAGAGTATCAAAGGTCAGAGTATATAAGGTCAGAGTATCAAACCTACCTGACTAGATTTTCATTGTCTCCAGTGCCTTTGCAGGTAGCACACTCAGTCCTTAAATCCTCTGACTTAGGCTTCTTTTGCAGCACAGACTGCCGTTGCCTTCTTTCTCTGGGAATACGCTCCTGTCATAGCAGAAGGAAAAAGAAAGGAATGGGGGGAAAAGGAGGGAAGGAAAGCAAATATTTTCAATTATGGCATGGAAAGTAACACTTCAGCCCAAAGTTTAATTTTTTGTGAAACTGTTAAAAAAACAAACAAACAAAACACTATATTCCAACCTCAGGTTTTTCTTCTTCAGGCACAAAGCTTCGTTTTCGTCCTCTAGTTCTCTAGAAGAGAATATATTTAAAATTAAATGTTAGGTAACAGAATGCTTTTGCCATTTATCTATTATTCCTAACAACCACAAAAACATATTGCAGGAAATAATTTAAAGCATTACCAAGAGAACCACTGTCAGACAACTACACTAATCAGTATTAGGACAATAGCTTCACATTCTGGATATAAATCTATAGAACTAGCCCAAAAGTAAATATGAACGCTTGAGCATGTTAAATCTTGTTCTTAAAAAGACTGCCACTAGAATTACAAATATCTTACAGACTTTGCACAAACTTCCCAAAACTAGTAATTTGAAAATGGATATGACCAGTGAATTAAAATAAATTCACTGAGCAGTAAAATGTGCTCTGTTTGTAAGCCAAGTGATAAGATTAAAAAAAAAAAATCAAAATTAAAAAAAATGTATCAAAACAGAAAATAACTCTTACAGATTTTGAGGAGTAACAAGAATTAAAGTTTTCGAACAGGAGCTTAGTATAATGGGTGTATGGCAAAAGCTTATAAAGCTGTAGCATATACCAACATATGACTGGTACACAACAGATGTTTCTGATGATTCTACACAAAAAGAAATTATTTCAGTATTGCAGTTGGCAAAGAAAATACAAATACCAACAGTGTGGAGGACAAGAGGTGTCCATGGACTATAACAGCAAGTACCAAAGGTTTACAAGTACCTCTTAAGTTACTACACACAACTTGCATGAGTTCAGATTCAGTCACTACGTTTTATCTTTGAAACAGCAGCATTATTAACCTGCCTACGTTATATAACTGCCACAAGCTGACAATATCACACTCTTTCATTCTGGTTTAATAAAGTATATTAGAAGGGATGTGGAAGAAAATTAGAAACATCAGAGACTATTCCAGTAACCCAAAATATCTGACACACTGACACTAATAACATAAATCTATCAAAAACCATGAAAATGCTTGTTTTTCTGGGAGGAAATCACAGTAAGAAGTAATTTATCATATGATAAAGAAAAGCACTGACTACTTTATGATTTCTTAAAACTTTTTTTGAAGCAGCTGGTGTTCACTTCAGAAAAAGTAAAAAAACAGCTCATCAAAAAAATCTTAGACCAGTTTAGAAGCACAAGCAGTCATAAATGCAATTCCAAAGAAGCTAACAATATCATGCATCTCCTGCTTGGGTCCTCCTTGAAGGTGATTTATACTAGCTTCAAATTAAAGACAGTTCTCTATTTTAAACTGTTTTACAGATTTAAATACAGCTACACTGCAAATAAACCTGCCACTTCGACACATCTATAACTTTATACTTATGCAGATTTTGATCTATATATGTTAATAACATTCGGTTTGGGAAGACCTTTTTTTTTAGACAAGAGTTAACACTATAGTAGCAATGAATGTAGTGGAATGGAAAATGCCAGTCTACTTCATGGCTCTTTAGAATACTTTAATTACCATTAGGATTCTCTTTCACATTTCCCTAAGGGTGATTTATTAAAAAATATAAACCCTTATCTATTTAATACATACCAATATTTACTATCTATTTCATAATTGAGGTGTTATACATTCCACAAGCCACACGGTAGACACCCATGTGCCCAAATTTGGAAAAAGTGATTTACTACAGGTAACTGAATTTATCAATGTAATATTAGAGGTATTAACGCAACATGGGCTGCATGTCAACTACATGTTACACAACCCAAGGTCACTGCAAATCAGAACTAGATAAAAAAATGTTTGATCAGATACCAGCACATTAACTGTCAATTTTAATACTTTCAGCCTCTGGAATTAGTCCTAAAAGCATTTACAAACTTTAACAATTTTAAGTTGCATAGGCCCTCCTGCATGCAGCTGTGTACAGGTTATAAAGAAGTAGGTATAATGCTGCATGCCAATAAAGGCAGTGTTAGGGTCCTCATTCTTCATGTTTGAGCAGCAAGAGACAAGAGTGTATGCCTTGTACCATCAGAGTAATGCTACCTTGAAAACTGATACATAATTTGGAAATCTAGGTAACAATGACATTACTTCTGACTCTAAATAGAAAGTATTACAAGTTAATAACTCCATTTTAAGGAATAATGAAACATATTTAAACTTCAGCAAAATGGAGATATAAGATTTATAAGTAATTAAGTCACTTTTGTCAAGAAAATGTTGGTTTTCACCTGTCTACTGTATAATGCGTGATGTATACGAGCAGCAATGTCACACTAAATTACACTTTCATTATAATTTCATTAGCTTTCTAAACCTTCAAACATACTTGAGTTTGTTCGATAATTACTAGAAAACAAACATTAAAATCAACATCTTTAGCACACATATTTGTAGGATGCCTTTAAAATAACTATTTTACACTTTTTTTTCCAAACAGACCTCCATAGTTAAACATATTTGCAATGCTTTTGCTCAGATCACTTTACTATTGCCAGCATTCAACATGTAAAATAAGATCAAATTCGCAACTGAAAATTGAATATTCTTTGATTTTCAGCAACAGCCCTCCAGTAACTTGACATTTGTAGTTTTACATACGTTGTCACTAAAGTTACCTTACAAGTTAACTGAAAAGAATCAGGTAAATCTGGATTACTATGTTCACTATTATTCATTGCTGTTCACCTCAAAGTACTGCATTTTAAATTGCTTTGAATAATTTTTGTCATTAGCAGGCTCAGAATGAAAACATCAGAGATGATAAATATAAAATATCAGAGCTGCATATACTTGCCATAAACAATTTAAAATTTAAGATTTGGTATTTAGAAGTAGCTAAAGGAACCTTGTTATTAAATGGCATATATTACAACTGAGATAAACTTGTTCCTATTCAAAACTTACTATGTTAATCCAGTAAAAGATGCATATAAAGACAGTGATTTTTCTTTAATCTAAATACCTGGGAATTCAATACTACAGAGACACCTTCAATTAAGGATTTCCCTGTGTCATAAAATGGAGCAAGACAGTTTTGTGAAATTTTTCCCTGCATTTCCAAAGTGTTTGAACAGTAAGTCAGGAAAGCAAAGTCATGTTATCAGCACCCAAGCAAAATTCCGATTAATGCCAGTGCTATCCCAGCAGCTTTTTTATTTTACTGTAGAAGGCAGAAATGCTGTAAAACTTCTACCATTTGGGAAGGTCAACTCAGTTCAGATCAAAACAGAGCAAGGTGTGGATTAGAGAGGTGCAACTCATACATGGCAACTGTGACAAGGTAACACTTCAGGACAAGAAAAGTAATTTTTTTAAAAGTACTAAACAATGGAAAGTGGTTCAAAATATGTACCTGTAAAATTTTCTACATGTAGAAATAGAAGATTTCCGTGAAAAATTATTTCAAATGTTGACATTTAATGACTGTTGAGTGGCAAGTCTTTGGTTCTGTCTCATCCTAAGTTCTGTACTTGCACCGCTTTGGAATTCATTCAGTGGGCACTCCAGTAAGGGCACAGCGTGCCATGTGCTCAGACCCTTCCCTGCTAGGAACAGTGAGACTCCAGCCACTGAGCTCTGGAGCCCACAGCACCCCGGTGGAATCGCCATGCAGTTCTGTTCACTACACAGGCAACTGAAGATTTAAAATTAGATGCCTATAGCTAAGGGCTGATTCTGTATAACCTTAACTGCCCCAAAAACTCAGATGAACATGCCAAGCTCAAACAAGTGTAAACTCTATTTTTCATTTCATTTTCATAATTTCACAATTACAGCAGAGAAATAATACAAATAAAGGAATGAACTGACACTAAAACCAGCTGAATTAGTAAAATCTGACCTCCTGATACTATACCATAATATTTCTATTCCTCCCCTTCTCTAGTGACTTCTTAACCTCTTCTTCTCTACTGCATCTAAACCACACCTCCCAACATATCCCAAAGTTCTCCCCGTGTTCCCCAATTAAAGTGAGAACCTTTTGCATACTCAGGCCTCATCCTTCCCATTCAGCTGCTCTAAAAAATACTCCAACACTTAGTTACCTTAGGCATACACAGCTCTCAATCAAATCTTGTAACAATGGGTCTACCAGTTACTACAGGCAATGCTACTATAGTAGTAGGCAACTGACTAACTTATTTTCGTTAGGAAATCAAATTAAAAGCTATTATTTTTTGAAATAAACAGTCCAAAGATTCAGCTGCTGCATCACAAAGAATATACCTTACACTGAACTGAAAGAGAAAAATAGTACCTTATTTCATTAGCAATACATCCCAAAATAATCTGAGCAGCCCAAGAAATGTCAATAAATTAAGATATCAGCATAAATTAGAAGTATTTTTAAACAAGAACAAAAGAAACACTTTGATAAAAAAGTTTAAAATTATGAAAGATAAAAGAGATTAAAATTCTTTTTATTAGTTTATTTTAGCATAACATTTTGAGGGGAAAGATATATCTTACCAAACAAACTGCTAATTAAACCCTTTAAAATCCTGTAAGATTATGTTCCTTGGGTAAAGAAACTGAGCCATTTGATTCAATGAAATCGTCAAGGTGAAACCAAGCCATCTTTTCCAAGAGTATCTTACCAAAGGTTTAGCCTTCATTGCAATTTTAATGCCCTTCCTCTGAAAAGAGCATTGCTCTGAATAAATGAAATCTAAAGATTAACAATGTCCGTTGTTGTCTTTTACTTCAAGGCTTACCATCTGTGGAGGTTGGAGAACCATCCCATAGTATTAAGGCATATACCATTTCACTTATTTCAGTTATTTCATTAACTTCTGATTTTTCATTTAATAGTTGGAAAAGAGAAAATCCTACCTCTTGCCTATTGTTTTAAAAATTCACACAAAACATTTCAAGAGTCCCTACAGAGAAGCAGTGGTGGGCATCACATGCAAACAGTTACCAAATCTGGAAAGAAAGAGAAGTAGGAAAACACCCAACATTGGTATGCTCCCATCTAATCTAATCTGCAATGATCTAAGTTGACAGTTACTACAACATCCCATAAAATACATATCATTTTATAATATACAATTCAAGTAATGAACAAAAATTAAGAAAGAACGTTAGAGAAAGCCTTGGAAAAAAGAAGGAAAAAAATAGAACCAGAGCATACACTTCCATAGCCAAGGGAAAAATAAATAAAAAATTTGTTTCTTTCAGCCATTGTGTTTCGTGTCACAAAAGCATCCATCTGTGCTGTGCAGCATTCTGCTGTTACAGAGTGGAAACTTGCATGTTGGCTTAGGGAATTAGAAGAATCGGGACTTAAATGGCTAAAAAATAGAATACTGACACAAGAAATTAATAATGAATGATGAAGTCATAAATGACACAATGTAACAGAGATCAAATACATGAGGGATATGGGGTGAACACATGAGAGGAAATGGTGAACTCAAGACACCTTAAAAAAATCAGAACATTAAAAAACCCTGTCCAAAATGGAATGAAAATATGCTTAGGGAAAATGTGATCAACAATGCGTTCAAGCCCAATAGCAGGAGAAGAAGAAAGACTGAAGTGGGAGTCTCCATTGTGAACTTGGAAAAGCTACAAGTGAATGCTTACATTTCACATTTTTGTTTATAAACAACTGGAGAACAGTATGAAACACATAAAATTAAGAAGATTAGATAATGGATTGACTATAAGATTTGGAATATTCTCAGAAAAATAAATTCCATACATGAGACAAATGAAAGACATCTATAAAGGAACAAATAAAGCCTAGGAGGAAGCCTGTAGTCTTTGAAAGGAAATGCAAAATGAAACAAAGCAGTAAAGCAAAGCTGCAAAGGAAGCAGTCTGTTTGCCATCACTAACAGATGCAACAAGTTGATATGTTAGCTTCCAGGTGGGAAAGCACAATGGTGAGCAGGACAGAATAGGTGCCCACATAACCCAAAACCCCTATGGCTGTCACCAAACCTCACTGTTATGTTTCATTGTTTATGCTTTAAACCAGTTCATCCAAAGACAGCAATAGAAGGTTCAATGTTCTCTTGGAGCACTTTTGCTTTGCCAGTTGCAAGGAAAAAATCCAACATGATTGATCCACAACTTGTAAACTGACCAAAACAGGAGAGGTGATTCCTGAAAGTCAGAAGTATATGCTCCTTGGGAGCTTTTTCTGAAGTGATCCTAGAGGATTAAAGTGTATAATGTCACCCATTAAATTGTTTTTCAAAAGAAGATACAGAGGAGTTAACAACGTTAACAATACACGGAAAAGAACATGAAATACTGAAAGCATCTGTGGTCAGTGGTAAGGGTTCAAGTCCACTCCACATAAAGTGAACTAGCATGGTTCTGGATTTGATCTCCTGAGTCACAGTTTTTCAGAAGATCAATAGTGATTTCTGCATGGTAATTTCAAAATCTTACTTGAGAAAGAAAATATAAACATAGGAGTGGTTAGACCACAATGATATTTAAGACATACCTGACTTTCAGAACTATTGGTACTATAGTAGTTTCTTTCCTCTGCAGAAAGTCTGTAGCTGTTGTTTTGTGTGTGTTGTAATTTTAAGAGGGCAAAACGTGAAGAACTTTAGATGTTTTGATTTTTTGAGATCTATAAACTTCACATTTCTTACCAGAAATAATAGCACATATTGATTTATGTTTCCCTGACAGACCAGTGACTACTTGAAAAAGATACACAGCTGCCTTTTACACATGCTGAAATGCACAGCGAAGAGGATCAGTACAAGATTACAACCATGTTTTAATTCTGGATCCTATCTAAATTCTTCAGACATTTTCATTTCTATCTTAACGTCAAGTTGTAGCTGACACACTAACATTAACGATATACTTCCACAGTTTTACCTTTTATCAAACTATGGTTCATAGATACATATCACACACATCAAAAACCTCCAAACCTCAACTCTCTCTCATACAGCCTTTCTCATATATTGCTAAGGATAATCTGAAGACAAAAAAAATAAAAGGAATCAGTAAACATTACAATGCTATATAATCATTCCAAAGAGGTTATAGCAAGGAGAATTTCATTACTGCAGAACAGAGGATAACTCTGATATGAAGCACAAGCAAAACAGAACACACTCAGAAAATAGAATTGGGAAAACTTTCACTACACCAAAAAGGCGACTTAATGAAATCACTGCACTATCAGTAGCATGCATAAAACAAACCACAAAAGCCTGTGAAAAAAGCCACACAGGTTGAAACTGCAGAGATAATGTGTTCTCTATCCTGTTACATATTAACCATGACCATTTTGCCAAGATAGCAATTTTTAATCCATTAGGTACTCCTTATGAGAAGTTTGAAATTACAAACTTCCCTTGCCAATGAAAAAGTTATGATGAAACCAACTGCAGAAAAAAATTCTTTTGACTCCCTTTGCTTTGTTAAAAGGCAGAAGAAATGTTCAATTGACGGCACCACATAGACATAAAATTATTTTAAATAAAGGTAAGGACTGCCATGTAGACACCAGATGGCACACTCGTTCAATACAGATCAAAGTGAGTATCTTAAATGGTACATATCGCTACTATTCAAAAAATATCTCTGAAATAATTATTAAATTTTCCAGAAAACTGACAGTAATAAAAAGGGAACTGTCAGACAAAAAGACACACCAGTAAATCAAAATATGATTATAAAAAGAAATAAGTCAACCATGAAGCTTAATTACACAGATTTACAATTTTTCTCTATTTTTTGTTTCCATTGTCTTGAGAACTTTTTTTTCTAGAAAACCAAAAATTTTGCAACATTCCTGCTGTCAAGCAAAACTATCACTGGGTCTATCAATTAACTTGTAACTACTGTTTCTCAGGCTTAAACAAGAATTTGAGAAAGAGCAGGATTGACTTCTATCCTTTTTACACTAATTTCCTCCAAAGCACATGCTTTGAGGACTGAAACAGAAGCAGGAGGACAAAGAGGCCAGAAAACCTCAGTTTTCAGATTTTGCTAAAACAAGTGATTCTTTTCTGGAAAACTCAACTTAAGAGTACTTATTTGCAGAAGTGACAGATATGCCAGTTAGCTTTATTTACAGAGATATCAGTATTTACACCATTGGAATACCATTTGGAATATGTTCATCTTTCCATGCCTTTGCTGCATGAAAAGCAAGTGATCTTTCACCTGCAGGGTTTTTTTCTTCTTGCTTTCTTAAAAATCAAACCAACCAACCTAAACAATCCCCAAACCCCAAAAAAACCAAATCAAAAAAGAAAATGTAAAACTCTGATACACTCCATTTGCTTCAAACATTGTGGAAGAGCTGGATCTTAACTTCACTCCATTCTGAATTTGATCTGAAGCCAAAAAAGAGAGTCCTATACTATCATGTATCTGGCAAGTTAAATAATTCGTTTTTACATTTGTGACATTTGTGACGTTACAACATGTCATAGACTCAGTTGAACTTTTCTATTAATTGATGAAGAAAACAAAGTATTTTACAATGTTCATTATAATGAAAGCCTTAAGTTTCAGAAAGTTGACTGATCACTGTTTTTTTTCCTAGAGCCTTTATGTTCAGTTGACAGCAATTAATCTTTAAATTCTGTATGTCAAAACCATAACTAATGCAGACTTTTTACTGTTAAACAGAAAAATTACTGTCAGTTCCTCTGGATTATATACAATGCAATTACAGAAAAAAGATTTTCAGGTTTCAAATAACAAAAGTAAGTTTGATATCAGAGTATCAGATTACTTTATTTACAGGCTTCAACTAGTAAGTTCCCAAAATTCTTTTATTTCACCTTTATAACACTGGGTAGATAGCTGCTTCTGAATAAAAAGGAATAAAAAATGGAATTTCCACAAAAACAAACCACACAAAAAACCCCCTCTAATATACTCATTAAGAGTACCAGGATCTGACAACATTTATTGGAAGATGGAATATTCAACAACACAAACACTACTGAACTTCAAAGGATACACCAGAATCCCTTCCGCTCTTAGAGCACACAGCTAGCCCCAGCTGCACAAAATTGCTTTAGAAGATGTGTATGTGACATACAGGAACTCCATTACACTTCCAGACAACAGTGTATATAGTAGGCAAAGTACAGTTCATGAAATTTTTAAGAATTTACTTAAATATACTTAAGATCATTATTTTAAAAGGACAGAAGGAAAACCCTTGTTTTGCAAAAATATTACACCAGACTAACAAAACTATTTTAGCAATGACATGTTTGATAAAAAAAATAATCTGTGTATTCTTTTTTATTCTAGGACAGCAAATGAAGTCAACAGATCGTTAAAAGCTGTGTTTTCATAATATGGATCACCTCAAAAAGACTCTGAAAATCTGAACATACATGGCTGAGCAGAGGAAAATTATTAATCTCTCAATTTACTGCTGAAAAATGCTATCTGCATCTCTTTAAAGTATTTTCCAAAGAAACAATCTATTCTATACTTTTAATCTTTATAATAAAAAAATGAAAAAATTGTACAGTTCTGAAAAGCAAATGTTAAAAAACATATTCAGATTTATAAGAAATATAAGGAAGCTGTTTATAGATATCTGGTTTATGCAATTAGCTATTGATTTTTATTAGTTATTTCTAATCGTTTGCTATTAATTTCTATGAAATTAACTAGCAGCAGAAATAATGATTTGTGATGCTTATAAAAGTGTGAAATTGGAATTATAAAGATAACAGATTTTAAATAAACCTAGTTTAAAAAGTTATGCACTGAAATGCAAGAAATCTTTTAAAGGTCACTACACATGGCTTGCAATGTATAAAGCATAAACAATTCATTAAATTATGTCTGCAAATACAGCCATCACACAACAGAATTAAGTATAAAGACCTAATGTCTTGTTTATTTACATTCATTTATAATTTGTACAGACTCTGGCTCAGAGTATGGTATGTTTAAATTTACCCTTGTATATTCACTTACATGGTCTTAGGAAGTTTAAAATCGGAAAGGTCTTCTTGTAAACTTAAGCTACATTTTTATATACAATATGATAATTGCTGTCTCCAAAACAATGGAGTCCAAATGGCTGGACGTTCTCTCTGTCTTCTCATTTCCTTGAAACAGCTGCTCTACAATGCAGAAATGACATCAGCCCGTTACAGGATGAAGACAGTCACCTCATGAACAGGGACACAGACAAGACAGAGATGTTTAATTCTTTCTTTGCCTCTGTCTTCAACAGCAATGACAGGCTAACAGGGTCCCAGTTCCCAGTCAACCCTGAATTTGCGTGGGATTTACTGCTCCAGCTGGATCCCTTTAAGTCTGTGGGGCCTGATGGGATTCATCAGAGAATACTCAACTGTCTGATGTCATTACAAAACCTCTTTTGATGATTTTTGAATGGTCTTGGGAATCCAAGAGGTCCCAGTTGACCGGAAGCTGGCAAATGTCCAGTTTTCAAGAAGGGCAAGGGGGACCCTGGAAACTACAGGCCTGTCAGTCTCACTTCAGTGACTGGTAAAATTATGGAGATTATTCTCGGAGATACTGAAAAACTCTTGAAGGACAGCAAAGTCACCAGTCAGAGCCATCACAGCTTCTTGAGGGTAAAGTCCATCTTGTCAAACTTGATTTCCTTAGGATATAGTGAATGGGGTGACATCAGACTGGCAACCTGTCACTAGCGGGGTTCTGCAGCACTACATATTAGGCTCAATTCTCTTCAACATCTTCATAAACCACTTGGACACAGGACCTGAAGATATACTAAGTAGGTTTGCCAATTATACTAAATTGGGAGGAGCTGCTGACTCCCTCAAAGGCAGAGAGGCCCTGCAGAGGTCCTAAATGAGAGGGCTGGGCAACCACCAATGGTATCAAGTTTAACAAGGGCAGGTGCCAGAATCTGCACCTGGGACGAGGCAAGCCTTAATGTACAGACAGACCGGGGAATGAGATGCTGGAGAGCAGTGCCAAAGAAAGGAACATGGGAGTCCTGGTCAGTGGGAGGTCGAACATGAGTCAGAAGTGCCCTGGCAGCCAGAAGGGCGAACCGTGTCCTGGAGAGCATCAGGCACAGCATCGCCAGCCAGGCAAGGGAGGGGATTGTCTTGCTCTGCTCTGCACTGTGGCCACCTCACCTCAAGTGCTGGGGACAGTTTTGGATGCCAGAATATAAAAAAGATATAAAGCAATTACAGCTATCAGAAAGAGTTCAAAGGAGGACTACAAAGATGGTGAAGTGCCTAGAAGGAAAGATATGAAAGGAGTGGCTTGTTCAGCCTGGAGAAGAGGAGACTGAGGGGAGATCTCATTGCAGTCTCCAGCTTCCTCACATGGGGAAGAGGAGGGGCAGGCACTGATCTCTTCTCTCTGGTGACCAGTGACAGGACCTGAGGGAATGGCCTGAAATTGTGTCAGGGGAGGTTTGGGTTGGATATGAGGAAAAGGTTCTTCACCCTGAGGGTGGTCGGGCACTGGAACAGGCTCCCCAGGGCAGTGGTCACAGCACTAAGCCTGACAGAGTTCAAGAAGTGTTTGGACAATGCTGTCAGGCACATGGTATGGTTCTTGGAGGTGGCCCGTACAGGGACAGGAGTTCAGTGATCCTTGTGGGCCCCTTCCAACTCAGAACATCCTGTGAATCTATGATTCTATATAAATATAGTGTGAAATATATGAAAGCTAAGAGATAGAAATACTCACAGGGTTCTTTCAAAAGCTTATATAGCATTAGGATACAAAACACTGTCCTGGCACACCATTAATGTAGAGAACTGTACAAGGGAGAATCACTGTCTTGACTGACTAACCTGCTTTCGTCTTAGTTCTCTCACACTTCCATATTACAGAAGGAAACTGAGTCTCCAATGTCATGTAGAAGCTGTGAACACTAGTGTGCTCCAGTTGTCACAGGTCTCTGGCCATATGTTCTGGTTTTAGCTGGGATAGAGTTAATTTTCTTCTGAGTAGCTGGTATAGTGCTGTGGTTTTTGGATTCAGTATGAGAATCACAGAATATTCTGAGTTGGAAGAGATGCACATGATCATCAAAGTCCAGCTCTTAAGTGAATGGCCCATACAGGGATTGAATCCACAACCTTGGCATTTATTAGCACCACGCTCTGACCAACTGAGCTAATCTGGCCTCAGTAATGCTGATAGAATAATGCTGATAACACACGGATGTTTTGGCTGTTGCTAAGTTATGCATATCTCAAATCAAGCACTTTTCGGTGTCACATGCTCTGCCAGGGAGGAGCTGCATAAAAAGCTGGGAGGGAGCACAGCCATGACAGCTGACCGAACTCGCCAAAGGGATATTCCACACCACAGAACATCATACTCAGCATATAAACTAGGGGAGTTAGCCAGAAGGGGGCCAATCAGTGCAGGGGGGAACAGTCAGTGGTCGATGCTTCTCTTTGACAGAGAAGCCCTGACCACAGGGCAGCAGAGATGCTATCTTGCAAATCCGTATGTTGTACAAAAGTAGAGAACTGGAGAGAACTGAAAGAGACACTGAAAATTCAAGCAAAGGAACAAAATCTTAGACTGGCAGCAGTGATCTTTCCACAGTGCAATGCCATACAGTGACAACACATCAGTCCGCTGAAAGTCAATTAATTCTGTATTACATACTACAACGTGTGTAGATATGATTTGCCACATGAGGTGCCAAATCACCAACGTAGCACCAGTTTAGCACATCACAGCGTCACAGCACGAGGGGAACACTTCAGAGCAATCAGACTTCTCTCCATTTTGCACAGAAGAACCTTGGCAGTTAATATATGGGCTTTAGAACAAACCAATCTTGTATTCCAATAGATTTCTGAACAATGCCTTATACTACTCCTTTTTTTACTCCAACTATGAATGTCTTTCCTGCAATAATTTTAGTTCTCTTTAGTCGCAGAATCATGATTTTCCACACCCTAAAGGCACTACATTAGGTATAAAAAGAGAGAAAGAAAGAAGAAACAGGGGAGTCGAGAGACAAAGGATTCAGTAAGCAGAACACCAGATAAGTCTTCTTTCTGTGTGAACAACAGCGTAACAACAGTAAGCTCAACCTACCCAGGCAGCTGTAAGATTCTATGAGCTCTTATGCAGAAGGAAGAAGGGTACTTTCCCATAATGAGTGAGGAAAAGAAAGAAGAAGTTTTTCAAAATTTACTTTTGGATTACTTGCACTCCTAATAGTTTGAGCTAAATTAATCAGCTTGGCTTAAGTCATTCTTAAAGTTCTGAGTCACAGACTGGGAAAGAGAAGCCATTAGGTAAATCAAAGCTGTGGCCCAAAATCAAAGCAAACATTTAACATCGGGTCAGGAAAATACTTGCTTAATCCTATCAGTGTATGTTAAGTATGGTATCTGCTAGTATAATCATAAAATGTCTGGAAAGCTTTGCGAAGAAAATAAAGCTGTGCTGCATGAGAGATAAAGTTTGTCTAATGCTAATGTGAGAGGTTGTAAATATTTCCTGATATTAAGAAATATATTGGAAGATGAACCACTTACGTCTGAAGGGATATGGGAACACTACTCACGCCGTAAACTGGACCTAAATGCCCTTTGATATTTTTATGTACTTTTTATAGGTGATATGACACATCACACATGAAAAGCCTTGTTTTATGAACAAGTAGGAGAGCAAAATTTAAGGAAAAGTGTACAGTGACTAATAAAAAAGTACTACTTTCAAAGGAAAGAAATGCTAAATATTTCATCAGTACAGAAAGCAAGAGCTTTTGCTTGTCTTCTCAAAAATCTATCAACCTAGAAAGTTTAAGAAAACATACAATGACTAGTAAGACTAGGAAGGGAAACAAACTGAAATAACAGGGTCTTGTGATGGTCACAAAATGTGCAGTCAGTCAGCAGATTGCCTATAGATAAGGAAATGACTAATTACTTTACAGCTATTATTCAATTTATTTAAATCTACCCTAGTAAGTGTCCTTACTACAACAGCAAAAAAGAACTGTAGAGGTTAAGTTTAAGTGCAAACTGAATTTTTCCTTAAGCTTGTAAAGCTCTTCCATTAAGTACTGTGTTTCCCAACTTTGTACTTTAGCAAAACTATATTTACCATAACTAATAAAGCACTAAAAGGAGAAAATGGAATATAGAACAAAAACGGAACATCAATATAATTGAAATCCCTCAATTCAAAATGTCCACCATGTAAGTCATTTGAAACAATATTATTATGAATATGAGCCTCAAAACATCAGCTCCAACATCATTTACCGTGTTTCTGATTGGAATTTTCTTCGGTTCTGTTGGCACATCCTGAGGAACAAATTTCACTGGTTCCTTAATTTGCCTCCTTGATCTTTTGGTCCCATCTGGTAAGGTTTCCATGGCGATATCAGCCTCCATATCACTGCTACCTGCCTGGTCACACTCTGAGCATTGCCTGCAAAGTGGAAGATTTTCTTTTTAAGACTGCAGTCACAAGAGCAGAAAAAGAAACATATTGAAGTGTTTGTGTTTAAGATAAATTCAAAAGTCAAGAAATCAAATGGACACCTAAAACGTACACTTTATGCAACCAAGCAAAACACAAGTAAGATGTTCTTATATTTCTGACAGTATTTAACTTTGAAAACCAAGATTTTGAAAGTAGGAATTAATCTTCAAGACAAATGCACCCTATTTCATCATTTTCATTCTACCACAACCTCATTTTTAAAGCTGCTCACTGATCTGCATCTATTAATTACTGTAACTGCTGTTGCAGTTTAATTATATTATTATACAGGGGTTTGGACTGGAAGGGATCTTAAAGATCATCTAGTTCCCTGCCCCCCCCACCATGGGCAGTGGCACCCTCCACTAGACCAGACTGTTAATCTTTACAATGACATGTTGCTGAATTCATTCTGATGAGAGCCCGCTTTAGTGGCAGGGATTTGGAGGACATGTTTGTTGTGAAAATAAATTTTAATATGTATTTCCTAAGGGAGTGGGTTTTAAATCTGAAAAAAATAGTTAGGAGAAAATTAAAAATACGGAAGCTAGAGACATATATTAACAAACTTTGAACACTAAGTTGAAAAAAATGCCTACTGAGTTTCTGAAAAAAGTACAAAATCACCATCAGAACTTCAAAAATGAACAGATGCTAAAGTAATGCTATTAACATGCTCTATAACAGAATTAACAAAATAGAAATTCATCAGGATTTGTTTTTATTTGCAAAAAATCATCTTATGCAAAGTCATAAATGAGGATGTTCACTAAAAGTATGCTAATGAAAACATAAAAATTATACTCACTGGTAAGAGTCAGTTTTAATTACTTCTCACACTACACTTCCAATTCAAAAAACTACAAGTCCATTCAAATGAATTCCAATTCACCACTGTCTTCCTATTAAACATGTTTTTTTTAATAACACCAACTAAAAAAAAATCAACATTATGTTCTGCTATTATTTGGCATTAATAGGGATAAGCCTATTAAAATTATCTAAATGATGGAGCAAATTTGCTTTGGACGGAGACAAACCAAAAAAACCCATGTATTTAATTATCTGAAGTTAAATTTTAATACACACTTGTGACAAGAAGGCATATCCATCCTGTATAAACAAAAGGACAAAGTCAGATACACATGTTGTGTTTGAGCCCATTTCTTCCAATTTACATATTCAACAGGAATAGTTCTCCTGTGAACTTCAGTAAGGGATAACACAATATCAAGTCCATCAACTTTCCATGTTTTCTAATTCTTTCAAAGTAATCCAAGCAGTACAATCTCTGATCTCTCTGGCTATAGGAGGCATTATGGTTTGCTAGACAGACCAGTGACTACTAAGTCAGAATAGGGGGAAACAAGTCACGGATTGGGTAACAAATCAGTGTAACCCTAACTAACTGAAGATCTTTCTCCTTTAACTTTTCCATATGTAAATCTTAGATAATTGTGGCTACATTAGGTTATGAAGGTTCATCACCTCTTATCTCAAAAGCACTTTGAGCACCGTAAATAGGACACATGAAAGTACTTGGAATATTTGCTGGTCTAGAAAAGCAGAACAGGGTAGATTGCAGGAAAGATAACAGTTTCTCCCCTCTCTCATGTAAGTATGGACTTTATGAGTAGCCAAAACACAAGGAAGTCAATTTACATACTTTTCATTTGGGCCAGCATACAAGACTATAGTCCTGTATTCTTCCTCCTCATCTGGGTTACAGAGAAAAGGGGGATGGAGTTTTTAGCATTGTTTAATTCCATACCACTCACATCATCACTGGGGATTGGGGGCGTGGGTTCAGCAGTAAGAGCCAAGCCCTAGAAACTGAAAATTTGCCATCTTGCTTGGATCTCTCCAGAGAGAAGGTGCTGGGATCAGCCGGCCCCAGCCCCCTCTCCACCACTGCTGGTCCCCTTTCCATTCCAAACCCCCATCTGAGGTGGCGCAGTGGCAGCCGGACAGAGCCCAAAACCCTGTCCAGAGCTGGTGGTGTGGTGCCAGTGCTGGCCCACTGAGTCGAGCTGGGCAAATGCTGCCAAACACAGCCCAATGCAGAGGTCTGGAGAATGGCGGGAAGCACAATGCCAGCGATCTGGCTTCTGAGTTTCATCCTAGCTCTTTGCTGGTTTCTTCAGACTGGGGCAAGGGAATGTTACACTGCAAGGGCTCTGCTCAGCTTAAAGCCTTTGTCCAGAGACCACACTGGCAGCACTATTTTTGGGAAACACTCTTGTTTGCTCCCAGAGATGAATACCCTTTTGTGGGTAAAACACTCTCTTTCTCTCTCTCCTATATATTTTGCTATTAATACTGCTGCGGTTATTGTGATTATGGTAAGTGTCTCCCTATTGTTCCTCCATTATCAGAAGGGGCGGGGGAAAAAGGAGTAGCTTATTTGAAGTTTTGTTCCCTGTGCTTGTTAAAATGAGCACACTTCTCTTTACAAGCCTCAGTTTGCCACACACACAGTACTTGTTAACACCTCTAGGCCTTAAGACACTAGAATACAGAAAAAAATAAGGCACAATAGCTTTCACAATGCTACTTTTTTACAGTTATATGTTCACATAAATTTGTGTATACACACACAAATATGTAGTCACATGCGCTTAAGTATATAAAGGCACACAGACCAAACTACTACTATTTTAATATTTTATGGAGAAAGGCACTCCAGTGATGAAGGAGAGAGAAGCTTTACGTAACAACATTCCCTCAAAATCTTGCATGTCTGCTTAGCATGTCTGCTTAGCTAAAAGTTACTTCGAGTTCTTTATTTTTATAAGATGCATTGTCCTCAAGCTGTCCAACCCAAAGCTTTAAGGTGAATTTCTATTTGGTAAGCAGCAGAGAGCACAGCCCTCCATAACACTGCAGCACCAGTCATGTCATTAATTTATGTACTGGAAAGCACAATTGAAAGTAATTACTATGATCTGCTTATGCAGATGTAAGCAATACCTATGAAAATGTTCCAAAATTCTATGATGAGCAGTTCTTACAAAGCATTTATTTTCCCCATTATTATGGTAAAAATATGTGCTATGTATAAATTTCAAAAAATAGCTTCCATAACTAAAGAGCTGCACTAAAACCAAAGCTTTTTTAAGACAAACAAATAGTCATAGGGTTTTACAACAATATTTGGAGTTGGGAACACAGTTTCTTGGATCTACCACCCTGCATGTATGATTTAAATCATTCCTGTTCTTTATCTCTGTGTTATTACAGGGGAAAGACACCATTTTTCTGCTACCTATGTTCAAACAGTTCTACAGAAAATACCCATGCAGATCAGTAAAGTCCTGAATTTTCACTATTTAAATGTATATAAGTGAAGCATTTTAACTTTGATGTTACTGAGGAAGACATGAAACATCTCAACCAAAAGATGAGGTACTGCATGCAAGTTCCTTAAATTCTGTTTTTATGAACAAGCTTGCTCTGAAACAGGTTGTGCAAGTGTGAGAGCAATCAAAATTACAAAAAACGTAAATCTAGAAAAGAAAAGCAAAATCATACTATGATGGGGGTGAGGGTGTTGTGTGAATCACAGAACAAAGCTTCACAATATACCAAAGGTAAAGGGGGAAAGGAGTTATAAACATGAACTTACAAGCAACCTCTTGATTTACCGGGATAGGCTCTACTATCATAGTCAACCATATCTCATCATCCCTCTTACAAAACAGACAACCTTCAACTACAAAGCAGTCTGGCTGTTAGCTCCCATAGAGACACAGAGAATCTGTAACAGACACACTCCTCTGACTTGGAAACAGTCTCCTTTCAGCTCTTCTTGTAGTTTATTTCAACATGGTTCTTGAATTTAAAGTACTCTTCCCATTCTGCTGTTTAATCCCAATACAGTCATAGAAAACAGCCATATGACTTCTATTTGGCTATGCCACAGTCATGCTCACTTAATTTCAGCTCTTCAAGGACAAGCAGTGAACAGAGAACCTGTCACAGCAAGCTACCTTTAGAACTACTGAAACAATCGTTGACTACCTCTGAATTAGCAAGCATTGCTAAGCAGCATAAACAGAATTACAGAAGAAACAGTGCCAAAGAATAAACTCTCAGTACACAGACTTTGTTTTGCTTTTAGTCTGGACTTGCCTAATCTAGACCCACAGAGAAAATCAGTAGCAGGTAATAACATGCCTACTTCTAAAATGTGCCTACTGCTAAAATTACTTGGAAGTGTGTTCCATCAAGAAATCTCAGTACTGATTTGAAATATCTTAATCATACAGAAAGTCTTTGATTAAGCTCTAACAACCTACAGAAGAAAAAAGAAATTGTGTGATATTGTTGTGTTTTCAATCTAACTTGGTACAGAATCAGAGACAACTTCCCACCTCACAAACATCTTATCAACTCAGTAGCAGTGAGTTGGGAAAAAGTGTATTTAAATTGCTTAGCAAATACCACTACAGTGCTTCCAAAAAACAGTTCTGTCCTCGGTGTTTAAAAAAGAAAACTGTACAGTTACTCAGAGTGAGGCTTGTTTTCAATAAGGAAGACACAGGTCTCATGGATATACTCTCTGACAAACCACCTCTCGCAATGTTTACAAAGAATTAAGCTACTTTGAACTTAAGAAACATGGACCACAGCTTTAAGATGACACCTACACTCTATAATACACATGTAAATGATGTACTGGAGGTGGAAAAAAAACCAGGGCTGCTTTTATTCTGGAGATAAAAGACAGTATATATGAACCAAATATAGTTGTCAAAAAGCTTTGAAGAGCACCTTACAGAGTGTAACAAAATAGAAAATTTGCCATTTGCAATGACCCAAACATCCTTCATTTAGGACAAGTTACAAATACATAAAAATGTATATGTCATATTCCACTCATGTTTATATATATGTTAATAATTTTATATCATTATCCAGTATCATTACCCAGGATGAAAAACATTTGAAGAGGTGCTGGATCAGTACTGAGTGAGTGAGGTCAGGAATATGAATGAATGTCCACTAAAATAACTTGGCCTTCTAGAACAAAAATAAAAACAACCAAGCTTAATACAACCATTAGTCCTTGTTTTGTCCATCTCAGTCCTCAGTATTTCATAAGCTACCAGAAGTTATCACTGTTTTTCAGCAATCTCATTCCAATAGAAAGATCTAATCCTTGTTGGTAGCTGCCAAGTCTTTTCCTAATGAAAATGTCAATATTTTACAATTAGATTCATTATACTGTCTGCCAACACTTGTACATTGACTTAGTATCAGCTAAGATCATTCTCTACCAGGAAAATATACAGTTCCCAGTCCATCCAGAATGGCCAGGAGCATAAAAGCACACAAGTTGGCAGCAAGGATGATAAGACTAGTTTTATGATAACATGTGAGTCAAAATAATATTCAATTGTTTATTTAATCAATAGGATTTCTAAGAAACTGAAAATGGCAATTTTTTTAATGAAAGTAAGCCACAGCATTTCACTGTATGGTTAAAACTCCTGTCAAACTCAGGATATTCTATGATTCTACTTTGAAAGCACAGCACCAAAACAGGCACAAATTAATGCTTTAATCTATTATTACATAAAATAGTCCTATGCTCTTCATCTCAAATCCATTTGAAATGAGGACAGGCTTTCAACTTACTCTGGTACAAACTGATGTGTAAGATGTTATAACTGTTACCTTCAAGAAGGCTGTCAGGCCTCCAAACAGGAAAAATTCTTAGTGTTAAGTGTTTTAAACCAGTTAAACTAGTAAGCTGTGAAACACTGGTGCTCACCAGGTCTAAATTCTTACTGTGATTTCGCTAAGACTAAAATTGTTAGCCCATTTTAAATTTTAGAAACACTGAAATAACAAAATATAATTTGTGCTTGCTTTAACAATTTAGCTTTTAAATACATAATATATTTAATTCTTTTCTCTTACTATTAACATATAATACTGGATTTAATCTAACAATTTCAAAACTCTTTTTGGTAAACTGTAATTTAAACTCTCAAATACTGAGCATGAAATGGACAAAAAGTGTAACTACAAATTAGTCTATGTAGCAATCACACACATAACCCGAATCACTTGACATCCTCAAACACAATATAAAGGATGAAGTTTATGGAATAAATTCATGTTAAAGTACTTATTGTTTAAATAAACATATACTGGTAAAGTACATGACTGTAATCATCAAAACTTCTGCAAGGGCTCAAGTTAGCTATGCTGAGTAAATTATTATCAATGATAATGGAACAGAAAAAAAACCCAATTATTTTTAATTGTTTCTTGATTACTATTTTAAAAGAGAACTAACCTCAATGTTTTTAACCACTCTTAAATAGTCTTTCAACCTTCCTAGTGTTTCAAGGAATTTCCCACTATACCAATTTTCTTTTATCTTTTTGCGAAGTTCCTATTATATTTTATACAAATATCTGAAAAGTACATGGACCCCAGCTAAAAAAAATGAACTTTTCTTCATATTTTAATCAAAAGATAAAAATTGTATTCAAAACAGCAGGGGAGGAAAAACCTGCTGAACTCGAACTTGGATTAAGGGTCTGTTCTATATGCTCTCTACTGATCCTGAAAAGAATACATAAAGGAATGTTCAATGATGAAAAGAATGCAATCAATGCAGCTCAATTTGTCTGCTGCACACAGACATCATCTCACACTTCAGAATATGCCAGAGCTAATTAGAAGTAAAAGCCAAGTTTGTGATCTGAGATATAACTGAAGCATGAAATTCACAACAAAGACAAGTTATAGCTTTGAAATGAAAGAGTTTTACTACCTAACCTGACCTATCCTGCCTTTAACACCTACTGAGAATTACAGTCTTACATCTTTTGGACTGATAGCTTTTAGTGAGGCTTTTCAACTTCGTTAAAAAGCAGAACAAAAATCAAATCTCCTGTGCAAATGAAGAAGCTATCTAAAAATTTAAAAAAAAAAAAAAAGCTTCCACGTAAAATAACTACTTGGCAAATTTGACGAAAGAGATCAAAAATTTCACATCACACACTACATTAAATAATTAAAGGAAAATTAGGTTCAGGAGAGTATTAGTGATGGTGAAAACCTTTTTGAGATTTTCATCTTTTAAATGAAATCTCTATTAATTTACTAAGCAAATTTAATGAGGTAAATCCAGGTTTTGTCACATTACGATATAAAAAAAGAGAGGCCTCCCATTTCATGTACTGGCCATCTCATTCTGCCCACAATCTTCAAAACTAACCAAAGAGATGGCTGAAGTAAATGTTTTATGCAAGTTCTTTAATTAAAAAATTTGGAGATATATGAAGAAAAGCAGAAACTAATCTTTTTCTATTAAAATAGTTTTACCGTATTTTCAGAAGCAATTCTTGTACTATTCTGATTTGGTACTTTAACGTTCAGACACGGTGATGAATGACTCCTCAAGATGCTGTACACTAACTTCTTGCCAGCTACAAACTGTTTCTGAGTTTTTCTAACACATTTCAGAGCACTTTAAACATGGAGATTGCTAACACTACAGAGCAGAGCAAGCTAATTTTGTAACAGTCTGGGAATCAGCATCTTTGCCACCTTATCATTTCTCCATTGTACCACTTAGCTTTTTTTCTGCTCTGCAGGCATGATAGAGCTTTAATTCAGGGAAATGTAACTGCAGTAAGTACAGTTATGAACATACTTTTGCCATTGTACATTTGAGTCATAAGACAGCAGTAAACTCAACACTTCCCATATTGCAATAAACAGATCTATTACTTATAAGTTTACTTAAAAATATTACAAATATTTGCCTAAAGATCTGGACAGAGAGTTGTTTATCTGAGTCCTAACATAAACAGAAAATGAAGTCTTTCATTTAATGAAAGTATTAGCCTATAATTTCCTACCACTATTATATTGCAGCCATAACAATCACAAACGAACTCAAAACCCAAAAAAATTACAACTGTAACCTATTTTTACATAGCGGCTAATAATGAGAAAATCTTTTACAACTTTTTTTTTAACTTTGAAACATCACTCCTAATAACCTGAAAATAAAAAAGTTCTGTTCAAACTACATTAAAGCAATGTCTAATCCACTCAGAATTTGCAACTCTATTCACGTTTACATCCTACTTTAAGTACAGAGACAGCACAAGACAACGTATCAGCTGCATTCTTACCAGTAACTGTTCTTGGTCTTCCTTGGCATCCTTGTAAGAGGTGGATCCAGGCAACCAAGATGATAATGGAGTTTACAAGTGTCACACAGCAGCAGTAGGTGTTGATCATGGTTCTTCTTGCAAATTCCACAACTTTTCATATATGTAGCAGAAAAGCATTATAACTACATATTCATAAAGAATAAACAATACACCCCAGCACACTCCCCAGTTTCAATACAAACGTGGCAGCTTCATTTTGAATGTATCATTTACGTGCAAAATTACTTTTTGAAGTAATTGTGGAGCAATTTTGGAAAGTTTTTTTTTTTTAAGGAGCTTCTACCTATGTACAGTAAAAGCATAAAAGGCTCCTAATAAGAGTTAGCAAAAAATGGCTTTCAATTTAAATTTTTGAGGACTTCTAACAAGTTAGTAATCACTCAATACTTCAACAAAATGTACCAGTAGCAAGTGGAAAAAAAATACAACAAATACTTAAACAGAAAATTATACTGCTAGTAGCAATCTTAACAATCAATCATAGGCTTATTCAGGCAACCACCCTGAAATAGGTCTGTGCTGTTGTTACACCAGGCAATGTAACTCATTAGAAATTCCTTACAATTATTATTTTAGTGGAATTGAAATTTTAGTTATTTTGAAAAGATAAGTGTTCACTGATTGCCCAATCACATGGGAGGAACTGAGTGCATTTGAATGAAACAGAACTAATGAAGCATGACTCCGATTATCTGTGTACATGTAAATTGCCAAATCCTCAGCTCACTGCCACGTTTTCAAGATTTCTACCTCTTGCAGCACTAAAATTAACTTTTGCTTATGTAAATCATCCTCTTCAGTTAGCATGCTAGCTGGGCAAGACCATACTTGCTGTGGCTGGATGCCTGGCTGCTGCTCTCTAGAGAAGCAATAGACCATGTTGCTTCTCAGCTGTGGTGAGCAAAGAAGATCCTAGATGATGTGTTTTGCACAGTCACAGTCTGGGATCCTAGTTTATGTCCCACTATTAGGCTTAATAAAAACCCAGTCAGTAGCTTCATAGCTTACAGAAGAGGGGAAAAAGTGGAACTATGACAGAGTAGGTGAATACATTTCATAACCTTGGGAATTAATAAAAATAGAAGCAGGGAAATTTAGCATGAGCTATAAGTGAGAATTCTTATATGACAAGTGTTTTGTGCATCCAGGAATCGTGACTGAACAGCATCATCACTGTTCTCAAAATCACGCACTCAGATGACTGCATTCAAAGAACAAAGTGACCAGTTAGTTTTCACAACAAAAAAACTTCAGATGCAAGGAATTAGCTTTGTCCTTAAAGCACTGCTGTCAAATTAGCAAAAACACCCAAACTTAACTCCTGTGTGGTATGGTGAAGAATTGACCACTATTCAACTTAGCACTCAAAAGTAAGTAAAATGTATAGATAACTGTAAAGCATTTTCTAAATTAAACACTGAAGCAAACAATTTTCTCAGAACACTTTTCTGAAACTACAATTTACTAGATACTGTATCTATTCTGTCAACGTTTAATTACTTGCCTATAAAGTACTGCCGGGAGTGTAGATGCCTTTTGTGTTCCTCCTTCCTTTTTACTTGGTTTCCTTTCCTTCGGAGCCCGTAAAATTGCTGGTATGTTCAATTTCTATTGGATTTGAAGAAATGCAGTACACATGAGTCTTGACAGTTTTAAAGTCAATATTCCTCTAATCTCAATGCATGAAGAACAAGACACATAATAATCAGTGGGAAATTGCTTAGCTAGCTGCTTTACAGACTACACATTTATCCCAGTATGATTCTGTAATATAAAGTAATCTTATAGTCATTTTTTCAATTCAGTAAGAAACACACGGAAAGACTGGCTTTTAGAATCTTTCTTCAAGCTTCCAATATAGGGATGGACAAGGATGCATTTCTCTAGGAAGGTGAAACAAGCAAAGGCAAATTCATGAAAGTGATAGAATACTGAGGCAGTTTACCTTCCCCAGCACTGCGGCTACACTGGTGCTCGACAGGTTAATTAGAAAAATTATCTTATTGGACCAAGCCCTTCACAAAACAGACGAGACTCTCACTGGGTTTCTACTATTTGCAGTATGCTGGCTTCTCAGACAGCAACCATCTATCAAAGTCATTTCTCAGCAGCCCCATGGGTCTGCATCTGTTCAACCAACTGGAAAAAAAATGTCATGCAAGCTGTGTAAATGAATTCTACTCAGCTTTTCTTTCTTTTTTTTTTCAAATTTCGTAACTTTTGCATCAGGAAGTATCTCTGTGAATACTTACTCAAAGGAATGAAAAATAATCTTGGTTTAAAAGATACGTTATGCAAGAACTCTTCTTTGAAAGTAGGAGAGGTAGGCAGAAAATAGAACTAGTAAAAGGTTGCATATCTTAGGAACTATTACTGCATAAAGAAAGTGTAAGGTTCATTTTCTGAACAGCAGCACAAATTCAGCAGTGACAAAGGGCATGCCAAAATTGTGAATAATTGCATTTCTGCATTTTCACAATGAACAGTTTCTTCAATCTTAAATCATAACTGGAAATTATTGCAATCTCCCCCTCCCATCCAAAATGTCCATTGACATTTAATACCTCTGACATAAAACATATATGAAAACACTGCAAAAATCTACACTCCTCTTTTCTCCCATATCAGTGGGAACAAAGATAATTGCTGGCAACCGGAAGTAACCCAAATCTTCTGTTGTCCTAGATATTTATATTCACTTGATCAAAATATTTTCCTCTGTGTAGTTACATGCCATTACGTACATACTGCATTTAAAAGGATTTCTATTTTATAAAAGCCATCGAGAGTTAACTTATCATTTGAAGCCTACAGTAACTAAAGACAACTGGAGACAAAAACAGTAGGATTAAGTCATGCTTCATGCTAAGATTCATCACAAATGACAGGTCAATCACTTATACCAAATGAAACAATTTTGCAAACGAGAACACTATTGAAACAACAAAACTAAGCTACACATTCCCAGTAGGTGGTTTGCAGAAGTCTAGGTACTTCAGTCAGGAAGCATTATCCCCCAAGTAAAGCCTGGGTCTGATCAAATCAAATAAATTTATTCAGCCATAGAAGTGGCAGACAGAAACAAGAAGGCCTATTCTTGGAAAACCCGTTCTGCTGTTTTTTTCTGTAAAGGGGGGTAAGTAACCAACCTGTCCAATGATTCTACCAAGCAGAGCCCAAATGCCTTGCCCTTCATTTCGCAGTTTTCCATTCATATTTTGTAGCTCTTCCAAGGACTCACACAGCTGAAAAGTTAAAAAAAAAAAAAAAAAAGGCAGCAGGAATGAAAATCCATTAAGAGTTACTTAATAAAATTTACTCACTCTCTTACTTGTCAAGGATGCATTAATTTATTGTGGGATTAGAAAAACAATGAAACTGGTATCAATATAGCTGAGATCAGTACAACCATTCAGTAATTTAACAGAATTAAGACAAAAACCAGAGCAGCCACTTGTTTTGTAAAGACCTGAAGTATTTTAGCATGGAAATAAGGTTTCATGAAGTCAAATGGAAAGCTAAACTAAAATACAGCAACATCTTGTATGTGCTGTCCACACTACTTAGGCAGCAAGATCATAACAAGTGAACATATAAATGAATTAAAACCCTCTTTTGCCACACTCACACTCACAGACAGAAAACTTAAAGGATGCAAGAAAAAAAAAAGGGGTTTTTTTTCTTCTGGCAGTAACTGTTAGGTTGTATATTTTGGGAGGTAACTATTAATTTGGTTAAAAGCCCCAGGCACAACTTCCTTTCCTTTTATCATCTTTGGAAAGTTCACAAGGATCTGCTGCTACATTTTCCACATGTTCTCACTTAAAACAAAACACCAAACACTTTAGGAATTAGTAGCAACACCGTTTTTTGTCATCATTAAACAACACTTAATAGGCTGTTGAATTCAGCAAGAATTGCAGCATGTCATCTGTCACAAAAGGTACAATATACCTATGTTTCAAGATACTTAAATGTTAAAATAAGTATTCTTTTGATAAAAATGCACAAAGTTCTTTTTTAAACATAATGATGAGTTAATAAAAACTTACATTAGCAATATTTTGGGGGAGCAGTGCCTTAATTTACGGGCATCAAATTTGTTATGCCCTAAAAAAGCATGCAGAGGACACTAAGGAGGTGTGAATACTGATAATTTCTGTCTGAAAAATCAGTCAAGTCATTAAATCTAAGCCCAACTGGAGTTGTAGTTGACATAAACAAGTAAGTAACATTCTGAGTATCCTAGATTGCCAATTATCAAGTAGGGCTCCAAGCAGAGAATCATGCAGGTTCAAACAGGTCCATGTGCAATTTGTTACTGGAGCTCTCAGTGGGGTCAGTTAAAGAACTTGTGTCCAGTCAACATATCACATCTTAGAAATGGATACTACTTGTATGGGAGAAGACAAACTACTGAGTATTTTTAAAAGAAGAAATATGTTTTCAAATATTACTTTTAACAGATCAATAGTTTGTATCTTTCACTTTCATTGTAATTTTTTTCCATGGAAAGAAAAATTCTATCAAAGTTAACAGCAGCAATACTAAAAATGGTACAATGGTTTATCATCCCTTTTTCTTTACCTTATTATACTCCACATGAAGCTTTTCTTGCTCGTTTTCTAACTTATCCTTGATATTCTTCTGTTCAGCCATATTCTCCTGGATTTGAATCATGCGCATATTTCTCTCTATGTAAAAGAAAATCGCATTATTTCCTATTCTTGAATATACATTCTCAAGTTTAATGCACTAAAAAAAATTGAAGCAATTGAAAGTAAAAAACTGTAACAATACAAAGATACAAAACTATGGCCTATAGGTTTATTACACAGACTAAGTAGAATGAACAGTCATACCATTTATATTTTGCTACATAAATACTGTAGTTTAAATGATGAACTTTGGTCAGGATCTAGCAAACAGTCAAAAAGTCATACTATTCCACACAGAAATGGAGGAGACTTTAAGTAAAAAGTATTATACCAAAAGTTTCCTACTCCTTTCTTAAAGACAGTTTAGTCTCCTGTTTATATTTGAAGTATTTTATTCTTTTCTGAAGTGGCTTTAAAAAAAATAACTTTCTGTGTAAACAGAGACTCCAAGCAATAATATACCTGATCTAAAATGAAGTCATAATCCACATGTATGTACTATAAATAATTAAATACAATGAAAATAAAAAAGCCAATGAAACAGCATACCACAATGCAGCAAAGTGGTACCTTTTCATTGAGAAAAATAAGCCATTTTCACCCTTACCAAGGTAATAATTCACAAAGTCAGCAGTGAGAGCTGGCTGTTTATGTTTTCTTCTTCCATCAACACTGGAACTCGTATCTGAAGTATCCACTGGAAAAATGTCTGTGCTGATTCCCATCAATTCGGCTTTGCGCATCAGCTTACGTATGGCCGAAGCGCTGCTCGTGAGCGGCCGGGGCAGCTTCTCCCTGGGGACCCAGGCCTGTGGCCTCGTGGTGCGGGCCAGCTCCGCCTTGGCACGGTACTGCTGGAGCCTGGCATTGATGCGGGCCTGCAATAAAGAATTCCACAATTTAAAAACACCAAGGAACAATTCAAAATTAGTTTTGAGTTATAATGTGGAACACATCCGCATTTTATTTTCATTTTAAAAGCTGCACAATCTAATCAATGCCATTTTCACTCCACAACTACACAACCCAAGAAACAGACATTGCCACAGACATTCCATTTTACTTCAAAGCACACACACATACGGCATTATCCTTTCACTAGGTTTTGGAGCTATGTACACATTTCTTGATGAGATTTCCCCATGGATGAAAGCAACAGATGATTGCTGGCTTTGAGACAACCCCTTCCAATAATGATAATTTGATGGGACTGTGAAAACTTACTAGCGGTAAAAGCTTTGGTTGACCTACCACATATGCATTTAGATACACTTTAAATTGGTATCTATGTGAGCAAAAAAAGTTGATGAAGAGCATTTTTACCATATTTGACATACTTTTGTAGGAATTCCTTTCTCATTGCCACTTCTCTTTATAAATGTTAAACTTGCTGATTATAATTTGTCAAAAACACAACCCAAACAGAAGTGAAGCAGACAAGAGAAGCTCACAATATATATTGTTGATGACATCTGTATATTTGTGACCATCTGGGAGATCTACCCCAGAAGATCGAGCTGTTACTGACAGTCGGAAAACACTGTCTTGAGGGAACTCTATGAAGTGGCAATTCTGGCAGAAAATAACATCAACATACAAACCTTCAGAGGCAAAACTCCAGCTGACTATCAGTGAGAAGCTGTTTACTTGCCTGCACAAAGAAGAAACTAAACTAATGTGACTGCCCTACCATATGGTGTGAGATACTCCTGAGACAAAAGAAGAAAGTGCACATATACATACACACTATGGTTAAGGAACATCTCTGATTTCAAACAGAATCACTGAAGGTAGTACTGAATACATTTAACTAATACATTTAACACATTACCTTACTAGGTCTTGAACATTAGTGACCAAGAAACACAGCAAACGTGGCTTACAGGTCAGCTCTGACCTCAGTGGCTTTTTTCTTGGACCAAAGCAGCAGGCAGCAGGTCCACCTACAGCCACCACTGTTCAATACCAAAGCCACCAACAGTGAGAACTTGCAGTTGTACAAAATGTATGCAAGTTACCATACTTGTATCAAGGTGCCTATGACACTATGTCAAGTAACTCCCATCTGCAGATTTCAGCAATCATCCTTTCAGTTTCCAAAAATTTAATCTAAATAATTTAGATTATGTAATTGCAGGGTCTTGGTTTGGGGGAAAAAGGAGGGAGAAAGGGAAATGCTGGGAACTTATCAGCATTATCAGCACTGCATAACACATGCCTGAAAACAGAGCTAGTAAGCCCTGCTGGATCCAAACTGATACTGCACAACCAGCACTTACCATTATACTGGGTAGTATTCATATTATTGTAATGTGTCCACTACACAGGTGCATTTCATGTAACTGAGAGCTGAGTATATTCAGCAAGAATTATAAAACCAGTTTTAAATCCAGCTACATGAAGCTCAATACCCAACAGAAACATTTTATCAAAATTCTTCTACGTTTGCTCATGCTCATTCTCAACAGCATAGGTCATTTCAAATTAGTATTCTCTTCTCCTATTCAAAGACATCTGAAGAACTAGAAAGGTAAGATTTTTTTAAAATAAAACATTTGATAATATGAAACTATATTTTCTTATCATTATACTCTAATTCTCTCTTCAGAAAAAAAGCAGATAGTCCTCTCCCATAAATGATTTCCACTATTTACAGCATCTCCTACTTGCTACAAATAAATTAGGCAGGTTTTGTTCAGGTAACAAGCTGCTTTTCTGCACAGGTGTGATTTTTCCATGGAATGCAGTTCAGTCTAAGCAGTAAAGCAAACTGTGCTAGAAATTCCTCAGAATTAGGAAAAAAACCTAAAGGACACACACTGAAGCATATGAAAGTATGCAGATTCCCTCACAGGGATTGAAACCTTTGTATCAACAGGACATTTATCAGTTGAGCTTATGCAGTAACTAACAGTTTTAAATGGATCTGCCACTAGACAGGGATATAGACTTGCCTAAGGCTTTCAGGTAACTCCCATGCAGTAGCACAGACTCACTTCTTTGCATATAATATTTTTTTTCCTAGGAAGTCTTTCCTATGAAAACACCTGGCACACAGAATTCCACTTAGACCTACAATAATGGAAATTTGACATAATAATAGAAATATGCCTAATTTTTTGACTGGCTTTTTTTCTTCAGAACTTTGAAGAAAATGTTCAACAGAATCTATGAATTACAACAAAAAAGTAATTACGAACTTTTTGTCTCAAAACCTAAGTAATATTATTCAATTCAGACAAGCACAGATACTAGTATTTGATATTTATTGAAATATATATAATATATATGAGATATAACTATATCAGATATATATAGAGAGAATTGTTCTTAGAGACCACACCCTACAAATAGTTCACTGTGCTGTTAAATGACCATGCACTATCAATATGTTACACATTTAATTTCCTACAATAATAACATTTTTATGTTCTCTTAATTTCTGTCTTGTTTAACATGGCTGATTAATACAGAGGCATTTGTGTCACAAATACAATACCTGAGCTTCTGGCGAAAGCTGCTTTTCTCTTTCCTGCAAGGACATTTTACAGTAAGATTGTAATGCCAAGTAGTTCTTCCGCTTCCATTTTCTGTCTAACCTGTCCGCATGCTGTTTACAATAAGCAAAAAAAGGGTCAGCTATATCCTGTTTCAGAAAAAACAAAGGGGAAGGAACGAAAATAAAGTAAGACATAAAGTAAGGCCAAAGGGCTCTGAACAGCACAAACATTCTGGCAATCAGTTCACAAGTTCAAATGGGCATGTTTTTAAACACAACTAAAAAGTATGTTTCTAAATCAATTTTGTCACATTGACATAATTTACAATATACGGTGTTTTCCACTGTTTTCATTGCATGATCCCAAATGTTTTTAAATGCATTAACTATATAACTCTCTATTAGTCAATCTCTGTACTATATTTGCATTCTCAGAAAAAAAATCCCAGCAAAATAAATTCCTAAGTAAAAATCCCTTTAACATATAACATGTATTAATTTCTTGTTGATTCACTGTGCCTTTTAAACTAAATCCTACAAGTGCTTAATAATTCTGAATACTATCAAAGGCAATATATTTGCTTTCTCTAATGTTTTTCCAACTGTTTTGGAGGCTATACCCTCACATGACTTATCATCTAGCAAATGATCTTTTTTTTTTCCATTTTTCATTCCATTGTATCTGCACGTTATCATGGCTAGGTTTATAGCAACTTTTAGCACCTGCAAACCTTGCAAGCAGACTACAGATATCTGAGCCATGAGGAGACATGCTTTGAGAAACACATTTCATTGCCTTTGTACTTTCGAAAATGTACAAACAACATCATAAATCTATAGACTAAGAAAAACTTAAAGCAGTCTTCCTTCATGAAGTAATACAAAATCAATAAATTATCTGCCTATCAAATTTTCCTTTACTCCACCTGTAAAACATAAACCAATAAAATTTATTCAGACTTTCCTCACAAGCACATTTTATTTTAATTTAGATTTTCACAGTATGCGACAGCTTACTTCAAAAATTAGCAGCGCCCTAAAATGAGATTGTGTGAGACCTTGATTAAAAATTTGATTACAGAAAACATGTAATAAAATTTTAAGGTGGAAGGGTAAGCAGATACATATGTCCAGAGGGAATCCACAGAGAGCATTTGAAGACTCAACCTTACACATAATCTATTAAGGACAACAACAACGAGGCAATGTGCTATCCTCCTATCTATCAGTCCAATACAAGGAAGTATTTTGTGATTCCTTCATTAATCCCTTAGTGGTCCAGTTCTCAGAAACAAAAGCGTCAAGATCAACAGCGAAAGTAATGCTTGTTTTTGTGTTACCTGTGCTACTTCCTAAGGCAAAAAGTTAAATTGTGAAGCTATGAACATGACAGGCTGAATCCAAATGATACGTATCAGGATGAAATTGGACAACCTAAAAGTATTTATACCATAAAAATGAATTGGGAAGTAGGAACTTCAAATCTATATTGCTTTAGATCATATTACAGGAAAAAAACTGTTAAGAAAAGATATTAAGAAGTTATCAGGAGGTTATAAATACTTGCTTTTCATTCTGATTCCAAAGATCAATGTTACCACAAGGAAAGGCATATATATGTACTACAATTTGAAGAAAATACTGGAAAACATGCATGAAAAAGTGGCATCAGAAATGCAGTTAATTTCTCAAGTCTCTTATTTGGTATGAAACAGAGATTACTGTACTACACAAACAGCTAGGTAAGTATATCACCCTATGTGAAGTTCAGGAAATAGAGTTAGAATTCATGTCTCTATTGACTGATAGTCTATTAAGCCAACTTCTGTCTTAACTTTCTCTATTCTTTTTTCCAGTCAGTTTCAAAAGGTACTCAGAGTTGGCCAATTTGGTGAAGAGCTCTCCCTGTACAGTTCCTTTACTCAGCCTAGGCCATGTTACCTACTTAAAAAAACTTTGTGCAGTGTCTGTGAACAAAAAAGCCACCATTTCAGGTCATCTTCATAAGCTTTCAATAGAGGTCTTTTATTCTATCCTTTCCATAGCTACCTCTTCCGCTGCTGCTTCTGAGAGGAGGCCTTCCTTCTGAGCGCAGGTCACATGGAAATAAGCTCTGCACATCCCAGCATCACAACTAATGCATACGCCAGTTCTGGCAAAACGAGGATCTTCACAAAAACTGCACTCCTTCATAAAGAAGAATGGAAAATGCCACAGTAAATATTTCAGGTGCATTTTGCCTAATATTTGATAACTTATGTCTTATATATAAAAAACAAACCAGTAGGTTACTCCTTGTGGTACAGAAATCACTTATGTTCCCAACAGTCAACACTACTTAAAGCTTCATGCTTTCTCAACTCCCACTATTAATTTCATTTTCAACAAGCAAAGGTAAAGTGCTTAAATAATCTAAACAGCATGTTGGATGAATTTTTATATGAACCTCCATGTTTTGCATTCCCCTTCAACAAAACAACTAAATACCATCCAAGCAATTCAAGCATAATTACTTGTGTAAGCATGGTATAAAAAAAACACCACTCCTCAGCAAATGTTCAACAAGTTCAGAGGACAAACAACAATAAAAGAGCAGTACCCTGAATGACTGAAAAATATAGATAATTATGTACATGTCCTATGATAAGCAATGACTGCAGAGTAAACACGTGACAAAGCAGAAACAAATACTCAAAAATCATAAATATCAGTAAATAAGGTTGCGATTCACTTAATTACGGAACTGTGGCTTCAGATACGTGCATTCTAGGCACAGTCACTTGCAAAACAACAAACTGACATCCCCTAATATGACCTAGAAAAAAACCAAGGAATTCATTTTTCAGCCAGATCAATTCCTCAGTCTGTTTCACCACAATTTCAAACCAAATCCCTGTGCCAGCAATCTAGAGTGATAAGCACATAAGCAGGAAATGGGAACATGCGCTGCTTAAGCAGTGCTGCTATCCAGTGCATAAAGATGATCTAAAATTATACAGGTACGCATTTCCTAGCCTCCTACTTGCTGAACAGAGAGCAAAGCTGTCTATCACCTAGAGAAAATATCTCCATGCAGAAAGTTAAACAGAAAGGAATGGTAAGGAAAACTCAGTGACTGAAGAATCTCAAAACATCACATATGCTACACTAGAAGGGCGCCCTTTAGCTGTGTAGCTGCAACACATAACAGATAACAAATGAAATGAAAAGTACTATTGCATTAAGCTGGTTTTGAAGGGGGGAATTTAGCAAAATAAGCTGTAACTTCCACACTTGATACAGCAAACAGCATTTACAGCTTTGCAACAGTAATGAGTCTTCTTCACCTGTACAGTTCACTTTGACCTTACTCACAGCAAGAAAAGATGCTCAAATTCTTTGCCCTGCTCCTATAGATCACTCGTGTTATTAACAAAAGAGCATGATTCATTTCAACAACAGTTTGCAGGGTCTGGCGTGCTTGCCCCAACCCTTTTTTATACAAACATTTCTAAACCGGGCTCCCGATACAGGTATGCTGTACGTGGGCAACCCAAAGTGTTTTAATCTGTTTTATATATTGTATGGGGTTTTTTTTAAATTGCACTACATATTTTCATTTAGTATTCAACTTTAAAAATTGACATTCAAGAAAACAAAAATGACTTGGCAGACATGAAGCTTTAGAGCTGCAGACTTACAACCAACCACCTTCCCTCACATTAGCCTCATAGACGTGGCTTCTCCACACTGTCTCCATTAACCATACAAACAGTATTTAGCAAACTAATGAGCACTGCCCTCTGCCCACTGTAATGGGCTTTCTGTATGGTTTGTTCATGATTACTTCTGATCTGGACTGAAAACATTTACATGGAAAACTTCAGAACCGTTTTTCAGTTCAAGTTGAGGGTCCTATGTTGCTGTGGATTTTTGTAAACACTGCTTTGGAACAGCCTTTTTGTATGCATACTAGCTTACATATAAACTCTAAAGTAATTCTTACTGAATGTACATCTGCCCCTTTCTTAGTCAACTTAACCAATGTCTTGGGGTGACTGTGCTGTTGTATCCCCTACCACCGCTCTATGCCCAGACATGATTCCTGAGCCTTTCTGTGCCTTTAAAACTGGATGCAAGAGACAGAGGAAAAACTGAGCGAACTTTTCAAAACAGTTTGTGCTTCAAGGACACAGAGATTAGCTACTTCTGCAGCGGGCAGAGGAAGCACTTTTTTTTCTTCTGGCTTTTCAGTCAGTTTCTTCGGCTCTGTTCTTCGGAGAGGGATGGAGAGTTGAGTTTTTTTTCCTCTTGGGACTTCGGTTTTTTTCCCTTCTTCTCTTCTGGACTTGTTCGGAACACCAGAACATCAGAACCCCACCGGGGGACCTTCCACCGGCCTGGAGGGGGGCCCCCCACGCCGACCCAGCTCCGAGGAGGAGGAGAGAGACTACACCCACAAAAGGACTCTAAAATCTTTCAGGTTTTCTCTCCAGAGCGAGAGATTTTATTATTTAGTATTATTAGTATTGTTTTCCTGTGTGTTTGTTAAATAAATAGTTTTTATTTTCTCCTTCACTTTCCTCTGAGGAAAATTTGTTTTTTCCCGAACCCAAGTGGGGGAAGGGGTGGTTTGCGGCCTGCCTTCCTTTGGGGAGACGTTCCTTTTGGACGTTTCCCTGAATTTGGCCTAAACCGTCACAACCTCCCATTTCTCATCTCATCAATCCTCCTCACTTTCCATTCACATTTTATCAATCTGCCACTGACTTCAAAAGAAATTAGCACTTGTGTAAAAAATCAGGGAAATTGGGGGAAAACAGTGACAGAAATTATGGAGAACAGTGGTAAGGGAACAGACAGAAAGATGGAGGGAAGAGCAATGGTATAACAACCATTAACAAACTTTATCTCATTTTCAGTCCTGAGCCTCACTACAAAATTGCTATAAAAAAGAAAAATGAAGTTGGGAAGATGCATTTTATTCTATTACATGTAAAACCAGAAAATACAGCTACTCACTGGCACTACATCTCTTCTAAACTTACCTTTGCACCGTACTTTGAATAATTCATTTCTGTTAGTGTTACTGGCCGCAACTTGTCAATATCTCCAAATGCCACTCCTGGAACATAGAGGGCACAAACAATGTGGACCCACCTAAAACAGGAGACAAAATTAGGTTACTGTTATCAACATTTTGATCCTATGTTATACTCACCATTTTCAGATTTCAAAGTGCCCTGTAAATGTTGCAGATGCAAGATGAAATGTTTGAAGGAAAGTACATTAAAAGCAGGGATAGAGTGCCTATTTGGAACTCAGGAGCTCAGACACTGAGCCATAGAGTAAGGCCTTTCAAAGCCACTGGGATTGCTCTGCCTGTCTGGATCAAGGGCTGGGCTACCATCACCTTTATGTTCTGATGGCTCTCACAAGGGCTCCACATACTTTTCAAGAAACATTAAAGGTGTATGAAGATTTTGATATTACTTATAAAGCTAAGGCAGACAGACACTTTCATGATGTGGTGGGGGGTAGGAAGGGGAGGAACAAAATTATACAGGTAGTCACAGCAACACTGAGCTCTGAGCATATAGCTATGAATCACTTACATAAAGACAGCATCAGTCAGACTTTGCACTGCTAAGTTACACCTTTTAGTATCACCAAAGCTAAGTAGTTTAAGCAAATAGATAGGACTTGCATTCAGTGATAAACACATCTGAGTACTATTATAGAAAGGCCTATCCAAAACTCAGATGAACAGACTGTTACTTCGTTGTTCCCTTCCTCACTGGCCATGAACAAACTGGAGAGTAATAGGTCTAAATCTTCATCCCTGACAGGCAGAAAATAAATCTGGAACTTAGTGTATAGTAATTAAATAGTGTATAGTAATTTACACTATGGTAAAGGCTTCAACCTCAAGTCTGCTTTTGACAGGCATCTTCCTAACCTCCTGAAACTCTCAGCTACCCAGAAAGAGCCTTGCAGCAGAAGACAAATTTTCCTTTTCTTCTTATGTAATGAACACTTTCTAAAAGATCCAACTCTCATTGTCACAAACCACCAATTAGTGACAAACTCAAAATCTGTCCTGCACAGTATGCATGACTCACATTAACTGAGACAAACTACTCCAAATAATCGTACTATTTTATCAAAATTCAGGAAATATTTGCTACTCCTTGCTAAATCACCACGTGGGAGAAAACTGTGATAGACAGAGGGTCAAGACTGCCCTTTTTTGTTATCTTAAAATATTCAAGGGAATGGCCTTTCAGTTGCAGAGATTGTAGCTAACACTTTGAACTTAGAAAGTCCCACATGACATGTGATACAGCTAGGGACTTCAGACATAACTGAGCTGAAATATGCTGTGTTTGAGCCTCAGCAAGTGTGTTAAGTCAGCACTTTACAATCTTCCCAGTCATTATTGCTTAACAGTAAATGTATCACTAGTGAAGACTAAAACTCTCTTCTGTTCTAATCAAATAATAGAATCTACTCCCTGTATTCAAGAAGACTCATGATGATGCGAGAAACACTTCTTCCCTTGTCTCCTTTACCAGGGATTCAGTACAGACCTGTTACTACCTGCTTAAATACGCATGCATGCTGCTGTGCTCTTTTTTCCAATCTTCTACCGCTGTTTAGCCTATCTCTTCTCCCTCCTCTTTCCTTTTTAGGTCAATTTAAAAAATTCAGTTATACCAGAGCAATAACATCCTGGGTTCAAGTGCACTCAGAACAGCTACTGTTATTAACTAGCTGCTTACAGATGAGAGAAATACTGAAGCTCATGGTTATACTATTCAGGAGCTCCATGTAGTCCTGGTTTCCCAAAGCAGCACACTTCTCATCACATCTCCTTAGACCTACAACGCTTTATCACACTCACATTTATTAACTTTCCTGTAATTCACGAATTATATATCCAAACAGAAATTCCAAAAAAGCAAAATATAAAAGGTTCAGTAGGCAAGCTGAAAAATACATCTATATTTCAGCCTTTATAAAAGAAAACAATGATCTTTCAATGCACAAAATTGGTGGACAGACTACTTACCATTTTCCCCCAAAACAGTCCAAGACATTAACTGGGTAACAGAAAAATCCCAATAACAGTAAGAAACTATTTGAAAGCCATTAAATCGGTTCACTCTGTAAGAAATTTCTCAGTAAATCTAACAAGGCACAACACTGACTGATCCATTGTGTCATATCTGATAAGACTATTTTCACTTGTGTATTTAAAAACAAGTTTTTATCATATGGTTAAATCACTCAGGTTTGAGATGCTAAGTAGTAAATTCCCTTTAAAACATATAAACTTAGAACAATGAGAATAATGTATATCCCAAATACACATTTATATGCAAGAACTGCATTGCTTTGCCTCCACAAATTTTACTAATGTTCTTCACATCCACAAAATTATTTGGTCCCAATACTGTAATTATAGGAAGATGTAAAGAAAATTTAAAGATGAGTTACAACCTTGTCTTTAAATAATGTAGTACAAACATGACAGCCTGCTAGGTGCCAGAGAACAAGCTGAGATACTCAAGTGTTCTGTGAAACTTCTTGCTACTCAGAAAGGGACTAAAGCTAATCACTGGTTTTATTACAGCATAAACACTCCAGCATGCCAGCACAACCCCCTAATTTAATACAACTTTACATGCAAAAGAAAAGATTCTTTCCATTAGTTTATGAAAAGCACATCTTCTGTCTGACTCCCCACAAAACCAGTGGAGGCACAAGATATCCCTGCAGGGGAGCAATGGAGAACTGGATACCACCTCTGCCCTTCCACGCTGTATCCGGGAGTGGCAATAGCTTGGCCTAAATCACTACCATACTTTTGTGAAATGTTCCTCTCTAAAAAAAAGCATATGTATGTGCCTAAATATGTATTTTTGTAAACATTAGGACTTACTAAAATAAATACCTCATTGACATAAGCATATTGTACTCGTTTTCAGAAGGAAATTTTAAAAAAATTTAAAAGCAAAATACTACACACAGAATGAGACCTGTAACCTTGAGATAAGTAAGAGTGTTTGTTTATAAATAAAAAAACTTCTGAATTCTGTAGGGCATCTTTTCCATACTCTCCCTTTAATTTAAGACGTGTAATATAGAACAAATCTTTATAAACAGAAGTTACATATCTTCACAATTATTCTTAACAAAAATCCAAGGTTCTGGTTGGAGATTTTTGATAGTAAGTTTTAATACAGCCTACTAAACGCACCCTCCAAAGTTCAATATAACGATACACATCTTCTACAAGCAGCTGCTTTCTCAATTTAATTTGCACAGTTTTTTCATGCTCCACTGGTGTATTTAATGCTGCTGCACTCTGTAGGAGTTTATCTATGATAAACCCAACAGCTGGCTGCTTGCTTCATACTGACCTTCTCAAAATGTTTTAGTACATGTCACCCAAGTATTGCAGTATTACAGATTTAAACTGCCATTTCACTGTGATTGGCACACAAGTGCCTCATTTCTTTAACCACCTATATGCGAACTCAGACCCGAATCTTTATTAAAAAACACACACAAGTCAGTCAAGTTCACAGCTGAAGCAGCTTCAGCTGCTTTTAATACCAGTTCTAAATATTTTCCTGCTCATTTATTTAGCCGCGCATGTTTTAGAAGCTTGTAATTAAGACAAATTGGGTAATCAAAGAAGAATAATCTTCCTTGTTACTCTACCATCCATTTAGCTTGGAGCAATGATGACAGATGTTGATTAGGAAAGAAGAAAAACTCCATATTGAAACAAGGACAGAATTTATATTTTTGGATAACAGCATTTTGAGAAGTAAAATTTCATAAATTCACATTTATAGTTGTGAAACTGAGAGACTAATGTGAAAAGGCTTCTGCTGAGAAATTAAGCACCTCATTATTCTAATGATTCACCTTTCACGTAGAAAGAGAGAAATTATTCCAATTTGATTATGAAGAGAAACCAACTAGGTTTGGTTTGTGTAATTTCCAGCACTGATGCATATGAAGAATTTATTTTAAAAAGCTGGTAAAGGCATGAAGAGCAATGGTGAGTTAAAGGAATCTGTTACTCAGTAGTCTTTTCCTGCTAATACGTCAAGAAAAGCACTGAATTGGATTGCATTATTAAGTGTAATGAAAACATAATGGACACTGCCCCAGACCCTACCCTTAGTCTACAGTCCCCCCCTACCCTTGAGAATTCAAATTTATAAATAATAAAAAGGGAGCACAGGAATTTTAATAATGTGAATTAGTAAATTACAATTAGTATTTGGTTTTTTTCTAGTACATAATCTCTTCATCTGGGAGAATAAACTTATCCGGGACAGCAATATCACATTATCTAGCAAGTAAAGATATAACAACAATGATAAATTATTGTGATAACGCCCTCTGTCACCAAGGCAGGCATATGCTTCTGCACAGACAACCAATGTAACAAAGAAAATACTTCCAGGTTAACCAAAAGCATACCACCATTTTACAAGAAGAATTTTAAGCAATTATTAAAATGTTGACTATAGTTTCTACTAGGATAAATGCGAAGTCATATATATAGGGCTTAAACTGTTTATGGAACACAGGAACAAACAGGTTGAAATAAAATTTGCCAGGTGATATCAAGTCTCACATTTCTTGTTACACAATTCACTTTTAGTCTTTAGAAGTATTTTTCTTGCATACTGAAGCATTATTATTAAAACAGAAAACAACTGAAAAGGCACAATTTGCTTAGTTGTGTAAAAGCTTTATAAGGAAGATGCACTCTTGAACCCATAACAGACAAGAAACAAGGATCTGAACCCTAAAAGTATTAAAAAAGCACTGCTACCTCCAAGGGTCAAAATTATTCACTACAAATCTTGACTCACTTGTGCAACTTTTTTTCTAAAAGCTTATGACAAGCCCAGCACCTGAAAGCTTTGCTTATTACCACACACCTGCAATTTATACAACCATAGGGTGAAGGGGAAAAACCTTAATTTTCATGGTCTATTGAAAAAAGAACCAAACAAACCATGCAGCAAAATCCAGTAACATTAAACATAAATCAGACACCACTGATAATCCAGCTTTTGCCTTTAGTTAAAATTATTCATTAATATCTACAACTTAATTTATTTTCCAAATGTGACAGGAATTGAAGACATCACGAGAATTAATCTGCTTATTCTCAAATTAGACCTGAATTCAATCCTAAAAAGAAGCAAAGAATATCCTCAAAAATCAAGAATATAATCTTTATAATTCAAAATAATCATAATATACTAGATCTGTCTGAATACCTTTAGCACACCTTCAATATAATTTTGTTATGCTACTTTTTCCCATTACCTGGCATTACTGACCCAGTAAAGAACTACAAAACTTGTAGTTTTCCTCCCAGTTACATTGTACTTGAAAGTCAATAGACTTGAGAAGAGTCTTTACAAGGTACAGGAAAAAAACCAATCTTTTAAACGTAAGAGGATATCAAACTCAAAACATCACTTATTCAGTCTTACCTGCCTGCATCAGTCTCCTTGAAGATCCCATCCTGGTTGGGACACAATTCACAGCTAGGTGTGACACCACACTTGCATGCATCACAAAACCAAGGCTCTGTGGAATTTTCTGAAGCTGAACTCATGATAGAGTCACTCTCTCCATCAACACCATAGCAACCTACACACAGGATAAATGGAAGATCAATATAAGAAGAGACAATTGTAGAAGCAGACGCTTGTCAGTTATGAGTTCAGAAGGAAACATGCACATACAGATTCAGGGGAACAATATGAGAGAAATACTGAGATACCCGAGAAAGCTTACAACATTTTTGGAACTCTTATTATTAGTGCAAAATTTACATTTTAAAGAGAGTTTTATTCTAAAAAGTCATCTGTTTTATGTGATTGTCTTAAAGCACAAGTGCAAAACAAGAAGAAAAAGGCTTGTTTTACTTTATTCTTCTAGCCACACTTGGTGTTCTTTCAGACTATGCATTAGGAAGTAAGAAAGTAAGAAAACAAGACTTGAAGCAACCAAAGATTAAAAAACCTCAATGCATTTTTTTTCAAGTAAAGAAATATATTTCAAGATAAATGCAACAAGCTCTTCTCCTTGAAAATGAACATTTTTTGGAGGGAAGAGGAGAGCGTTTGGGTTTTCTTCTAAAGGTTCATTATCTCAGTAGAATCCAGTCAACAAATATGCACTCCGCTTTTCCATTTTGCATTCAGCATGCAAATCAACTACAAAAGAATATACACATGAAATAAAAAACAACATTTATCTACTTTATGAGTTGTAGGACTGACCTTAAGAACCCTTGTGCAACTTCAAAACCAAAGTATAGCTTGTGGAGCACAAACCGACAATTCTGAGACACCACATTGGTGACTGATGAAATACATATGTATTTTTCAGCCCTCTCATTTGTACCTGGTTTTAAATTATGGTTAGGCTCAATCATTCAGTTTCTCCATTCCACTTCAGTACAACTAAGGGTATTCTTTATGATTGCTAAGGTGCCTATGCACGCTTAATTACCACAAATTTACAAAAACAGTGCCTTTAAAGTGATTTGTTATTTCGATTTTGCACAGGAGTTGTATTAGTACTATTGCAATTTAAAAAAGGGAAAATCCTAAAGCTAATCACCACAAAACTAGTTTTTTTTCATATCCCACATTTTGAACATTTAGCTGCTATTCAGTAAGATAAAAAATATTTAATTGTCAACACCTAAAATACAGCAGAGACTTTACTATGAAATTAAATTCAGCTATTTATCAAATATAGCAATCAAGTCAACATTTGTGCTTCCAGAGCAGTAAAATTACTCAATTTTGCAATTAAATACCAACACGATTTTTTACTTTGTTTCATTACCCACTAGCTGTAATAAAATAGCAACAGTGCTCCAACTCCCCTTGCGACAAAAACAGGTCTGCATAACACACTGAAACGACATTCAGGAAATAAGCAACGCTGCAGGAACCGCTTAAGAAATGTAGTCTTCCACTACAGAATAAGTCTCATCAATAAAAATTAAAATAAGATAGCAGAATGCTTCTTTTCATTATAAAAAAAGTATCCTAGAATGAAAGGACAAATAATGTGCAGAAGTGCACTCACAGACAAATTTCATTAGGGATATATACAAGATCATATAGCTCATGCATAGGGTAACTCTATCTTCTTCATAATGTGCTCAGCTTTAAGCAGCATTCCACAGAGTAAGCTTTTAATTCTAATAATATGATTTTGAATACATGCCAGCAAATCTCCTTTTCAGCAATAGCACTAATGTGCAAACCAGGTGCCCATTGATATCATAGAGCTGACGAATCATTAACCTTTTGGTAATTTCTTCAGACTTCTAAACATATTAACATTTTCTTAAAAGTACTTACTAAAAATTTCTTAACATTACAGATGCAGTAATACTGTCCTCAATCCACACGGCAAAATAAAATCAATTTCTTTCAAACACTGATGCTTCTTCACCAACTGAAAGTAATTAGATTTGCTTTTCTAGCCTAAGTGCCATCAGTCTACTAAAATTATGATGGCTTCCCCAAACTGTCTTACCTTCATTCTGAAATAGTTGCTTTATTATACTTATCAGTCTTTACTTTACTTTATTATACTTGCTATACTTAACAATATACCTGATTGTTTTTATCCTTCCTCCTAGAAAATGACACAAATGTGCTGCAATTATTTCCATCCTTATGACGTGTTAGTATTAAACATTATTTCTATAACAATACAAATATAGGTCCTTTTCCAAAGCAGAAAAAAAAAGTTTATATTTTTAACCCATTTTTTTCCCCAATTTGTATATAAATCTCAGTGACAGCTTTAAAGAGTTTAAGATGTCTGACAGACAAGGAGGCATTTACTCTTTTCCTCAATTGGCATTTACCAGAAGCTAAACACCACACTGTTACAACCAGCAGAAGGGGTGGTCTTTAGCTGGAGAAAACAGACCAGATTACTATTTATCATTGTTGATAAAAACGTCAAAACAATCTGGTCCACCACAGAGCTGAAGAAAAAGAAATCCAACCTGTGAGACTGCTGCTGACCTGGGGTACACTACCAAATAAAGGTACTGAATCAAAGCTGCAATACAAAACCTTGCTGGCTATGAAGCCAGGTTTCAGAGAAGATAGTTTGTAATTGTTCTTGACTGAGTACTGGCAAGGGCCAATTTCAGTACACTCCAAAGTCTAGAACAATTGCCTCTTTAAATATATCATTTTAGGATCTTTAAAAATGCTGAGTACAACGAAGGTTCAACTTATTACTACCTGCCTTCTTTTGCTATGCTGAAAGAATTATCTTGTTCCAAATAACAAAAATTTTAAAAAGCATTATGACTTCAGAATGCATAGATGTGCAAATACTAAGCTGCTACATGGTAAACCATTCCATCCTAATATTAAGTGGCTACACTGATGATCAGTTTAAAGTTGCTCAATCCAACTGTTCTGTATGTATTGGGAATTGCTGGTGTTGGAACAGAAAGCAACCTAAGGGCTCAGGTTAATAATAAAATAATAAAAGCATCAGGAGGTAATCTTTAGTTTCCCTCTAAAAGTACCCCAACTGTACAGACAGTGTGACTCCTTAAGGCCTGAAAGGACAACAGGGGGAAGGATACAGAACCTGTAAAGGACATGTCTGGTTCTAGTTATTATCACCGCACCTCTGACCTATCTGGCGTTAAGTCAGCCATCCGCCCCTTTGACCGGAAAATACACTGAAGAAAATAAAATAACTTTTAAACACTTCGCTTAAAATGCATGCTGCCTTTCCTTAACAGTCACAAAAATTCTGAAGTCTGGGTCTTCAGAATACCCCTAAGAGCTCCTTTTGAACTAAAGTTCATTAAATCCTCATGTTTGTATATTCTTAGACTACTGTATCGTAACTCCATTTCTGACACCTCCTTGAACACCATTAACACTTAACAATAAAAACAGTTTAGTATAATACTAACCTATGAATTTAAACACATGAAATTCCAGGAGGTAAAATTTTCACAACACTCACTGTTCCATTAATGGCCTCTATATATTATGATTACAGCCAACTTGTCTGTTGAATGTATGTCATTATATACAAAAGACAAACTTTTTTATTCCCTGTTTTTGAAGTCATTTTACTCTGTCAATAGCTTCTATTTTCATGTGATTGTCAATAGAAAGAAATTGCACACACTTTAAAATAATACCATTAAAACAATTGTTCTGAAATTTATACCACAAGAGAAACAGGAATAGAGACCTAACTCTTGCCTTGCCTGCATCTGGTCCTCTACTTCTCTGGGAAGGTAATTTTTTGCCAAAGAGGTTATCTGCATACACCAACTACATATACTCTGAAACATGAACTTTATGGTAAAATTAAATGTTGCGAGATCACAGTATTCAAAATATATTTAATTCAATTCTTAATTGGAACAACAGTTTAAAATAAATACATTAATAATTTCATGCATCATAAATTCAGAACAGTATTTTTATTTAGTAAATGGAGAGTACTAAAGTACATGATTTTGAAAAATGGATTTTTATACCAGACAGCAGCAGACTACAGTAAGGGGCAAAATCAAAATGCAAAAATGTTTTACTACACTGTAGACCATATGGCAACTACACTACTGCTTTTAGCAAGAGAAGTTTTATTCTCTGACATACACATCAAAGTACAGTAAGAAACAAAGATAGGAGATGGAAAAGAAACTGCTCAAAAAATGTAGAACTTTCTCATTTAACTCACGGCAACTAACCCAAGGGCAACAACTGGCAAGCGTACTACCTACACTTGTGGCGCATGCTATGATGTGTGCCAGACATTTTCTTCAGACACACTGCAATCAAGATGTCAAAAAAACTGACAACACAGTTGGGGGTGTCCCGCTATTACAAGATCTTAGCACAAACGCACTTATCCAAAATGACAGATTGGTGTCTAAAGAAGACTTTTATAAAAAGAAATGACAATTATCTTCATACAGAAGTAAAAATTCTGAAAAGCAGCAGTACAAATTCAATAAGAAAGATTTTTTTCCCTTTTCAGGGTGGGGAGAGGGAAGATGTGACAGGGATAGGCTGATATGTGAAATGAGAACACATTTTTAATTGATGGACTTATGAATTAATTACAGGCTTTTCAAACTAACAGATGAATGCATTGTGTAAGAGTGGGTATTAAATTAGCATTACATATATGCTACTTACGCAGTTTTAAAGGCAGTTACAATTCAAACCAGTTATTTAGGCCACTAAGAATAGATTTTTGGACACATGTCTGCAGTGCAAAGACAGCTTTTGGACAAGTGATGCAGGCCATGCAGGTGATGTGAACATCACACAGCAAACAGTTGTATTAGAAAGTAAACTGAATTCCTCACAATCTCAAAACTTGTCGGTAAGTCAAGTAAAGGTATTTATTAAGGGTCCGTGACTTTAGGTCTGAATGGAAATTCCCCTCTAACTCTTGTTGCTGTTTCCACACGAGCTCTGGCAGAGTTGCTCTCAGGTGAGTTACCACCCCTCTTTTTCCACGGAAGACTTTATGTAACAGCTCATTAATGCAAGCAAGCAATCCAACAGGAATACAAGTCACACCTGAACAGGCAACTGCTGGACTAGGCCCTCAAAAGGAAAAGGTGGGAGCACCAAATACCCAGAAGGGAGCCCTGGTGTCCAGAAGAAGTAGGCTTGACTCAGAGCAGTATTTTCTCAGCTAATGAATAAACTTCACATTAAAACAGAGGTGGCTGTCATAGAAGAACCTCTTCCAGTCACCAGAAAGGTTCTGTGGTGGACAGAAACTTCCATTTGAACAGCGCACCAAGGCATAAGTCAAGGGTGTAAGACTCCCTCCCTGTGAAGCAAAACAGCTTCTGTAAAAGTCAACAAGGAGAAGGAGAAAACAAGGTCTTCAGGGGAAGAACAATCAAATTGTCAATATCATCATTATGTGGGACCCGGGGTGGGACCAGGAGGGTGTGAAAGGAGTGCACTCCTTCCAAATAATTATTTACCCTGCTACAGAGAAGAAAACATGCTCATTCATAATACCACTTGAAATTGCATATAAAAATTAGGAAGAAAACCCCTGTGATATTCCAGCAGCTTTCTTTGGGCATTTCAGAATACCTGGCTTTAACTCTAGGGAAAAGAGTCAAAGAATCAACTGCTAAGAATCAAAATGAGACTGCAGGAAATGGGCATACTACTCTTCCTAAGTGCAGGTAAACATCACTGCATTGATTTCTATCCAATTCATAAACAGAAGCCTCTTCATTCAATACGTGCTCTGAAAAACTCAAAAGCTTAAATATTAGAACAAATTTCAGGACACAGCATGATATTCACTGCCACGGCAATCTACCTACTAAGGGAAACCTGAAAAATTAAAAAAAATCTTGGATTTCAATGTGTTTACAAAACAGACTCGCTCATTACTGGAACTTATTTTTCAAACTACGAAGAAGCTGAGTATAAGAGTACAAAGGACTACAAATACAGTCTATGTCTATGATCTGGGTATACATTTATGAAGTACAGAACAAAGCCAGTGCTATTAAGAGCAAACTTTGCTTCTATTAGCATAAAAAAAATAATTCTCAAGGTTGCAAGCCACGTTTATACGATTAGACAGTCATTACCTTTTCAACTACTTTTCAATTTATTTTGGAAATCAGACGAGTTGAATGATTAGGCAAACAGGACCAAAAAGTAACTGTTGCTTTGCATTTTGGTTTTGACTGCAACTTCTAATGATAGGTTGTCTTCATGTGCTACTTGTGCATTCAGAAGTAAATAGTCAGTCAACGACCAGCAGGTAGGAGTGCAGAAATCTCTAAGTCATTGAACATATGTGTATATATAAGATCACTGAAGCAAACTAAAGCTTCAAAGGTTACAATTTTTTTATAACTGTTCTGGTTTTGGCTGGGGTGGAGTTAATTTTCTTCACAGGGCTAGCGTGTGGCTATGTTTTGGATTTGTCCTGAACACAGAGATGTTTTTGTTATTGCTGAGCAGGGCTCACAAAGAGCCAAGGCCTCTTCTATTTTCCCTACTGCCACACCGGCAAGGAAGTTGGGAGTGCACGGGAGGTTGGGAGGAGACACAGCCAGGACAGGTGACCCCAACTGACCAAAGGGGTATTCCAGACCGTATGACATCATGCTCAGTATACAAAGTGAGGTGAAGAAGGAGGAAAGGGGGGATGCTTAGGGTGATGCCATTTGTCTTCCCAAGTAATTGTTACATGTGATGGGACCCTGCTCTCCTGGAGATGGTTGAACACCTGCCTGCCCATGGGAAGCAATGAATTAATTCCTTGTTTGGCTTTGCTTGTGTGTGTGGTTTTTGCTTTCCCTATCAAACTGTCTTTAACTCAACTCACAAGTTTTCCACCTTTTACCCTTCCTATTCTCTCCCAATCCTGCTGGTAGGAGAGTGAGTGAGTGGCCATGTTGGGCTTGGTGGCTGGCAGGGGTTAAACCATAGCAATAATAATTTTATTTACTGCAAGCAATTATTTAAACAAATTACTTTAAAAAGCTCAGATTTAAAATAGCACCTGCCCTTACTTATCATTATAAAATATCAAAGTACAGAAACAAACACAGCAAAATAAATGCCCATTTCCACTTGAAACTATATTCATACATATCTAGTAATGAAACATACACATAAAATGTCAAGTAAAACTCCAAACTGTTCAGCTTCAAATTGTTGCTACAGAAATTTGCATTTTTATCACAGTCATCAATTACTTTCACATACACAGCTTGCTTATTTTCCTCTAAGCCTTCACCTATTCAAACAGAACTTCACAACTGCTTCATATACACTTTCAAGTATTTATTATTAAAATTAATTGCAAAGAGCTAACTAAACATTCCACCACAAGTGTGAAAAATTAACCAACATCTATAGTCAATTATCGGGTACACACTGTAGAACTTACCAGAACAAACTAACAAATTAAATCTTCTGAATTAATCTATTTTACTTTGTTGCCACAACAACAAAAGAAACACACATATTGTACTCTTTGTATCAGCAGGACTACAAGGAATCCTTGTCTGGAACACTATAAAAAGAATAGCAACAATTACTTTTAAACAGATTTTGAACTACTAAAATTCAAGCGACTTTTGAACCATGGAACTACTTTCCTGTAGAGGAAAGCCAGCTATAATCTTACTTTTCTAGGGACAGAAGTTTAGTAAACTAAGCAAAGAGAGGAAGTGATCTTTTGGGGATTTTTAAAGTACTCCTGTTGAATAAAAAACAGATTTGCTACATTTCATTCCAAAGTGGCAGAAGATAATTTTTCTATCACAATCATTCTTCACTTTAGCAATCATTACAATCATTAAATAAATCTTACTGAAGAACTTTCAGGGAGCTCTGCAGCTTTGGGGTTTGGATGTGTTGAGTGAATGTAATGTTTGGGGAATTCTCAAACATGCATTTACAACTATCAGCAAAAGACACTTCTTTTGTTCCTCATGAGTTAATATTAGACTATGCTAGGGAAAAAAGATTGTCTTGGGGTGACTTTATGCTGTTGTATCTCCTATCACTACTCTATGCCCAGACATGATTCCTGAGCCTCTCTATGCCTTTAAAACTGGCTGCAAGAGACAGAGAAAAAAGTGAGTGAACTTTTCAAAACAGTTTGTGCTTCAAGGACACAGAGATTAGCTACTGCTGCTGAGGGCAGAGGAAGCACTTCTTCTTGCTTTTCAGTCAGTTTTCAGCTCTGTTTCTTCGGAGAGAGACAGAGAGTTGAGATTTTTTTTTTCTTGGGACTTTGGCTTTTTCCCTTCTTCTCTTCTGGACTTGTTCAGAACACCAGAACATCAGAACCCCACCAGGGGACCTTCCACCGACCTGGAGGGGGGCCCCCCACGCCGACCCAGCTCCGAGGAGGAGGAGAGAGACCACACCCACAGAAGGACTCTAAAATCTTTCAGGTTTTCTCTCCAGAGTGAGAGATTTTATTATTTAGCATTATTATTATCATTATTTTCCTGTGTGTTTGTTAAATAAATAGTTTTTATTTTCTCCTTCACTTTCCTCCGAGGAAATTTTTTTTTTCCCAGACCCAGTTGGGGGGAGGGGTGGTTGTGGCCTGCCTTCCTTTGGGGAGATGTTCCTTTGGACGTTTCCCTGAATTTGGCCTAAACCACCACAGATATATATAAAGATTCTATAAAACTAACTTTTAGATAGTTATTGCATCCCAAATCAAATATATTCTGCACATTACTTTCCAAAAAACTTCATGGATACAGAGGAAGGAATTCTGCAAGACACATAAATTTAGGAGCCTAACACTTCTAGTAGGCAAGAAGACCTGACTAATGCCCTCAAAGACACCTGGAGTGTGATTCAGCTCATCATAAATTAGGTCAACTAAACTGCTCCCTAAGCAACACTGACAGTATGGATTAGCTCTTCAAAAGACCACAGCAGGTTCAAGAGTTAAAAGCACACATGGACACATAATATAAGGCATCTGACTCACAGGACAGAAACTCCATCCTTAGTTTCCTAAGTGATTTCAAGCGAAGAACTGAATACATCCCAATGCGTGAAAAATACTGTTTTGAAACAGTTTTCAATCTAGTATGAGAAATCTGAAGTGTGAGCATGGGATATATAAAACCACTTCCCACCTAGAAAGACATGCTAAACACTTCAAAAAATTTTTAAATTAAGGGAGCCACATAAATTAAACAAATGCCTTGTACGCTTCTGAAGAATGAAACCTATTTCACTTATAAATAAATGCCATGGAGAATACCTTTCTTCTTCCCCTTCTCTCTGCCGTTTTGGATCAACAAAAATATAGGTGAAATAACCTTTCCTTTTAGAAGGCCTCCTATTTTCATTATCTTACAACCCAATTATGCAATCAAATTCATATACTGAAATAGGTAAGATACATTAATAGAATATCCTAAAGCCCCGAAAATACAGCATATAGCTCCAATATTTGCAGACTGTCATTCACTGTATCAGTATCTGCAGACTGTGTCCCACCCCACAGGTGATTATATTTGCTTTGCTAAAGTAGAAGATGGGTGTTACACCATTAAAAAAGATCGATGTAGTATTACAAAAAATACCCCCCAGCATTGAGAGGTTTTGTTTGAAGAAAGCAAGTCAAAATTTTATTAAAAGCAAAGCATATGCTTTCCTCCTGCAATGAGAATGATGGGTTGTATTACCTTCATGCACTGTTATTCCACAGTTGTCACACTGGATTATTTCATCAGCATCTTCACTGTTATCTCCAAGACAAACGCAACAAATCAAAATATGGTCCATTTTCTGGGAACTCCAATTTTGAGACTTCTCAAGGATCAATGAGTCCTAATATTGAAAAACAAAGACACATGGATTATGCCAGGAACTTCAATTTTATTTAAAGTAAACAGAAGATCTATTATTTGTTCAACTTTTGAACAACAATCAAAAAGCCATTGAGTATTATCTTCACAAGGCTAAAAGCTTCTTTTTTGCCAAAATGCTCAAACACTTCATCCATGAATACAAGAGCTGGGATGCATAGATCTCAATGCAACCTATAGACCTGTTAAGATCCAAAGGTCAGAGTAGAGCTATTTCCTCAGACAGAAACATACGACTTTGAACCATTTATATTCTACAAAAAGGAGTAACTAAGAAACCATTTAAAATCAAAATTTAAAAAAAGGCCAAAGGTGACCTTCAAATGTTCCAGCACTCAGAAAAGTTGCTTCATCTTGTTAAAATTCTAAAAATCACATGGATCTAAGAAACCCAAGAATACACAGATAATAAAAGCCTGCCAAGTTTTCACTTAAATAAAATATAACAAATTCTCAACTCTGTAGGATTTTGTTGTAATGCAAATTTATGTGTTTCTATGCAAAACCTTATGATTTATTAAAACTATATGTTCTTCTGATTATATACAGGAGTAAAGATTTGCAGAACAAGTATATTGCCCTGTTCTTCCAACCTACAATATGAACCATGGCTCTTAAATAGAATGTGGGTTTTAATGGGGAATTTTTCTAAGGAGACACAGAGAAGTGCTTCACAAACTGAACAAAGCTGCATGTAAAATTAATTTTCTTAATAAACACTGTCTTCTTACTATTATTATTGTGAGACAGAGCCACTGTCTCTTCTGCAGTTTCATGGCCTCCATACATATTCATTTATTTTTTATACTTGAGCTTGAACTACCTTTATTGGTAATACGAAGGCATATAAGGAAGTGTGAAAATAGGCACAATAATGAAAAATAACCATTACAGTACAAAGAAACAGCAGTAGTTTCTACGCAGAGGCTGAGAGTTCAATGGTACTGTTCAAACTGTCAAAGTTGCAAAAATATTCCAAAACTGCTGTGACATCCAAAAAAAAAAATTAGGGTGAAAGATGCCCTCTCAAACATCATTTTCTAATTCCAGCCCCCCATAAAATACAGCACCAATACTATGCCTAAGGAAACATGAGCTCATGTAGAAGTAGAAAAGAACATTCACGGAGTCACACTGCTTACAGGAAGGCAACTAATTGTGAAAAATAGAAGATCCTCTGATACAGAGTTCAGACTTAAAGAGCATCTCTTCCAACATCCTCTTTAGGACAAAGCATTTTGAGGAAAGCAATAAACTTGGACATTCCTCCCCATCATTACTCAAAATACCCATGTTTAGCTTACCATTCACATTACTGATAGGAAAATGGCAGTGGATGCTCCCTAACTTTGGCAGATTAACTGTGCTATGGCACAGATTTCTCCAATGCATGTCACAACTCTACAGAAATCAGCTTTTTCTGACAGTACTTTTGACTTAAACTGTTATTCAGCTTCACTGAGAGAAGCTTAGAAGAAATTTGTAATCTCTACTGCTACAGAAGCCCAAGGTCTGGTAATTAAAAAAAAAAAAAAAGAAAAACAAAGTATTACTTCAAATTAAGAAACAGAATTGCATTGTAAAAACAAGACTGAAATAACACTGGCTGTCTAGGCAGTGACAACATATGCAAACATGGACCAAAAAACCCAAACAAACAAGCAATGATGTAAGGCCAACAAATTTTTGTTCTATTGTTAGGATCCGCATCCATTAAGGTTCATCTCATGTGAAGACAGCCAACAGGTCAAACAAAGCAGCTGAGCAACTTATTTTTTTATGCAGGCACAGAGAGGGAGTGATCTGGAAAGTGTGCTGCTCTCCTCAGCTTTTAGTCCATGTAAGCACCTGAGACACCCTACTTGTCTAAAACATGGAAACTTTTCCATACAATAGTAACTGCTACAACTCCTGAACAAGTCCTGTTCCCTACTGAAGTGGGAAAAATTATTTCAGCTGAATCACTATGTAATTCCCATTTCTGTGGTGTTAATGAAGAAAGTGAGCATTTCAAGCTATATGCCCATAGACTTTTAACTTTAAGGGAAGAAAAACTAAAAATACAATAACCACCTCACTAAGAATAGAAGAGTTGTATAAAATGGTAGTAATTATAAAAACAGAAAAGCACCATTTACCTAGTAATGATGCTTGACCTCAGGAAAGAAAGCTAAGTTTGTATTCTGTGCATAATACAACAGAAAGGTATGTAGTGTTTAATTACAGCACATGTTAAAATAATGCATATGCAGACCTCAAAATATTTTTGTAAAATGTAAACAAATAAAAATCACAGGGCAACAAAAAGCAAACAATCCCTCCCCAACACCCTCCCCAGCTTCCAGTCTCCAAAAATAAGCAAAGAAAAGAAAGAAGAAAGAATGCATATAAAGGACACTACAATATGTTCAGAACTAATTACCTGAACATTCTTTCCTAAATTAATTACGCATTTGAACATCTCATTTTCTAAGAACTCCGTTTCTGCAGTGCAATGAAATTTTGCTAGATGTGTCTGCTAGACAAGATTATTTTTTTAGTTTTTCTTTTTTACTAATTTAAAATATTGTAGCAATGGAGAGTATACTGTTACAATACAGTATATGGAGTATCATAGAAATCTGAAAATTACAGTCTATAATTCAGTCTGTAGATACTCACTTTTGCAAGACTTCTTGATAAAGACCTACTCATAAACAGTACAGCACTTTACATGCAATAAAGATAAATGATCAGTTACAAAATTATATTTTGAACTTCAAATTTCCAAGTTTTGATTTTATGTTCTGATCACCATTCCAAATCTAAGGCAAGAATAGAATCTGATAACCTTAGTAATGCATACTAAGAAGTTTCACAGAAGACACACCAGAGACAGCTCTGAGTTTCTAAAACAGATCTATTTTTCCAAGCTACTGGAAATTATACTGAAGATGTATCACTAAGAATGTAGCCTCATATCTCCATTTTGATACGGGGAGCAACTCTGAAAGAAAACTGCCTCTCTCTGTTTCAAGTTCTGATCGTTAGTATTGGTAGAGCACTTTCAGCTCCTGAGCCAGGAAAATGAAGATAATAATACTAGAATCACAGAGCCTGACAATGAAAGAAGATGCCTATGCAAAAAATTTAAAAAAGAAGAAAAACCCCAAACGAATAATTTTTTTCAATCCCAATTACTACTAGTAATTAAAACAGCACAGCTCACTTGCAATAATATATATATACACACAAATATATATATATAATACCTATCAAAGTATCTGAAATGGACACAGCTTATTCTTTCAAATACTGTTTAGTTCCTTACCATTTTACACATTTAAATAAAGTTTAAAGGGAACAGTAGAACTTTAAATAATGTCGTATCACTACCATTTATCAAATGTTATGTTGACATTGTGATTATTTCCTGGAAACTGAATGTAGATTTTATAGCAATTATTTTTATTTTGTTCAGAATTTTGCTATAGCAGAACATGGAAGTCAGCCACACTGACAACCTGGTATCTTAATTTTTCCACATGCACAATCTTCAAGGCAACTGTAATTGTGCATAGGGGGAAAAAAGGTTACTTTATTAAACACTTATATACATAATTTTCATATTCTGCAATCAGAAGATATTTAATATAATAATCATAGTACCCAAATGCTTTAAGTATGGTAAGAAATTAGTTCATTTGTGACTATTATAAGCAAATCCAACATAAATTATTGTAATTATTGTATTTGATTTTAAACCTAATGTGCATATTTCTTTACTTAAAATTCTTCTGTAAGTGAACTTTGTGTTCAGACTCTGATGTTTGTCACAAAGAAGGGCAAAGAGTAATGTCTCACTTATCTATTTCATGATTATATCACAAATGCATTTAACTTTCAGAACATTACAGGTATATAACATTTACACTAAAACAGAACTAGAAGTCTCGCTAACACATGTTGGTTTGCATACTGGACCTCCTATTTGTTTTAGTACTAAATCCAATCTCCTTAAAGCCAAGAGAAGTCCCTCTATTGACTTTAGTGGCATTAGATTGGTCAAACGGTCCAAGCAAGGTTATTTAATATGCAGTGCCTATTTAGCATAATTTTTCCTGCTTTACTTATTCACTTATTATTGTGTAAACACAACTCCAGCCAATCAGTTTAACTTTTAATATTAACAGAATAGCTACTGCAGAGTAGTTTCCATTTGTCAACAGATATATTATAGAAAGTTGGTTGCACTACCTCATTACTCTTGCTTTGTGAAAGAGCCAGGCTATCATTTGTCAATTCCTCATCATCTGCATTATTCCTGTTAAGAACTTTACTCTTCTTCTTCTTGGATCCTCCATCGCTAGCCGTGCTGCTATTATCTTCTTCATTACCTTCCTCATCATTGTCATCCTCATCACTTCCACTCCCATCATCTTCATCATCTTCATTATCTCCATCACTCCCCTCTTTTCGCAGTGCATTCTTTCCTTTTTTTTTCTCAGCAGTAGGCCGCCAGTCATTGTCATCTTCACTGTCGTAGTCATCCATATCATTTAGTTCTTCCATCGATACAAAATCCAGCAGAGGTCGGTTCCTGCGCAAATTCCATTTTTTTGGTTCATTCGTTTGCTCATCAGCCACAGCATCAGGTTCAGCTGCTTTCTCCTTCTCTTTCTTCTTTTTTGGCTTTTCTTCTTCATCTTCTTGCTCTTTCTTTTCAGTTTTAATTACCTCTTTGTCTGCTGTTGGCACCTCTTCTTCAGTGGAGGTTTTCGGCTGTTGCTCTTCTACTTTCTCTTCTGCCGGTTCTTCCTCCAAGATATTTTCTTCTGATTCAGTACAGGAACCTTCACCACTGTCCTTAGATGCATCTTCACTCCCATGACCACTTCCTTCAGAATCTGTTGAGCAGATGAAAATTTAAAAAAAGTTCCGACACAAATGTACCCCCAAAAATAAAATCTCTTGAAGCAAGTTGTTAAACAAAAGAATGATGCATGTTCCTCCCTCATAAGGTATTCCACCTATTTTTTCAGCTGGTGTCCAAATACTGCTATTTCGAGTGCTATGTTGAGAATCTCTTAAACATGAGTGCATTTTAAGATGCCAAAAAAAAAAAGATGGTAGAACTTATTAAATGAGCATTATATGTTCCTTTGAACTGCAGCTCATATTAACAAAAAGCAGTAGCACAGAGTAAGTTCCATGTGAAGTCACATCTTAAAGAAAGAGCATTCCAGTTTTTAATTTCTGGAGGTGTTTTCTACATCTTCAAAATAAAATAGCTATCCAACAGAAGAGGTTTGAAACTACAAAATGAACAGTCTACATAACTAGTCCTAAAAATAATATGGAGAATCCTACACCTTCATTTTTAGTACATGTTTGTTTTTCTGGGTTTGGGGGCTCTTTTAATTTCCAAGGTTAGTTCACTTAATAATCCCACATACACTATGCCTTATTCAGCATTGCAGCTGCACAACAATGCATTAACCTTATACCACTCATATGGTACTGTTCTGTGTGTACTCACTATTTCCATTAATTAACACATGCCAATATGAGCAACAGAAAAGAACAGAGAAGGATTTTTATTAAAAAAAAAAAAAGACATTTTTACTATAAAGTACATGTAAAAACTATTGAAAAATGACAGGTGAACTTGTTAAATTTTATAAACAACATCCGCATTGCTATCTCTCATCTTATATGCACCTACTGCTTTTCATTCATATTATTAGTTTTAGTGAACAAAAATTCAGAAAATATTTTTTAAAAAAATTTAAAAAGAAAATACAGTTCTTGATCCAATGCAGGGATCAATTAGGCAGTGGCTACAGTTTTCAGTTTGCTCAAAGCCATCACTAAGTTCTTGATCCACTGTCATACAGATGCAAAGATGAAACATGTTGATGCTTGCAAATTTAAAAAAAATCTTAATTGCTTTAGTTACAACCCAAAAATCTCCACCACTCAGTATCACCTTACACAGAGAACTTCTGTACACACTCATCTCTGTATAAATCCAAATAAACAGACACTGAGGTCAGAGTGCTACACATTTCATATGGCATTTTTTTCCACCCCAAAGAATACTGCCAGTTGCTACTTCAACATAATGGTCAGTTTTGCCTTCTTCTGCATATACCTGCATGTGGAAGCGTTCAGTGAGGAGATTATAAAATTATTGGCAAAAAAGTCCAGAAGCGCCACTATTACTGATTAGGACATTAAAGCTATCCATCCCATTACAAGCTAATAGAAACTAAAAGTTTCCGACAAATGTTCTAACATTTAGAGATCCAGAAAAAACACGAGGTTTATTTACAGTCTTTTGAGAAAAGCATAATTCAATCATTCCTCTACACCTATTAGCCTTAATTGTAGTAATCAAAGTACAAGATAATTAACTGAAGTTTTGAAAGAGTAGAACATGAGTCAGGCATACACAAGAAATAAAACCAGTATTAACTAACATGCAATCCAAAAAAATTATTTTCAAGTTACAATAACTTTGTTTGGATACAGAATCACAGAATGGGTAAGGCTGGAAGGGACCACAGTGGGTCATCCCAGAACACACTGCCCAGGATTGCATCCAGACAATTCTTCAATATCTCCAGTGAGGGAGACTGCACAACATCTCTGGACAATCTGTCCCAGTGCTTGGTCACCCGCACACTAAAGAAGTTCTTCCTCAGATTCAGGCGGACCTTCCTCTGCATCAGTTTCTGCCCATTGCCTCTTGTCCTATTGCTTGGCACCATCGAGAAGAGCCTGGCTCCATCCTCAACACCCTCCCTTCAGATACTGATAGATGTGGATGAGGTCCCCTCTCAGTTGTCTCTTCCCGAGGATGAACAGGCCTAGTTCTCTCAGCCTTTCCTTGTTAAGATAGAGTACCTCCACAGAAGGGCCACAAAAATGGTCAGAAGGCTGAACACTCCATGAAGACAGGCTCAAAGAGTTGGGCTGGTTCTGCTTGCAGAAGAGAAGGCTCCAAGGAGAACAGGGCTTATAAGACAGATTTTTTACCAAGGCCTGTGGTGATAGAAAAAGGGGGACCAGTTTTAAACTGCAAGAGGGTAGGGTTTAGATTGGACATGAGAAACTTTTCAATGAGCATGGTGAGACACTGGAACAGGCTGCCCAGGGAACTTGCAGATGCCCCATCACTGAAAATATTCAAGACCGGGTGGGATGGGGCTTTAAACAACCTGATCTAGTGAAAGATACTCCTGACCAAGGTAGGGGGTTATCTCAGATTATCTTTAAAGGTTTTTTGATTGTGGGTTGACTTATTAGACACCAGGCCTGCTGGCAACAGACAGGGTATACCTGATACAAAGTGGGGGAAAAGGATCTTGGCACAGGAGTTAGCAGGGCTCACTGAAAGACTAAACTAGATTTGAAGGGGGAAAGAGATAAATCCAGGTTCACTAGAGATATGCCTGGGGGCAGCACACCACTTTTTGGCAGACAGCATGCTAGAAAGGTCCTTTGGTCTGTTGCCTCAGTGGAGGTAGGGAATGGAGATCCATGCAGCAGTAAAGACACAAGGGTTATTATGTGTTAGAAAACATGGAAGCAACTAAAAATGTTCATCATGTAAGACATGGTTTGTTCCCCAAGGAAGTTGGTGAGATCAACAGCCCAGCTGAAGTGCCTCTAAACCAATGTACACAGCACAGGCAACAACCAGGAGCAGCTGAAAGCCACTGTGCAGCAGTAAAACTATGACACAGCTGCCACCATGCAGACATGAGATGACACGGACAACCAGAGTGCTGCAATGGATAAACTCTTCAGAATGAACAGGCAAGGAAGGAGAGGTGGTGGGGTAGCCCACCCATATGTTAGGGAGTGTTTTGATTGTTTAGGATGTAATGATGATACGGTTGTTTAAGGGTAAGACTCAGGTGAAAGTCCAACAAGGCAATACTGGTGGGAGTCTGTTGAACTCTTCACCCACCCAGGATGAAGAGGAAAGCAAAATAGTCTATAAGCATTTGGGAAAAGTCTCAAAATCACTAGCCCTCCTCATTCTCATAGTGGACTTCAACTCACCAGATGTCTGCTGAAAACACAATACAGCAGAGAGGAACAGGTAGAGAATGTTCCTGGAGCATGTGGAAGGCAACTGCCTGACACAGCCAGTGAAGGAGCCTGCTAGGGAAGACTCCCCACTGTGGACCTGTTATTTGTGAACAGAGAAGGACTTGTGGGTTATGTCATGACTGGAGGCTGGTTTGGGCAGAGCAAACGTGAAATGATAGTTTTCAATTCTCAGAGAAGCAAGCAAGGGCATCAGCAGAACTGCTATCCTGGACTTTCAGAGAGATGATGCCCTGTCAAGAGGCTTAGTTGACAGAGTCTCTTGGGAGGCAGTCCAGCAAGGCTGGACATTCTTCAAGGAAATCTTAAAAGCACAGGAACAGGCCATCCCTATAAGCTGAAAGACAAGCCAGCAGTGAGAAAGACTGATGTGGCTGAACAGAGAGCTGAGAGCTTTGACTGGAACTCAGTAGAAAAAGGAGAATTTCAGGCTTTTGGAAGAAGGGGCAGGCAACTCAGGACTACAGGGATGATGTGAGGGTTTGCAGGGAGAAAATTAGAAGGGCCAGAACTTAATCTGACTACTGGCATAAAAGATAATAAACACATAATCAACGAAATGAAGGCTAAAGACAATCTCCATCCTTTACTGATGAGGAGGGAAATGGTGACAAAGGATGAGGGAAAGGATGGGGTACTTAATGCCTTCTTTGCCTCAGTCTTTAACAGCAAGACCAGTTGTTCTCTGGGTATCCACCCCCCTAAACTAGAAGACAGACACAGGGAGCACAATGAAGCACCCATAATCCGAGGGGAAATGGTCAGTGATCTGCTATATCTCTCAGACACACAAAGGTCTTTGGGCCCAGATGAGCCACTTTCAATCATTTACCAGCAATCCTGGCTAACCAGGGAGGTGCCACGTGACTACTAGTAAAAAAAAAAAAGTGATACCCATCTGCAAGAAGGGTCAGAAGGAGTATCCAGGAACTCCAGTCAGTCCTGCCAGCCTGACCCCAGAAGGTCATGGAGCAGATCATCTTGAATGCCATCATGTGGCATGTGCAGGACAACCAGGGGGTCAGGCCCAGTCAGCATGTGCTTGTGAAGGCAGGTCCTTCTTGACCAACCTGCTTTTTCTATGACAAGATGACCTTCTTAATAAACAAGGGAAAGGCTGTTAGTTTTGTCTACCTGGATTTTAGTAAAGCCTTTGATGTAATTTCCCACAGCATTTCCTGGAAAAACTGGGTGCTCATGCCTTGGATGGGTTTACTGGGTAAAAAACTGTCTAGAGGCTGAATGGCCAGAGAGTGGTGGTGAAGAGTTACACCCAATTGGTGGCTGGTCACAACTGAGTTGCCCATGACTCAGTAACGGGGCCAGCCCCGTTTAGTATCTTCACTGACAGCCTGGACAAGGGGATCAAGTGCACCCTCAGTTTGCAGACAACACCAAGTTGGGCAGGAATGTTGATCTGTGGGAGGGAAGGAAGGTTCTGCAAAGCAATCTGGACAGGGTGGGCTGATGGGCCAAGGCCAATTTTACGATGTTCAACAAGGCCAAGTGCGTGAACTTGGGTCACAACAACCCCATGGAGCAGTACAGGCTGCGGGCAGAGTGGCTGGACAGCTGCCCAGTGGAAAAGGGAGCTAGGGGTGCTGGATGATACTTGGCTGAACAAGGGCCAGCATGCGCCCAGGTGGCCAAGAAGGCCAATGGTGTCCTGGCCTGCACCAGTAATAGTGTGGCCAGCAGGACCAGTGCAGTGATTGTCCCCCTGTACTCAGCACTGGTGAGGCCACACCTCACGTCCTGCGTTCAGTTTTGGGCCCCTCAATTCAAGAAAAACACTGAGATGCTGGACCGTGTCAGAGAAGGACAATGGAGCTGGTGAAAGATCTGGAGCAGAAGACTGACAAGAAGCAGCTGAGGGAGCTGGGGATGTTCAGCCTGGAGAAAAGGAGGCTCAGGAGAGACCTTATCATTCTCTACAACTACCTGAAAGGAGGGTGTAGCAAGGGGTGGGTCGGTCTCTCTTACCATGTAACAAGTGATAGAACAAGATGAAATGGCTTCAAGTTGCAACACGGGTGGATTACGTTGGGTACTAAGAAAAACTTCACAGAAAAGGTTGCTCCTCAGGGAAGTAGTTGAGTCGCCATCCCTGGGGATACTTAAAAGATGTGCAGATGTGGCACTTAGGGACATGGTTTAGTGGTGGGCTTGGCAGTGCTAGGTTAATGGTTGGACTCTATCTTAGAGGTCTTTTCCAACCTAAACCATTCTACAATTCTATGATACTTGCCAGCTCTCATAAACATTTTACAAGAAACTCCTAAAGCTATATTCTCATACTAGACATATCACAGATTAAACGCTGTATGTATGCTCAAAGCAATATGTATTTTTGTATCTCATTTCACAGGTGCTGAGTACCTACGTGCAGTATTTGTCTCACTGTAAATAAAGTAATACAGGATTTTGCCACATAAAAATCAACTGAAATTTATAAGGTGGCTTTCATTATTTTCTCCTGCTTTATTTCCCCACCATAAATCTAAGACAAACATTTGTTTTGATGCTTTAACTGTGCTGTTGCATTTCTAAATAGTCTTAGACTTCTTGCCAATTTAAACCTTCATTTTACGTTTTGCAGGGAATCTTAAGTCTTGGTATCTTTACCAGCACTCTGAATTACTAACATTGATTGTTGTACATCATTACTACACCACGCAAATAATGTAAAGCAGAGAACAAATAAACACTATTTTCACTCACTCCTCTCCTTCAATTTCTCTTTGCCTTCTGCCTGCACATTATGCTTTCTACTCTCCTTTATGCATTCATATACACACCAGAGATACCTGTAGAAGGAGATCTCTCCTTGATCTGAATGCATCCACTGTGATAGGTGCTTTTCTAGAAAGAGCTATTCTGTGATAACAGCAATTTTTGCAGGTCTTCTGTCAGCTGCACTTTTACTGAGGAAAAGGCTGCAGTATACAATTTTCTCCTTGAAAGAAATGCTTAAAGAATGGCTCTTTCAAATTGGCAACCATATCATGTCATTCCCTATAGGAGAGAAGTAAAGCTACTCTAAGTGAAAGATGGGGCCAGATACACCATCAAATAGTGAAGAATATAGAGTTCCATTGAGAACAAATATGAGAGATAACAGTTGGGAGAAAGACATCATTTATTCCTCTACACCTTGTATCTTTAGCTCTACTAAGCACAACAGCAGGTGGCAGTCAAATCCAAGGAGGATAATTCTGAAAGGAATTCCAAGAACAGAACATTATGGTACATAATTAACATACAAAAAAAGAAGTGTAATAAAGAAACACTCCACTCAGCTGTGGAGCCTTGTATAACATGTATGATGCACAAGACTTCAGGGTATACCTACTGAAATCCTTACATGAGTCAACAAAAAAAGTCCTCCCAGGGTTTTGCAGGACCATTTTACAAACAAATTTTAAATATGACACTCCATAATTTTTAATTTTTTTTTTCAACATTCTAAGAAAATTCATGTATACAGAGAGCAAGTGCTGCACTACAAAAGTACCTGGCCAGCCACTCACAGGAGAGACTCTGGTTCTTCAATGCAGTATTTACCTTAATAAACAGGTCTGTAAAAAACAGCTTTATTGATTGTTTTTAAGTGAACTCCAAAGGATAAGCTAGTTAAAGGCAATCATGGACTCAATTTTGGACTTGCCTCTTCCACTCACAAAGCTTAACAAAGTCCAAATAGTAGACAAGAAGCATTTGGAATCATTTCAGAAAATTATTTTATTTGCACTGAATCCTATCTGGTTGAGTCTTTCCGAAGTGCTCAAAGCTACCTACAACGAATACAGTCAAGGATCCTGGAACATTGAAAAGGAGTAAAAAACCTGAAAAACTGAGCATGCAATACAGAAAGCAACTACCCAGTTATCCCTGCTAAATAACATTATTCAATAATAATCTAAACATCATGTGACAAAGAGCCTACAGTGGTCTTTACAATACCCTCTTTTTGAGAGCAGTAACAAAAGCCAGGATACAGGTGAGGTTAATGTCACTCAATCACCAACATCTTATCTATTGGTCCTTTACCCTCTTTTTCCCCCATCACAAACAACTAGCCTTTGACATGATTATGTGAAATTACCTAGCTATCTCTGCTGAAACACCATGTTATGCACCATGTACAACCCCTCACCCAGGGCGCCTGCATCCTGATGGATGGGAAACATGGAAAGCACAACTAAAAGTGTTTGTCAACAGCCTCTGGCCATAAACTTCCTTACAGAAGAATTGCTCCAGTATCACAAAAAATCCTCGGCACATGTGCTATACCAAACATGCAAAAGCAGCTGTACTTCCTACATATCTGATCTAGATATCACAAATAAAGACTCCATAATACCTTAAGGAAATGCTTAAACTAACTAGGAAGCTTCAATATAATTAACAGGATGTTAAAAAGGAGCAGGAAAACCTAGATTATGTATAGAAAATAAAATTTTTTAAATTACCAAAGGCAGAGTTGCGTAACTGGTAAAATTGTGACCATATTTGTCTATTAGACACGGAACTCCATTATGCTGTGATCGACATAACTATAAGCAAGAACTGAACAGGCTTAATACCTCATAGCAACGTCGTTTCAAGAAAGAGAATCTAACACACCAGTTAGATATACGCCCCTGGCTTTCCATGCTATTTTGCTGCATATGGTAACACCGGTAGACTACTGGCAATTCAACATCGGCAGTGCTAGCAGTTTAAAAAACTGAACTGTCCAAAGCAACATGATTAAGAATACACAAAACCAAACCAATATAGATTAAGATGCTACAGCTCCATGGAGAGAAACTGTCTTCTCAAATAATGTTTTGAAAAGAAGTATCTAATATGTATTAACTGCAGATGTAGACTGGGCAGAGCAGGAGATGAAACTGATCACTGATCCATGATTACATATTTCAGTAAACCAGTATTTAGTTTAATAGAAAAAATGATGGAAAGGGAACAAAGGAAAGTTATTTAGTAAGCAGCTTCCTCACTTCTACACTAGCAATACTTATGTCATATGACATTTCAGTAGATGTCTATTCAAGTTGCAAAACCACTCAAAATTAAAGATTGCCAATTTTGACTTGAGACATTAGGAAGTGCCTGATTTACATCGTTGAAACACTGATGAAATTGGGTGCCCTACGAATTGCTTATCAGCAGGCGCCTGGAATAACAGAAATTCCAGTGTTTCCAAAGAGAATGAAGTTGAAAATCTTGTCAGTCACTCCCAAGTTTTACTTCGGGTGGCAGACATCTGTACAGACAAAAGTTTTACCTGGGATGATGATACTCCAAAAGAACGTAATGCTGGTATTTTCCATTTTCTCAATTAGAAAAAGCCCTTGTGACTTCCAGTCTCAGGAATTACACATTAATATGGAAATACATGATAATTATGATTAACTAGTGATACTAATGATTAACTAGTCAATATTTTCTTTTACCTTCACTGTCTACTGAAACACTTTACAACTTTACTGTTTCCTATCATTTAAGTTTAGCCTCGAAAACAAACATATTTGTTTCTTCATCAAGATTTCAGTACTGTTAAACACTACAATATTTTGATCCTTCACAAACATTTCTTTATATTACAATAACCTGTATAGGAAAGCAAAACTGTAATCTCCATTGTGCTAAGAGGAAACAAGTTACATAAAGATAATGATATTTGCAACTTTTTATTTCTAGATCAAGACACAGGTTTTTAAGAATAGCTAATATATCCATTTATATAGATCATTACTTGTTTTAAACAGATCTTCTACTGACTTCAACTGCAAGAATAGTACATAATATATATGCAAGTCAGGCTCCACACTCAACACCAAAAAAAAAATTATGAATGCATCTAAAAATTTGAGTCAACAAGACTGGTAGCAGAAGTAGTGACAGGATTGAGTTCTTCAAAGGCAGCATTCAATTATTTTCTTCTTAGCTACACTGTGATAGAGAACCAGTCCTTAAATTCACACATGATTCTTGTTCAGAGACCACACTACATTCCTCTGCATGATTTCAATTTCAGTATATGTGCTGACAAAACTGAGTTCACTGATGAGAGAGAAGAAAATTACTAAATTCTTGCTTTGGAGTCCTGCTGGGAATTACTCTACACCTGTACTCTGATTTCTGACATCAGTGTATCTCCAGCTGCTCCCACTGCAGAAAAAAAAAATGAACAAAAGGGACTCCCCAAAGCATGCTTTAGTTAACTTAAAAGCAAAACTTCAAATAACTGATGTGTATTTTGAAAGATACTATTAAAAGCCTTCATTTGAGTATATTACAGCACCATGATTTCAAGTCACATGTTTGTACACTCTGACTCCAAAGGGACAGTTTTTTTGATTGATCCCACATTAAGATTACATATGACATTCTTTCTTATGGAACAAATTTTTCAAGATGTTTACAAAAACCAGAAGAATACAGTACTTTAGAATATGGCATGACTAAAAGAAACAGAGAAGCCATTAAAAATTACTTTGTTCAGTACAAGCATAATGGAAAGCCCGGAGGCCTGAAAACTATTTACATTAAGTAAATTTACAAGAATGTAACTGTTCCAAAATCAGTTTCTCTAAAGAGATGTCAGAATATTGAGATCTTTTAAGCGGAAAAGGCCAAGTGTTGGTATGACTTAAATCCAAGAAAATAAATTAACTACAATATAAGTAAAAGTCCATGTCGCCTGTGAATTTTTTGGTGGAAATAGAGGTTGGGTGATTTGAAATATTTTTTGTAATGAAGAATTTTACAAGGCACCAGGACTCTGAAAACAAAACTTCAGAAATGCCAAACTTCTACCTGTAAGTACTTCATAACAACTTCTCAAATCCTTACTGCATTGCATATTCCCAGAAATCTGGCCAAACAATGAAGGTGTGCAAAAGTTTAGGTGTTCAGGGTTCAGTCTCCATATATTTGCACAGTATTATGTACTAGTATGTATCACTGGAGATCCTAAAGCTCACACATACGGACACAACACAATCATCAGGGAGAAAACAACTTCAGAATTCTTTTAAGTCCGTATTTAAGTAATCCTTTAACTTCAATTTTCTAATTTGTTTTGTTATTTTAAACACCTATACATGCATTTGTGAATGAAGTAAACATAGGCACATGTTGTGGAGCTGTGGAATTACCATACTAGAATTTATGCTCATATTCAATGCAGACTGGTTCTTACTTCTGACACACTTATTGCCTTTTGTAAGCAAACTATATGTCATTCTGAATTCAAGCAAATACTAAATACTGATTTGCAACAGGCTGCTCATGAAGAGTCCTATATATGTGCGTGTGTGTATGTGTGTGTATGTGCAAAAAAGTCCCTTTATTTAATCACTTCTTCCAGACAAATCTAAATGGACTACGTGCAACCAAATTTAACATAGGTTATACCAGCTTCATTTTAGATCAGTACAGTGGCTGTGCTTCAGATACCTTGCAACTATTCATTGAAACTTGTATTACATGTAAGAAACACTTATTTGTAACAACTTTCTATTCCCCAGCTTCTCCAAACCCTCACTAATTTCTTTTTCCACACTGAAAATCTTTGAATAAAGTATAAGATGTCAAATTCTCTTGCTGTTTCAAAGTGTTTTCACAAAATTTTAGATTTTATTAAACAGAGCAATTATTTCTCCTACAAATGATAGATACAGGTTCAGAAATGCTAAAACAACACTTCATGAGATATATGAACACAAACCAGCAATTAGAAAAAAAAATTTAAGTAGAACTTGGGTTTTTCTCATATGCTTTTTTCAATTCAGTGTTGCATATTTAAAGGAAAATCCATTTAACTTCCTCAAAATGAAATTGATTTTGAAATACACTCAAGTCTAGACACTGACCAGCCCCCTCTAGTATACATAAAATATCTTACAAGTCAAAAAGGATAGCAATTATAATATACTGCTCTGAATTAAGTGTTCATCACCCATATTCCCTTTCCAATTCTCATTTTCCCTTAAATCCTGCCTACACTACTGTTCCAAACCAGGGATATTTTCTTTGGTAATCAAAATCATTTCCTTTTATGGCAAATTATATCCTCATTCAAAAGAAAGGATCAAAAGCCTCAGAACACAATTAAATGAGTAGATGAAACAAGCCCCTAAAACTCTTAACATGAAACTGGTAAGATGACATCAGTTTTACTCTCTTAAGCTACTGCAGCCTGCTCTACCAGAACAACCAAGGGAAATATGTCTAAGCCTAGGGGAAGAGGTGGTGAGAACAACAAAACCAACCAACCAAACCAAACCACAAACAAGGAGCATTAGGGCATATCTTAAAACTGACACTGGGTAAATTACTATTAAGCAATTTTGAGTTTGTCAATACAGAGGAACTTGCCAAATGTTACAGAATAAGCCTTTAAACGGGAATATTATTACACTGTACATTCACACAAAACATACACCAGCATCCCCAGTGCAGAAATAACAAAGTCAAGTTATTTGATAAGCTGCCATAATGCTTCCCTCCTATCTTATACATCCTGCATCTCCTACAGAACATCCAATGTGCAGTTTATTGAGCAACATGGTCCTATCCTTTCTTTCCCCTTCCTTCAATATACTAGAATGTCCTAATTTTATTTTGGCCATCTTGTCTATTTTCAGTTTCTGTGAATGTTCACTGCAGATAAAGCAACCTGCACACATAGAAAAGACTGCAAAGCAACAACACTCTGTGGCAAGGACTTCCATCTAGTATGAAATGTGTACACTTTTCTGCATATTTCTATCTGAATGGACACCTTAAGTCTACTGTAAAAAAAAATAAAAACCTGAACAAATTATCTTTTTGCTTTAGGTTCTTACTCACCGAGTAGAATTAACCTTGAGAAAAAGGCAAGTTCGTAAGTCCACAACAAACTATTATCCAGACTTGTTCAAAACAAAATGGCTTTAGATTCTTCTTATTTCACTACTAAATACAGTGAATATTCCAAAAATTATCTCTACACTGAAGAATTCAAAAGCAGTAAATACAGTTAAGGCAGTCTGCACAAAAGCTACTCAAATGTTTCTACCAAAACTTGTTTCACAATCATGAGATTTCTGCTAAAAAAAAATAATCACAATTGAAGTACTGATTCCCAGTTATCCAATCAAGTCACACCCTTCAAGGGGCTCCAAGTCCCAGCAGACTCACTACAAGCATTCTGTCTCCTATATGATATTAAATGAGCAACCATAAACCAAAAATGAGATAATTCTGAACCGAGGAGATGAGAAAGCATATTTACCTGAAGCATCTCCAACTTTAAAATCACTGTCATCAGAGCTATCATAATCTAAAGCTTCCAGCAGCGAAGCTGCCAAAGGCTTCACCTGTCTCCTCTTCGAACTGCGGTCCACTGCAGGGAAAAAAACAGTGTTGTTACTGGGTGGCATAAAGAGAATTCAGCATCGCTAAGGGCATTTAAATTACAAGGCAGCACGGGCGTGACAGGCAGGGGCAGTCCCGAGAGCTGCCGGCAGATGCAGCCGCACCGGGGTCCCGGGGACACCCGCTCCTACAGGTGAGGCAGGGCAGGGTCCGCCCGCCCGGCGGAGCGCTGGTGCTCCCTGCAGGCGCCGGGAACCGCATGGCACCGCGCACCGCGGGCTGTCCGCAGCCCCGGGAGGACTGGGTGGGCACTGGGGCCGCCAGGCATCCCCGGAGCAGCCAGCATCCCCCCAGTACGCGCCTTGGCATGATCCGCCAGCGACCAGACGCAGGGGGGACGCGCAGCCGGGACCGTGGGACGCCCAAGGGACGGCGATGCGCCCGCTCGCCCGGGGGCGGGGGCGCTCCGCGGGCACGGCGGCACCCCCGCGGGGCAGGGCCGGCAGAACCGCTGCGGATCACTTACTAAAGCCTGCGCGGGTGAGCGGCGGGTGGGCAGGGGCCCTCGGGTGCAGCGCCGCCGAGCCCCGGGCCCCTTCCCCAGACAATGGGCACGGCGGNCGCGTGCGCACGGCGAGGGGAAGCCGGGGAGCGGCGCTGCCGCGGCCCCGCAGGGCCTGGGGGGGAGGCTCCGGCGCGACCGCCGTGACCGGCGCTGATCGCAAACTCTCAGCGAAGAACCGCTCATTCTCAGGGGACTGCCGGTAAAAAACAGCTCAAAAAACCACCCTGGCACTTTTCCATTTCCCCGTGTGCCGCGGTGCCGTGCGGTTCCCGGCGCCTGCAGGGAGCACCAGCGTTACAAAGCTGTTCTCATTTAACCCCTGCTCGAAGAGCTGAGTTTCTCGTGGACTCTGTTGCATTGTCAAGCTCATTCCTGCACTTCTGAGGAACAGCAACCCATTGCATTGAAAAAAAAAAAAAAGAGAAAAAAGAAAATTGGGAAGAGATGTTCAAGGCCAGGTTGGATGGGGCATTGAGCTTAATTGGTCTTAATTGACCTGGTCTTAATTGAACGTGTCCCAGCCCATGGCCAAGGGTTGGAACTAGATGACCTTCAACTTGCCCTTCAACCCCAAATTATTCTGTCATTCTATGACAGTACAAATCCCAGGGATTATTGTTTGACCACATCACATGACTCTGGGAGCTGAAAAGCACAAAACCTAATGGTGAGAGATGGACAGTGAAGGAGAGCAATGCTGGGCCATTGCCTTTGCAACAGAGTCCCAGCTTGGCCTCGGTTGCAGGGGCTGTCCCTGACCCCTGCACGCACACGGTTTTACCGGAGTTCCCTTCACCTCTCTGCCCCACACCACCAAAATGAGCCACCTGCACAAAACCTTTAAAAGAACTGATCCGCTGGCACACTGGTATAACTTTAAGACCTTGAGGATCGAGAATAGCGCTAAACATGAAAGCTTCCAACAGTACTGTAAGGGCTTTAAAATCGGAAAATGTGTGTTTAACGATGGATAAACGTAGGGCCAACTCATTCTATGGTTATATAGAAAATCATGCTATGAAAAGCCAGTGTCCGTAAAGGAAACAGAGGAGTCCTGCAATTTTATTCAAATAAAGGGAGAGAGTCCACTGGAGCATGCACCCGCTGGATTCCCTCTCTCGAGGTTTCGGAGGGCGCAGCCTCCTTTTATCCTAAACTCCCGGCCCTTCCATGTTCCCCTCTCCCCATTGGCTGAGGTACTAGGAAGGTACAGCCTTACCGAACCACCCACCACATATTCCCCCCATTGAACCTGTCATTTTACCCCAAAGTTCAGAAACTCAGTTTGGCTCCTGAAAAAGACAAGTGGGTCTGCACAAGCCTGTCTGGGCTCTGTAACAAACCTGCTGCCCAAAGTTAGGAGAGACATTAAGACCCATTTCAAAGACGTTAAAACCCATACCAAAGACACTAGCACTCATCTTCTGTATCACAGTGAAGTGTGGAGGGGACATAAAGTTTGGCAAGTATACGTTCTGTGGCCAGAGTCTGTGCTACATTTAGCCTAGTGTTGCATGTAGCACCCACACAAACCTTTCCAGAGCCAAAACTCCTCCTGGTATTGATTGCAAAGATGGGTAGCTAGTTGTTGGTGTATACGTTTATAAATAGAGCACAGAGATAGCTGGTTGGTATATATGCAGCTGAAATGCTTTCAACAATAATTTTCTGTGTTTCTGATTTTGAGTACTTTGGAAGGACAGAAAATCAAAAACGTAAATGTGAATTCTGTTTTAATTCTGTGCTTGAATTTCCTAGGGTTTTTGTAGCATGTTATCACATCCGTAGTTGATGTGTTCCCACTGACTGCTCCTGTTTCCTCCATCAATTCTTTGGCTACATAGGTGGTGTACTGCAAAGTGAATTCTTTTCCTGAATCTGGTTTTGCCAGCCCTACCCAAATATGCTATTGGCCCACGAACTCTAGTTTCGTCCAAATTCCTATCAGCTTCCCTGTTCAGTGAGGAGTTGTGCATGTCAGCTTTTCACTCCCTGGGCGTTTCTTTCCTTTTGACTGGCAATCCCCATCCTACTTTCCCTTCACACACTATTTCAGTCTTAAAAGACAAGTGTCAGGGCTCAGGTCCCTTCGTTGAGACTCTGCAGATCCATGATAACATGTGCAGCAACAGGTTCCGCCGAACCTCCTCCCTGCCAATGGGCAAGCCCCGATCTTGTCCCATACACAGTGATTGGCAGGACAGCCCAAATCTTATGTAACAGGAAGGAACAGTAAAAAGAACTGCCCCCAAATTTGGCCCAAATAGAAGATCAGGCTGAGCGGCGCAGACAGCTTCGAAGAATGAGAGCTTTCAGCACCAACAAGGGGAGAGGAAAACCATGTAAAACAATGGAGGAATTTATGAATCCTTTAAATAAGAATGTCAAAGCAGATATACGGACTGTCTGACTTTCAGTTCAGCCCTCTGGGACAGGCTGCAACGCTAGGATTATTCCAGTCTCTACCTACATCATTCTGGTAGGAATAGGTGATCAAACAGAATTTAATTAATGGCTGCCTGCCCCTGCTCCTCATTAGCACCTCTCATTCCTCAACTGCTCCTTCCTCCTTTTCTCTTTTGTACTCTGTCCCATGACTCAAGCCCTCTCAGCCGTTCTGTCTTATTCTTTCTTGTCCCAAATCTTTTTTTTCCCCTCTCCTTTTTTCCCTCTCCAAAGGAATATTCACACTTTCATTTCTGAAAATAACATGCACAGACTCTTTGTTATCTTCTGTACTCAGCTTGCATACTTTGCCCTCGTTCCTCAACAGGAAAAAACCCCACATCAATAAAGTGAAAAGAACTGTAAAGTGCCTAAAATTTATTCACTGTTTCTCTAACCTTCTGGGCACCGCAAAGATAGGGCTTACCAACAAATCCTCCAAATGTAGTAATTAGAAGTAAATAAAACATAACAGCACAGAAATTAAGTAGAACTACCAGTTTATCTTTTGATTATCATTCTTTGGAAGTTTTTGGCTATTAAAACATCCGTTAAAAGGTATTTCCCCCTTAGCAGATGCTAACCTCTTCTAGTAGAGTCAGATTATTTCAAGTAAGGGGAAAAGAAGGGAAAATTCATGCTCCAAATGAAAGAAACCTTCAGAATGTCTGATCCCCTTATTTCTGCAAGGCCTTTGCCAGTCTCAGCAGAAAACCAAGGATGTTAAAATGTTCGGTTGCCTTTTTGGCACCAGAAATGAGGTATTAGTGGCACACTGCTGGGAGCTGGGCACTGTACTGTATTTGCTATATCCATTAAATAGATTATAAGTGTTGTCAGTTTAGCACCTTTAAGTACTACCCTCATGCACATGCAAAAAATCATCTTAAAAGGTCGTTTTTAGAGGAAAATTGTAAAGAGCTGAAATTTTTAGAGGAAAATTGTGAAGAGCTGAAATAGTGTATCTAGTATGAAAATGTCGTGGCAGCTCCATTGCTAACATAATATCTAAACAAATGCCTAGGAATATTTCAGTATTTCAGGTCATGTCAAGCACATCAGGTCTTTGAATTATCTCGGCATTCCATTGGTTCTCCTCAGGCTGAGCCTTCAGTGCACAGCCTGTTGCAAGATTAGGTGTCTGAATCTGCATTTCAGTGCTGCTCTTCAACTGCTGGAGAAAGAGAGAAAACAGTATCTTCTGCCTGTACTTCTGCCCTAAGAAGAAAAGAATCTTTGTTGTGGCTCTGTAAAGACCATTTTAGAAGGACTTACACAATAGCAAGTCAGCAGAGAATACAGTCACACTCAAATAAATTACCTTAAAAACATCATTCTTAGTTTAATGGAATTGGTGAGTTTTCAAAGGAAGAAGTGCAGTATTTCCTCAAGTAGGGAATAAACTCAAGAGCAAGTATGTTTTTAACTTATCTGCCAACTGTAAATGGAGAATAATAGTATGAAATCTTGTATCTGTTTTTTTTCCTGTCAGTGAGCAGACAGTTGAAGCTATAACCTACCTGTCTGAATCCAAACAGCAGACTCTTTTTTGTCTATCCAAACATCACCATCCTTAGTGTGGAGACTGACCTCTTCAAATATCTGTCCAAAGAGAAATCTTCCAGCTTTTACTCTTTAATTGTGCCATTGCAGCAAACTCTTTTGGTGATCTCTTTTGTCTAGTATTATATGGCAAAATATAAAGAGAAAAAGACTGAATCAGATGTCCTTGCTTTTTAAAATACAAAGGGGAGAAAATTCAGTATGAATGGTCTCTGAACAATAAGACTTTGAAATAAAGTGCAGACTGCTACAAGGTCTACTGCAGTCAAACACTGCCAGGAAAAGTTCCCATCAGACATTGAGAGATTTCTTGCATTCCTAAGGTCACGCTCAACCTCAGTCAATTAATTATGGGGGGGGTTTTGATTACATGGTACACATGTTGTAAAAGAGTCCAGGAAATGTGAAATACAACAGTAAAAAACAACAGTATGTATCTTCAGTAGAAGAGCTTTCTGAACTATATAAATCTATTTGCATATATATATACAGCCACCATTACCCTGGCTGTATATGCCTACCTACTTAGCCACTATGAGACCACCCCCTGTCACTCATAACCATACAAAGGACATCATCCTCAACTCAAACCTCACTGCAGATTCTGCCACTGAAGTTATGCCTGAAACATTCAATGTAAAGCATAGCTCACGTGCAGCTTTCCTATCTGCCCATTCAGCTAAAATTCTTGTCTAGGCTCATGTCCCTTCTCATTTCCATCAATCTTATCTTTCTCTGGTTTTCAAAAATGCAGCTCTGATGTTGCCATATCTATTGTAATGATTCTCCTCAGCTTCTACCATGTTCCTTTTCCATTTTTATCTTTCCAGTGAATTTGCCTTTGCTGCATCAGTCATAAACTTCTTGAGTTTGATTTCAGTACATTTCACAGATTACTCTTTCTGTCATCTGCCATTTCTTTACAGCAGATGAAATTTGCCATACAAATTTGTTTAACGTGATTTATTGGCCTCTAGTTTCCTGTTCAATTTTCAGACAAATTTGTGGGCTTTTTTCCAGGCATCCTTCATACTTAAATGTATTTCATGTAAATACCTGCAAACTGGGTTCATCTTTCCTCGCCACCTTCCTTCTACCACCATGCTCCCTAAAAATTTTGTGCAATCAAATGAATATTGTGTCTTGTGTTGACTCATAGTTTATTTATATAGCTGTTATACAAGTATAGCAGTATAGCAAGTATATGCTGCTATAGCTGTCTCTGTTTCTGGTTCTTGTTCTGTGTATGTATTACCAAACCACTTGGGGCAGACTTAGTATTTCCATTTTTGTATTGTTTTTCCGTCTATGATTTATATCAGACGTGGCAGAATTTTGAGTCATTATTAAAGCTCCCAGACATAAAAGCTACAAGAGGAATATTAATAATTTTATCATGTGACTTTCAGACAACTAACTTATCCAGTAAGCCATGTTCTTTTTGTTTTAAAAATACATATAATTTGGGACACTGTATAAAGAAATTAGAATACTAAATAACAACAACAACAACATATTATGAAAATTTTATATTATAGAGGTGTTCTTCTTGTTCAGATTAAGGTATATCTAGCCTAAGTGGACAGCCAGAGAAAAGCAGGAACAGAGCAAGTATATATATTATACAGTCATTTCCCAACTTCCATTTATTTTCAATGTTGTGGGTTTCTTGATCCCATTGTGGTTTGTCCATTTAGTGGCCTATAATGGGTCTTTCTCCTAAGAACTTGTCCATTCTCCCATGTAACCCATGTAGAGTTCTTTATTACATCAGTGTTATGACACAGAATTCCACAGATCTACTACCTTATGTTTTGTTTGCTTTGAATCTGGCTCATGTTCTGCTATACTTCCCAAGTCATCTCTTCCCCAAGCTAAAGTATCCCAGCCGACACAGTCAATTCTGATTGTGTGCCTGAGATAGACTTCAATTTCTCCAATGTCCCTTGTTTTCCTTCAATGAACTTTTCCAATTTTTTTAGACAGCCTTTCTGTAGTGAGAGGACAGCACTGAAATGCAGGAAAATAGTGCATTTATTCAGTTGAATAATAATGTTTTCTCTTTTGTTCTCTATTTTTTGTTCTCTATTTCTTTCATGTGATTTTTAAGATTCTTTTTTTCTTGGGGCATGAAGATACACTTCCATAAAACTGTGATCATCCCAAGATCTTGTTCCAAAGTCAAAGCAGTCAACTCAGAGTCCATTTTTTACATGCAAAGCTAGGATTTCTTGTCTGCAGAAGCACAGATTCTTTACATTTATCTATACTGCATTTCACTTCCTTTGCCTTTATCTCTATTGAATTTCGTCTGCTATTTTATTTACTGTCCAGTCAAGTAAGAATTTACACAATTAGTAGTTGGACCATTTCATACCTGAACGCTTTTAGAATTTTTGTGATAGTGCTGGTTTCTATGTATTTTATCAGACCATTTAACCTTTTTTCTAAATATTTCATCTGTAGCTGCTTCCACAATAACTTCAAATTCAAACAGATTGTCCATTGAGCCCTCTCCCCACAGAGAACTGTACTTGGAGCATCTCATTTCTTTTTCATAGAAAATACTGATGGAGAAAATTCCTCTCCCTGAATATATTTCATACAAATCATCTGCCGGGTCAATGGCTGCTGGCATGGTTTTTTTCTGTTTCAAATATGTCTTATTACTAATTTTGATGCTTTTATCTTGTTGATTCTCAAATTCTTTTTCCATTCCGCCAAATTTATCATATTTTGACATTTAATAAATTAAAGCTTATGATACTTTTTATTTTCTTGTTTTAAATACAATTTGATGGATTCCTTCCTGTTCATGGTAGTCTCCCTAACTTTGCTGAAAAGTGATTTCAGCTTCCTTTTATATTTTCTCTTCCATTTCCATAGGTGATAAACACTAATGCTGTGATTTCAGTATAGTGTTGTCCAGTAGCTTACATGCCCATCAGAATTTTATTCCTTGGACTATCCTTGGAGAGGGGAATTGGAGGCAACAAAAGTAAAGATCATGGGTTGAGGTACGAACAATTTACTGGAAAACAACAATGAAATAAGAAAATGAAAGTAACAGCAACAATATTGATAACAAAAGTGTACAAGAGAGAAGTGAGTGATTCACATGCAAAATATTCACCACAGAGCCCAACCCAACCACATCATACTCCCCTAACATGGAAGCGAGACCCTTCCCCGGTCCCCAGAAAATGATGTAAGGTGGTATAGAATAACCTTCAGGTCCTAGCCATACCTCCTCCTGGCTACTGCAAAAACTAGCGCTGGCCTGGCCAAAATGCTGTCATAGAAACCTGAGTCTTTAGCTTCTTGTTTGCTTAAATATTCTTCCCTTTTGTCAGTAGTACTGGTACACCACAGCCAGTTACACCTTCCCAGCACGTCTTAGGAGCCTTTGCAGACTCCCCAAGGATGTTTGCCAGCTGGTAGTTACTGTGCAAACCTGAAAGTCTCATGGGATCCCAAATCCAGCTATCCATAAGTGCCATGACAGATTCATCTGCCAATACAACCTTTCTCTTCCTCACTGATGGAGAAAGAAATTACATGCAATACAAATAATGTCACTCCATTATTTTTTAATAATCAAGACTTACTACCTCTTAACAAGATATGAAAAATGTGAACATAAGCCAGTAATTCCCACTGATTTCAGTGGGCTCTGGCTCAGGCTTTTAATGACGCTGACTGATACACTTTTTCCAGATGTAGTCTTTCATCCATCAAACCATTCTGTTGTTCTGAGGAAATCTGGGATGTAAAGAACATCTGCCACAATGAAATAAAAAGCACAGACCTGCTGTTACTAATGGGAAGTATTCTAAGGGCTTGGATTAAAAAAAAAAGTTAATTAATTTTACAAGAATAATTACTTTGAATGTGCGTGCCAATGGCCCTTCTCACATAAAGCTTTTCCAATACAATCTTGTTTTGGTCTTGCTGAGGACAAAAAATGCTTCAGTTGTTCTGACAAAAATCTTTATGAATTGCTATAAAATAAATTCTACTGAAGGGGTTTCTATAGGTTCCTTTTAAATTCTGTTTATATTTTATCTCTGAACACAAAGAAGCTGAGCTGGCCTGGTTTGGATTTGTATGATAAATTATAATGAAATAATAAAACCTCTAAACAATCAAGAAAGGAAATAACTGCTTCTTAATGTCCTCTGTTAAAATGTAATTGTGACACCTAGGAATCAATTTGCTGCTTTTTCTAATATTCATTACATCACTGATTAGCACAATGTTTAGCAAAGACACAGAAGATGTCTTTTATTATAACAGATTTTATAGCATCTAATCTGTTTTTAATCTGGTGTTGCCAAATTGTGTAGTTTTTTTCTTGAAAAATTGTATTTTAAGAATTTGAGCTGATTTAAGATCCAATTTATTGCAAAAGAAAAGACATGCAGTTATGCTAGAGCTGCCCTTCATCTAGACATATATACAGTTTCCTTTGTCTTTTAAAAAGGAAAAGCAATCGCCAAGACATGTCTTTGTTACGGTTCCCTGCTGGCGGCATATGGCAAAGTTACTGGCACCTTGCCTGGAAAATGCAGCAAGAACTGATAGATCTGATCTCATTCTGTGGCTGGGGAGAAAACAGATTACAGTGGAGGCCACTCTTACGGCCTGTGACCATCAGTTGCTTGGCAAGAAGCACAAGTTCCTGAAAACAGATCTGGGAAGGTGAAAGAGAAAGAGATTTTACCTTCCTAAGTGATGGCAGAGCCCCCAGAACAATCCATGCTAGAGCAGGACCTTCAGAAGTCTCTTTGTAATTCTGTTTTATGTGCTACTGTGAAATAAAACTCTCAAGGTATAAATATGTAAGAAATAATAGCATATAAATGCTTAGAAATGTTTAAGAACTAATACTCGAATACAATAATAATAGCAACAACTTTATTACAAATATTATAATAATTTAATATTTTTACAGGTTGGTCTCAAGTTTTTCTTGAGAACTGGGATGAAGTCCTGCAGCTATAGAACTTCTGAAAAAAATCCCAGATTTTCTTCCATACTGTCATATTGCTTGAACCAGACATTAAGAGTGATGACCTATTTGATATAAAAAGTAGACTTATTTTTTCTTATTTGAAATTAGCTTGGCAGTACTCAATTTTGAAGGGTTTAGTCGTATTAAATGGAGGGGGAATCTACTGTAATTTTGTTGGTTTATAAAGCAGAAATCCACAAGAGAGTTGAACATCTCCAGTCCCAATCTTGGACAAGACTTCTAGCAATAAAATTCTACTCCATTCTTCCATGAAGATATTTGTATGCTAAATATCATCCTATAGCAATGGTCATTTTTATGCTTATACAGATTTAGTACCCATGACAATTATAGGGAATGGAATTGATTTACAGATTGCTTTAATTATTTCTCAGACTTGAGAAATGCTGTGAAAATTAAAATAGAAAGGTTCTTTTCAATTACACTTGCATGATTAATGACATTTTTTTTTCTTTAATGAGAATGTCCAGCCAAAGATGTTGTCTTAGTCCCACTGATGGCAGGGTGCAGTTTCATATGAAGTCTGCCATCTTCCATTCTCAGTACTTATACCAAATTTGCAGTTATCAAACCACATACTGAGCCAGTTTCTGATCTGACAGAAACCTACCCTACCAAGAAGCCCTGTGGTTCTAAGACCAAGTGATCCAGTGCAAGCCAGGGGCAGGGACACAGGGTCAGGAACATGAGGGAGAGAGGGAAGCAGCCATGAGTGCCCAGCTCCACAGCAGCCCATGTCAGATCAGGTGTGACACACAGCTGCTGGCAGCTCGATGGTCAGATCAGTTGGGCCTGGAGTGAGACAGCACGACCCCATCGCCCCTCTCCCATTCACTTCTCCTGCATGTTTTCTGCAATTACGTCCTTTACACTTGCAATTAGCACTGACCTGGAACTGGTCCATATAAAACCTTTTTGTTCATCTCTTTTGCACAACCGTATGTGAACCGGTGCTGAAACATGAGTACCCAAGGTCAAAGGATGGATAAAACTGTGTCTCCAAGTAGCACTTTAAGCTTACTGTGAATTAAAATGACTGTGTTACTTTGGCCTAAGCGATTCATTACATCCTTTACTGTTCCATGTAATAAAAGCATACCTGTCTGTGTTCTCACGATTATTTATTTGTATTCTGTGATTCAAGGGGGCTTTAAAGAAAAACGATTTGTGGAATCCACAGTGCACAGTCTTTTCTGTTGCTCCTCAAAAGACTCTTCTCTCTTCCATATTCTGCAGTCATGAAACTGTATACCAGCAAATCAATCTAAAAAAATACAACCTTGAAAATCACGCTACCTCCCCTTACAAATCAAATAAGAGAGCTGAGAGGTAGACACAGGGAGCAAAAATTCCCATTGTACTGATCTGTTTCTTTAAAAATGCTATGTGGATTACTTCTTTTAAAACTCATTGCACTGGAATGTTCTTATTTTAAAATCACAAATTATTTCAATTTGGCCAAATTTTAATGAAAGCTTGTTTTGCACAACAAACAAATGTACTGAATTCAAGTTTGATTAGACAGATTGTTCTTGTAAGGACTTATTTATTTTAGTTTAAAAAAAACCCAGTTCATCTCCAGACTGGCCTCTTGCAGGAATTTTTTAGATTTTTTTTTAATTAGTAATGATTCTGCTGTGGAGAGGTTGTGTAAATATATCACCTATATTTTTGGCAAGGATATTACTTTTCAGAGCTCCAGCATTTTAAATTATGCTTATAATAAGAAGAAGATACCAGTTTTAAAATTTATTCATTTCCTCTGCATCTGTTTTGCATCCCACGAAGAAAAGACAAGAGTACTGGGTGCTTGAACACTATAGGAGTACTACACGTGTTTGTTAAGACAGCTCTTTCACACAAGTGCTACTGTTCTGCTTATGTCTTCGTAAATAGGGATGGCAGCCTGAAAGAGGTGTTTCTTAAGGGCAAGTCCCAAAGTGGAAAAACAGATGGGCAAAGACAGCATCAATGGAGTAACATCTCAAAGTATAAAAGCTTGTTAGTTAGTTAGACAAATAGGTTAGTGAAAAACAGGAGTCAACTGTTTTGGACCAAGTATGTTTTGAAACCAGCAAGTAAACAAACAAAACATTCTGTTGTCTTTAATCTGATTCCTTGTGTAATGTAAGGAGAAAACAGCCTTTCACAAAAAAAAAGAAAGTATGCTATGAAACTCCTTTTTAATTAAATATGCTAACTCTTATGTTCTGACAGTTCTCAAAGAAAAAATGTGATGTCTTAGTACATATAAGAAGAAATATCAAGACATGCTGTAGTCTTCACATAATTTTCATTTCAGTCAGGAGTCTGCTGTTCAAATAAAATAAATTCCTGCTCAGAAGTCTGATTGCAGTTATATATTTCATGCAATCACACAATGTGAATCTTACAGATATGCTGTATATATTATTCAAAGGAGAAGGATGAGCTCAGTCCCACATCAAAGCACATTATTATCATTTTCCCATAAATATAATTATACAATTCCCTACATTGAAATGAAGCTGTATGTAAAGAAAGGATAGCATGGGAATACGACTTCTCGATAAGTGGTACATCACAAAATTTTTAACCCAGTAGAAGTTTCAAAAAAGTTAGTAAAACTCAAGAGTAACCAAAACAATACTTTCATGTGCTTTTTGATAAAGCTTTTGTGATTTATTAAAGAGAGATATTGGGATACTTTGTATTCTTAAGAACAGAACCTTAAGTTTTGTACTAATCTAGACAAAAGCATAGACAAAAAATGTCATTCTTTTAAAATGTGCAGATGCAGCACTTTAATCTGCATCCAGGCTGAAACATGGTCTATCTCCCTTCTCCCAAAGAGATAGAGTACAGCATATTTATTTATTATTTACCCAGAAAGGAGACATGGATTTCATGTTCCACTATGCTAGAAATTATCTGCATAAAGTACTAATGATTCAAACAAATGTAGTAATTTGAGATATTGCAAAAGGACAGTGGCTTAGAGGTTCTTTACAAGAACCTGTCACTGCCCTCCCATGTCAATTTTGTTTATGTCTGAATTATACTTCATCTGACAAAGCCACAGAAAGGTTTAAACCATTGCTAATACATCAGTTGCTTATCCCCAGTTATGTGCTGCTGTTAAATCAGGCTGCTTACAAAAATCATCAGCCCTTGCAGTGTGTGATGCCATAGCCCTCGTAGGAGGGACCCCAAAACTAATAGTTTTGCACAGCATGAACCATGTGAACATAGCAAGGAACAGGTATTATTAGATGTTCTGCACAAGCACTCCAGGTCTCACCAGGTTCATATCAGGATACTGCGGATATCTTGGTTTTGCTCTGAAGCATGAGATTTATCCAGAAACACCTTCTCAAATGCAATCAAGGTCTATCCCTGTGCATCAGCTTTTATCTCCAGTGATTTTGGCAAAGGCCGAACATGACATCCTGAAAGAGTGATTTATTCTAGCTATAGCTTAGATTACCTCTGGGAACCCCCCATACCTTTCTACAGATTTGAGACGCAAGACTTGCATAAACTAAACTCCTGACTTTTGCATTTCTGAACTTCTATGGAATGTATCGCCCACAGTGCACAGTCATTCACTGAGACAGATGCAAAACACACTCCACACCCATCCTTTTCAGGCGGCTCTGTGTTACCCAACCATGCCAGCATCTGCAACATGATCCAAAGATTCCTAAAGTAGTCAAAAATAATTCTGTCATCTGGTATTAGCAGCTGGAATGAGTATCTCTTCTTGCTGCAATGCATAAAACATGCTGGATTTCTCAACTACCTGAAAAACATTCTTTTGCAATTTCTATTCAGTAATCCTTTCTACTTCACAAATACTAACCTTCCTCTAAAAACTACAGCAGAACAGAAAGGCAAATAATGTTTGCTCTGGAAAGTACATGAATAACATCCTTACTTCCAAAATAGCAGTATCTGTCCTGTTCATAAATCGCAAGAATCCCTTGTTACCCTTTCCATAAAGAAAACAAAAGCATATGGCTCTTGTTAGTGGAAGACAAATGAGATTTTTCTCCAGCCTAGGTTTGTGGAAAATAGCTTGATCAGAATTATGTCTCCTCCTGTCCTCTAAAGGCTCTATCACTGTCTTAAATGACAACAAGTTTTGCCTTATTGAAACTGTTAGATTTGGAAGCCTTATTCTTTCTACAAATTGTGGTTCCATTAAAATAATGGCATTCTCCATGGAATTAAAAAATACAGAAATATAAATTAGAATACAAAATCTACTTATACTATTCTGAGTAATCCTTTGTTGGCACAGCTTTTGCAGATAGTGCCACAGCAATAAGACTATACTTAAACGTGCACAGTTTTCATGTTTCTTTGTTATTACTATAGTGTTCTCTTTCATATTTGGAATGCATAGTGAACGTGAGATCTTGTGTATCATTCTTTACAGCTGATGTACAGTCAATTATACTTTTTTTTTTTTCGTTCGTGTGTGTGTGTGTGTGTGTATTTCTACATTTCAGAAGCTGCCTATAAGCAGTTTGCTCTGTTCCCAGACTGTTGGCTTGAGTCAGTCCTGTGGCAGCTGCAGCAGTTTCTCCTAAGCAGCAGTATGTCATGGAAAGGGCTGTCAATACCAAACTTATTTTCTGGTTTTCTGGCAAAGGAGAACAGCTTTAATCAGAGAGCAAACTCTGATCAAAGTTTTATAAATAATTAGCCAATAGCTGATGAAATATGATAGCTTTTACTAGTGTGACTTTAACTGTCATGCCAGACCTGGAAATCCATGACTTGTCTCAGTTGGTGTAGATTCCCAGCATAAAAATAAAAAAATAAAAAAAAAAATCAGCCAAGATGTGAGTACATTTTGCTAAAACTATGTGCAAGCAAAAGATTAACCAAAGGCTAGCTTAAATTTTGAACATCAGAGCAGAAGACTCATAAGAACTATCTATTTCTCCCCCAGCATATGTAAAAGAAATTACACAGAATGATCCTGGAAGTATTATTCAAGCATGTCTCTCCTTACTCCATAGCAAAAACTAAAAAGCATACTTTAACCTTCTATATTAAGATGAAAGATCAAAAGCCTTGAGACAATTACAGACGTAGAAAGAGAAGCACCTTTAATTTGTCTCCAGTAAGTTGTTGCTGAATAGTTGAAGCAGCATCTTGTTAAAAACAGTTTCAGGAACCAGTACTGCTTACATTCTTAGTGAAGATTTTGAATTTCTATTGATCCATTAAACTTTTATTTACGGAGTTCAGATAGTTTTTTAAATCAAACACAAGAGCTATGTTTAAGATAGTGTTTTAAATCAAACACAGGGATGCTATGAATGCAATTCTATGAAAGAGATTATCTGTAAAAGGGCACTGGATCAGTGTTGTTTTTAGGGGGATCATTCCAGTAACTTCTTGGGGTCTTCTGGTCAGATTCAAGCCATCCAGTTAGGTAGAAGCTGTTTGGGGCCTGTATTTCTGCATCCTATGTTTTGGCAGATTATATAACTTAAAACAAACTATATTTTAAATATAAAGACCAGTGGTTTTTGTTTGCTCTTTTGAACCTAGAAAGTAAGCATGGACAGGAACCACAATTAATTTCAAGTACTTGATTCTCAGCTGTTATGCTTTTGCCCTGTCATTCTTCTTACTTTCTGTTCCTAATAGTCATGGAATGATATTGCATTTAACCCCACCCCCCCCACCATATATTTTATAAATACTAGTATTTGAACCTGAATATTTTCATCCATTTGGAATGTCTTATTATTTTGTTTCTGATTCTCTCCCATAACTACTGAAGCTTTTCAAATGAAAAGGTTTCTTTTCTGTAGATACGAGAAACTCTGGCTGGTGACCTGTTTGCTCTTGTGGGATCTATTACCTGTGGTTCTGCCCACTGTCTCAGTCCACGCTGCTCCAAAATCTCTGGAGAAAATGTACTGAGCCAGATTTATATCTGTTAACTGGCAGATACAAACCCTCAATTTTCCATTATGAACAACCCACACAGCTACCTGGTTCACTGTGAAATACATGCTTCAATAGGTTTTCTATGCATGGAACAGGTAAGAACATGTTTATGCTAAGAAATGTCCTGACCAATGATTCTTTTTATACTCCATGTGGACAAACAAAAAACTTCCCTCTAGATCTTTTATGCAGATTCAATAATAACAACTTATGATAGCTGAGGAACTGGGATTTTATAAAAATTATATTCAAGGACAAAATTTTAAATACTTGAGAAGACATTCACATTTTGTCAGAAGATGCTTCAGTTCAGGAAAGAAAAATTAATGTTTCATTTTATTATTGCTAATTTCACTTTTGCTAAATAGCACATATTCATGTAGTCACTCTTGTATAAAGAGTGTATTTATTTTCTTTTTAAAATAAAAGCCTTTATTTTACAGTAAGGCTTTATCTGCTTTAAAGCAATTATAATTACTTTAATGCTACAGCAGTCTGTATAACTGTACACTTAATAAAAGTATAATATTACAGAAAATCTGCACATTTTGGCTTATAACTTGAAGTTTACAAATAGCACTGTAAAACCTGGGACACAATTTGTATTTGCAATACAAATGAATAATTATAAGTTATATACATAAGTGCAAGTGAACTGAAAAAGCTTTTCTGTCCTAATAGAGTATTTTTCTTTGACTTGCGGAGCAGATTATAAACTCTATAAAACAATTCTTCCCTTAGTGATAGAACATACAACCACTTTTGCCAAGGTTTTTTTTCATTTCCAGATCTCTAGGAGGCCTATTTAACTAAAATTTTGCTTTTATGATTGATAGCAAGTTATGCTTCTTAACATGTCCCTAAATTGTATAAAATTATTGTGTACTTTTAATGGATATATGGAGACAGGAACCTTTATCAACGCATATTTTTGACAGACACAAATGAGGAAAGTAGAATATTTCCATACTATACATTTCAGATCCATTAATTTTTAATTTCTTCTTTGTTATAGCCCTTTGCTGTTAGTTTTCAAATTTCCAGTAATTTACTTCCTTTCATCATAGTTTCTTAAATGCTAGACATATTTTTGTTGCAGTTTAAAAAAAAAATCTGGTTTCTAACCTTAATTCTTTTCTTTCTACTTTTTTTTCCTCTATAAGCATAGCATTTGACTTAGCTAACTCTAACATTATGAAATTCTTAAGGCTTTTTGTTTTGCAGAACAACTGCAATATTTACACTTAATGGAAGAGTTTATCCTGAGCTGCTCTATTGAAATGTTACTGTCCCTATCCATCCACCTCAGACCCCCATGTTTCCTTACTGCCATTAGACCAGGGATGCAGGAATAGAATACGCAGTCACTCCATTTCACAGAGTTAGAACCAAATACAAGCCAGATGTTAAGGAAGATGGAAGCAAACTACTCCAAATGGGCTTGGCAGAGGTCCGCACACATATATCCTGTTCTGCTGTTGCCCCCTGCTAAATGCAGAGAAAGGAATACAAGGACGTACAACAAAGGGGACAGACATACAAATGGGAACAAGAAACAGTAAAATAAAATACAGTCACAAAAAATCCCTGTGTATTTGTTGCATGTAAGCCAGGCTTTACATTTACATTTTTACTTTTTTTTTTTCAAAGTTTTTAAATATATTTTGCTCTCCTAGAGAGTGCAAGGAGAACTCCTTTGCTCTCCTCCTTTTCTCTGCTAAGAATTATTTTAAAAAATCCTTGCCTTTTTACCAGATCTGATGAGACCTACAGAAAATCCTCAGTTTATACACTGTCCTGATGCTATAGGACAATACACAATGAATTTAGTTTCTTGATCAGTGACCAATTGGAACATCCCCAAATCTAATAATCTCTCCTTCCTATTTTCCTCCAAGTAAAATATGTAACTTCAAATTGACTATAATTTTGTCCGTTTTTTTTTTCTTTTAATGAACTGACTTTGTCAAACCTTAAGAGCGCAGTTCTTCAAATAACCTGATTTTATTATGACTTCTGATTCTTTTTCTTCAGAAGATCAGACCTGATTATATCTGTGGCTAAAATCAGTTGCTTTAAATTAAAAAAAAATGAAGTACACCATAATTGATGTTGAACAGATTAGAAATCTGCAGATTTCTATGAATCAATTCATACTGGCAGGTAAGGTTTGAGGAATAAAGACTTTAGAAACAGGAAGGCCACCAAAAAATAAAACAAAGCATCTGAAATAGAAGAAAAGTTTCTGAAATCAAAAGCTCAAATGAGCCTAAGGACAGGAACAAGGTACAATAATAATCAAAGAGGGACAGTGAGAGACAGAAGCCATGAGGTGAGGCTGTACAGGAGAACAAAAGACAAGAGGAAAAAATAAATGACAAAGCACCAGAATAACCCGAGGACTAGATTTTTCAGCAGTGCTGAGCACTACTGCAGGTCTAGGCCCTAGTTCTTAACGGACTGGTTCATCACAAAATCTTGCCAAAATACCTGAAGGATTTATGCATTCACTTATTTAAAAAGCAGAAACCTGCACAAAAATAACTTTACTCAGATTAAAGGAAGTGACATGTCTAACTAAAGGATCATAAATTTAATTGTCACGTGTGAACTAAAAGGCACCAAACCTTAAGAGGGAATAAATGTGTTTACTTTCAGCTTGAGTAGCTAAGCGACAGATAAAAGAGTGGCAAAATTATCCACCTTTATCCAATGTTCACTGTCTTTCTGGGAATGGGTTGGTAAGTTACAGAAAATTGTTTGTCTTCAAGTATGGTCAGTATATTGACAGCATTACTATAAATTAACCCATACAATTTATATAACTATGGCATAGTACAAGCACACAAACTTGGCAGCTAAGTAAGTATTTCTCAGAACCACGGATCCATCATCAAGATGCCATGGCTTGAGTTTATACTCAGAATTTTGCCAAGTGAAGCAAGTGAGGGGTTGCATTTTTAGCAATGCTGGCATTGTGTGAAATTTAAAAATATTAACTCGCAATTTTCAAAATTAGAATGAAAAAATCTGATTTCTGATTGTTTTCAAACTTTAATTTTTTTATGTCTGCAAAACTCATACCCATAAACAAAATTCCAAGTATTATAAATAATAAGACATGTATATGAACAATGAAGCAGCTGAGCCATACAGGTCCAGGCAATAAAAGCTGATGTACATAATGATGAAAATTTATGAAAGCCCATGAAATGCATGACAAATTTTGCAAATTGATAAGGTACTATGCTTCTTTAAATTTATAAAAGCATAAGATGACAGCAAAAACTATAAATCATTGTAAAAAAAATTATACTGAGAGGCATATAAAAATCATGATGTCTTTCCTAAAAATATGTGCCCAAGACATAGCCTAGTGGAAATAATGTATCTCTGATGATCTTTCCTTAGTAGTGTAGAAACAGGATACTTGAAGACTCCGAATTTTTTCACTTAGCCATATGTTGGCTGTGCATAAGTAAGCAAACTGTTTCAGTCTGAGCAGAGTTTCTTTGAGCTGCCGCACATGGTTTCTGGCTATCCATCTACCCTTTGGTTTTCCCTGGTTTTCCTTCCAGTTGCCAAAGCAGCTCCTTTTTTGCAGCTGCTTTGGCAACTGGCATCTCCTGCAATCCAAGTATATGGTGAAAAGTTCAACTACTGTACTAGAGGGTGAGCACTGTAACCTTCCAGGTTACTCTTAGAAGTTTCGTGTATTTCTCTTTTACAGAAGAATAGCAGCAATAGTATTATTTTCCATACTTTTAACATAGGCAAATTGTTCTTTCCATTTTGAAAAAAATGGAAAAGTTGTGTCTTCGTGACAGAATGAATACTGGAACAGTTAACAGACTCCTGGAGCACACTAACTATTTTTCTGTTTATTAACTCTGAAGCAAGTGAGAGAGACAAGCAATAGGATTGCATTTCTCCAAAGAAAATATTGTTATAACAGTTTTTTTCCTGTGCCACCCAATGACTTGTCAAATGCATCTGTACAAGTTACTGAACTTAGCTGTTACCCAGGTTAAACTGGCTCTGGCAATCTGAAAATAAAATGGACTTTTGAATTATTTGCAAGGAATATGTTTCTTGTTTGTTTTTTTTTTTAGAATTTATCATAACAGAGACAATTTGAGACAATGTTTGAAAATAAGCAGAAGCCAGTCTGTGGAACTAGTGAGTGGAACAGAAGACATCCATTTGCTTCAATTCATTTATTCTCTACCGCTTTGTTATTTTTTACCTCAGGATTTTTCTTTATTATAAAGCCACAGAAACTAAGAGCATTCATGCAAAGTTATTTTGCTTCTAACCTAGGAAAAGGACTATTTCTGTCTTAGGTTAGTAGCATGATGATTCCCTTTACCTAATGATGCATTTTTAATGCCTGGGGGACAAATTTACCTTTTGGGCTACCTTTTGTGAAAGAAAGATACTATCCAAAGATAGGCATTAAGTTCCCAATTCCATACAAGACACACAGTAATGGAGAAAAAAATAGGGCACCACTTGGACACAGTATTACACAATAATTAGCCATGCTGCTCATTTAAAATTATATAACTAGAAAAATAATTAAGTTCAAGCCATATTTAAATAATTAAAGCAACCTTGGCCAAAATATTACGGAATCATAGAACAGATCGGGTTGGAAGGGGCCTCAAAGGCCATCTAGAACCAACCCCCTGCCGTGGGCAGGGATACCTTCCACTAGACCAAGTCACTCAGAGCCCCATCCAACCTGGCCTTGAACACTTGCAGGGATGGGGTATCTACAATTTCTCTGGACAACCTGTTCCAGTGCCTCACCACCCTGTAAGTAAAGAATTTCTTTCTACACTCTGTAAGTTTAAAGCCATTCCCCCATGTCCTGTCACTACATGTCCCTGTAAAAAGTCCTTCTCTTGTTTTCTTGTAGGTTCCCTTCAGGTACTGGAAGGCTGCAAATGGGTCTCCCCATAACCTTTCTCCTTTCCAGGATGAACAACCCCAACTCTCTCAGCCTTTCCTCCATCCCTCTGATCACTTTTGTGGCCTCTTCTGCTCCAGCACGTCCATGTCTCTCCTGTAATGGAAGCTGGATGCAGTACTCCAAGTGCAGTAGATGGAGAGAATCACCTCTATGTAATATATAATTATAAACTACCCTTTTGAAAATCAAAGGGCTGTCTCAATGCCATGTATGCACCCAACTTTTACCAACCTGACCATAGCAGAATAATTAAGTTGGCAGTTTTATGATTAATTTCATTCCCTGTATCCTTTTCAGGACAATGAAACTCTAACTCTTTTGCCTCACCTTTAAACCACCCCTTCGACTTTTAACCCAGGTTGGTGAGTGCTCAGGCCTCCCCTGTGAGGGGAGCCCAGCTGAGAGGCAGAGATGAGTGTGTACCTACCCAGTACCCACCACCACCACACACCTTTCCAGCAGTCCCGATGCCACAGGGAGCAGGCAGGCGCCTCTCGGGAAGGCCTTGGCAGGCTCTGCCCCATGTCTCTGTGGCAGCAGCTCTCAGGCAGTGTGAGCACAGCGCCGAGAAAGTCCTGCTGGACAACAAGCTGTCAATGAGTGAGCAGTGTGCCCATGCGGCCAAGGAGGCCAGTGGTATCCTGGGGTGCATTGGGCAGAGCACTGCCAGCAGGTTGAGGGAGATTATCCTGCCCCTCTACTCAGCCCTGGGGAGGCTGCACCTGGAGTGCTGTGTCCAGTTCTGCGCTCCTCAGTACAAGACAGATAGCTCCGGGAACGGGTCCTGTGGAGGGTTACGAGGACAATTAGGAAAGTATCTCTCTTAAGAGGAAAGGCTGGGGGAGCTGGGCCTGTTCAGCCTCGACAGGAAACGACTGAAAGCGGACTTTATTGGTATCTATAACTATCTAGATTGATATCTATAAATATCTAAAGTGGGCGGATGTCAAGAGGATGGAGCCAGGCTTTCCTTGGTAGCGCCAAACAACTGGATACGAAGCAACGGGCAGAAACTGATGCACAGGAGAGTTCCACCTGAATACGAGGAAAAACTTCTTCACTGTGCAGTTGACCGCACACTGGAACGGATTGTCCAGAGAGGTCGTGGAGTCCCTCTCACTGGAGATATTCCAGAACGTCGAGATGCNCACCTGCCGCGGCGGGGGCCTCGGTGACATTGGGGCTCTGCGGTTGAAGGGGGAGGCAGCACTGCGGAGCCTGCAGAGAGTGAGACCTTCGCCCGCACCCGCCGCCACCAACCCACCGCACCGCCACCACCGCCATGGTGCTACGCGTTATCCTCACCCACGCGAAGAAGCACCCAGCCGTGAGTATCTGGGCCCGAGTACCTGGCCCCGGCCCCGGCCCCGCGCCCGCCCTCCCCTGCCGCCGCTCGGTGCCCCCGGCCGCGCTGGTGGCCTCCTCCTCGCCCATCCGTCCCTTGGCATTCCTGTGCATGCCGGGCCCCTGGACCAGCCGAAGCTGGTTGAGCAGACGTGGTTGGGGTTGTCCCTTTTTTCCTCCGGTCTTTGCGGCCTTGCTTGTGCTGCAAGGCTCGAGGTGGCCATTCTGTTCTTTTTGCGCATCAATTTGCCCCCACGCTCCCGCTCTCATGTTTTTGGTTTGTAATCTGAATACAGACGGTAGGGAGTGTTTTGGCAGTGGAGGGACGGATGTGTGTCTCTCAGAAACGCGCGGTGACGGGATTTTTGGTTTGGTTTTGGTTTCCCCTGAAGCAGTAGTATTTTTTTATAGCTGCCTCTTCATAGCTGCTGGTTCCTCAATGATCCCAGGGGTGTCCCGCAAACAGGGAACTTTTGCCAGGACTTTAGAGGGCCACGGTTTTGTGGCTCAAAGTCTGTAAGATTGGTTTGCCATAGCTGCAGTCAGAAGTGCTACGTATCAATACTATTTTGCTATATCATAGTATGATATTAAATTTTTTTCTTGTTGCTACTCCAGCTGATCCCTCTGTTTGTGATCATTGGATCTGGAGGTGTTGGTGCAGGCCTGTATCTCATGCGTTTGGCGATGTTCAACCCTGATGTCTGGTATGTATACAGTAATCCCCAGTGCCAGTCCTCTTGCTGCATGTGTTACACTCCACTGCCTTGGTTTTTATGTTCCTGAAGGCCTTAATGTCTTGATCCAGTATCATCTGACATTAAGTGTGTGGAGCCTTCCTTGATTTGGAGATCTCTTTGTTTACCATGATATTTAGAGACTGCTGACAAAGGACAGTGCCTTTTTCTGTGGAAACTTGCTTGGATGGGTGACTCCATGACCTAATAACCACAGTACATATATGAATATTCTTTTTTAATTTTTGAAGATAGTGTTAATATTCTCTCACATCTCGCATTTCTCTCAATAGCTGGGACAAGAAAAATAACCCAGAACCTTGGAACAAATTGTCTCCCAGTGACCAGTACAAGGTAAAATGACAAATACAGATTTTTAGGAAGCATAACATTAGAGGTGTAGCCTACTGCTTTAGGATGTTTGATTATATGGGAAAGTAGTTGAATGAGTGATGTATGTGTTCTGTGCAGCATTTGTTTGTATCTGGAACCTTGAGCAGAGATGGCTGAGTTCGAGATTTAAAACTTTCCTAATGGTGGTTGATAATGGGGTGAAAGGAGTCTGTATAAAAGGAGTCATATCTATTGCACTGTAAGGAGAAGAGGAACTATATGTGAGAGGAAGAATTTACTGGCACATAATACTCAGAAATAAACTACAGGGAGAAGGACAAAACCCCGAAAGTTCTGAACTATAGTTTTCTAAGCTCTAAGCTGGTGGCCTTTATTTGTGAGAAGCACTGCAGGAAAATGTCAGTGTTTAACATAACCATGAATTCAGTTCTGCAGCTGATTTTTTGAACACAAACAGTATTGTAAGTAACTGGATGCAATAGAAATGTTCTTCAGCTGATATTCAACTAATTTCATTGAACTAATGAGGAAGCGTGCAAATATGTCTAAAACATTTGGTAGTTTAATGGAAATCCCAGAATCGTAGAATCATTTATGTTGGAAAAGACTTCCAAGATTATTGAGTTCAACCTTTGACTGAACACCATGTTGTCAACTAAACCACAGCACTAAATGCCATGTCCAGTAATTTCTTCTGCATTTCAGGGATGGTGGCTCCACCCCCACCCAGGGAAATCCATTTCAATGTTTGACAGTCCTTCCAGTGAAGAAATTCTTCCTGGTGTCCAACCTGAACCTCCCCTGCCACAGCTTGAGGCTGTGTCCTCTCATCCTGTTGCTGGTTGCCTGGGAGAAGAGGCCAACCTCTACCTGGCTACGCTCTCCTTTTAGGGAGTTATAGAGAGTGACAGTCTCCCCTGAGCTTCCCGTTCTCCAGGCTGAACAACAGCTCCCTCAGACACTCCTCGTACGACTTACTCGCTATACCCTTCACCAGCTTCATTGCCCTTCTCTGGACAAGAATCATGTTTTAATCATGTTTTACAGGAGTGCTATTTTAGTGGATTGCTGTTAAGAATATTTTAAGATTATTCTCAAGCTACAAAAAAAGCAAACCTACTGTGTTGTCAAAGCTAGTGTCTTGTTTGGTACCATATACTACTATTCCAGTCATTGAAATAAGTAGAAAAACCCCACACTTCCAAAATAAAACAGGTTGCAGTTCCCTTAAAAGTCCATGAAGAACATTTCATTCTTTGTTTTCATTGCTGATTCTGGAATGTTGCTGGTTTGTAAATATCTAAACTGAGCAAATCCAGCATAGTGCACAGCACAAATTCTTCCAAAGAGTGCATGACTTCTGTAGCATTCCCCTTCTGCCTTAACATGCAGACACAGCCTCGGAGTTTGCCATATTTGGGGGTGCGTATCATTGGGGACATTCTTTTCCAAATCTGTACTGTGGGAAATGAAAAGGACATATACTCTAATTTGAGGATGACTCTTTAGTAAAAAGTTCTTTTTTTCTGTTGTAAACTTCTCTTTGTCATATTAACTTACTCAATCTTTTTCCAAAGAAAAAAGTTGAAGACTTGATCACTATTGTAGGAGTTGCACAGAAAGCTGTAATTTGAATGTGCTGTAGGCTGTTTTATTTTCTTTGAGAAAGTTAAAAAAAAAAAAAACAACGAAAAATTGGGTATAACTAAAAATAATCAAGGTAACAGTTATGTGTTTTTCTTCCCTTTGTTTTTTTTAAGAAAAACTGTATGTGCTTGATGTCAAGTCAGGCTGAGATGCCAAAATACGCAGTTAGTCTGTAAACTCATTGTCCTCAGTCACTTTGCAGGTTGTTCTGGATTGCTTGTAACAGGATCCAATTATAATAATATAAACTGAGTGTGTTAGAGGATCTGTCCTTACTTTCATTCTTCCTTGTCATCCTTTGCAGTTCTAGATGCAGCTACTTAAAGCAAACTTGGCTTGTGTAGCACTGCTCTAAATGTTCCTTTGTGCCACTGTCTGTTCACAGACGCTGTGCTTTGTGCCACTTGGCAAGCTGGCTTTTGCCTTCAGTATGTGGGAGCCATAGATTTTGAGCAAAATGGATAAACTCAGCAGTGCTGTAAAAAGTTCGTCTGAATGGACTTCTGGGGCTTAAGAAGAGATACTGTGGGTTTTCGCTAGTGGAAGACATGAGCACTGCCTCATTTTAAATGCAGAGCTTCTAATACTGGGTGTAGAATTAATATTGAAAAGTTACTGCATATCAAAAGTTTTTATTTATTATTGTCCAGTTCACAGACTCAAAATATGATTTCAGTTTCCTGACATGAGTTCAATGATGCATATTTTTAGTAGTCAACCTTCTTAACTAATATTTTTTCTTTTCTCTTTCCTAGTTCTACTCGGTTAATGTGGACTACAGTAGACTTAAAAAGGACCGTCCTGACTTCTGAAAACACACTCGTGTCCATAAGCTGCACAGAAAGATCTTCCAGAAGCCGTCCGCACAAGTGTCATGCTCAGTCATCCAGGAAATAATGAAATCTGCCCCACACAGCACTAGATCATGTGTTTGAAACTGTTTTGATGAGGCTTAATAAATGTTTAAAACTTGAAGTGTTTGCTCTTTCATTTTGCAAAATGACAATATCCTCCTATTAACAGTTTCTGCTGTATGGTTTGTCAGTAAGCAAAAGCCAGTTTATGTTTCCCGGACAAGAAGGCAAAGTTGTTGTGATGGGCTTTATGCTCACTGTGTTGATCTCAGAAAAATAACTGCATGCTCATGCAGTTATACCAAACCTCAAGAACTTTAAGGCGTATATTTATATGTGTGCATATATATATTTTTTAATTGGACCTAAATTTATCTACTTGCCACTTTAAGAAGTTCTGGTTGCAGAAAAGTCAACGCCAACAAGTCATTACCCCTCAGGGAGGCAGCAGATGTTGCCATATGTTGCTGGAGGGAAAGAAAAAACCAGACTGAGCTCTCCAAAAGATTTTCTGTCTTTTCTTTCTTCTGTTTTTTTCTTTTCAAGTCAAGCAGGTTTTTTTAATAAACAGAAAGACAACTTTCAGTATTTAGAAAATAAAATTCTACAAACATTCTCAAGCTTTCCTGTGGATCTCAGTTTTAAGGAAGGGAAGCACATTGCAGAAGAGAGTACAGATTTTGGGACATAATTAGCTATTCATGTAAGAACAAAAATACCTTTTAGAAAGGGCAAATTCTTACACTTCGGTACTCGGCTGAGTTGCTATGGGAAGACAAAGAAAATACCTTTGCAAGTCTAACTTATGGTAGGTTCTTTGTGCTTTACTGTGAACATCTGGCATTTCCTTAGATAAGGGATATTAATTCTGGACTATCTGACAGAGTACAGCTGTTCTTAATCTTGTACTCTGCTTAAAGTAGACTCCAAGAATATAGATAACTATAACAACTATTACAAGTAGTAAAGTCAAATCAAGCAGCAAGAACTTTTATTGGAGAAGAAAGGCTATTCTGTGGTAATAGCAAAATAACAGATATTTGCAAAGACTTCATATTTTATATGGAAAAATATTGTAGGTAAATGGATGTTATTTATTTAGTAGCAGTTCAGATTATGCTTTCATTATGTACTGAACTGGTGGATTCACTCACAGTTTTCATTTGCTTGTTTGAGAGGCTCTCATGATGTCTGAATAAGAAAATGTGTGTAATGAGAGACATGATTACAGTGGTGGGCAAAGCCTGTAGGTGTCCTTGGGGAATGGTTGCTCTCTGGATGCAAATAGAAGATTCTGTTGCAATACTTTAGTTCAGTTTTAAAAGTATGTTGTGTAAAAATGGGAAGTGTGTTTTATAACTTGTGAGCTGGCACTTTGTTTGGATTTTATCTCTTCAAATACAGATTCTCTGAACATTAAGAAAGATCAATATCCAGGAAGTAAACCCAGTTCTTAGGTGAGACAAGGTTATTCCTTTTGTGCATGGCTGATGAAAGCATAGGCTCATGTCTTTGTTTACAAAGGCACTTAAATGCATATTTCGAATATATTTAACAAGTACTTAAGCTGTTTAAATCTTTAAATACAGATTGACTAGAAAACAAAAGGCAATTAATTCAGTGTTACTTGTCTTTGCTCATTACAGCATACTTGCTCCTAAAAATGCACAAAGTCTTCTAAGTTTATTTATTCTAAAAGTCGTTATCCTGAGGGGACATTTCCTCCTTTTCCTTTTAGGGGTATACTTTTGTCCTATGTTAAATGTAGTGGACAATAGTCACCATCACTTGCCAAACTTAAAAGTCTTGACAAGAATCTTTAAAACTGCTTCATGAAGCCAAAGATGGTATTCCCTGAAGACAGCATGAAGAAATGACTGCAGTTTGGATTCTTAGGATTCCATCTTCTTATATTTATCTTCGGCTCTTAACTTTTATGAAACAATGAAATCCCATCATTAGTAGGAAAAGTGAAATCCTTCATTAATGCTGTGGCTTGTCATTTTGTTTGAGCAGATGTGTTATCTGAGAGAGACTGATACTCTGCTGTCTTAGGTTTCAACTGAGATGGATATAGCTGCTCAGTTTCCGTTTGTGGCAGATTTTTTTGGAATGGTCAGTGTGGGCCTGGTCTTCATGTCCTTTCCATGAGCCACATACAGAAGATTCATCTCTTATTCTTGCAGTGCAACATTGTGCCTGCCACTGTCAGATTTCTGTTAACAATTATTATGTTATTAATTAGAGTTATTCTGTGCCTCCTTATCAGGGGTCCTGATATGCAGCATGGTGATTAAATCTGAAATTAATTCTGCCCATGTAGGATAGAAAGATTTACAGGTTTCAGTAGTTCTGGCACATGAACACATACGCCATACAGCATGTTGAAAAATTTGTTGTTTGCCTGCAGTAAGGAAATAAAATATCTAAATGCCTCTAAGAAATTAGAAGGGTGTGCCTGATATTAAAAGAATAATTTAAATTTTTTGTGGGATTTATAGCCAAATGTCATCTGAGGAATACATTTCAGATCTGTTTTCAAGCACTGCTTTACCTTTAAAGTTAATTTGGTGCATGACTATTGATGACCTTTAAAATAAGGAAATGTATGTTTAATGCTTATTCGTTTGTAATACTTTGTCAGGAAGAAAGATTGAGAAGTTATTACAAGAATTTTAAAAATGTATTTTCAATGAGTTAATTGAAAAAAATTAGAGATGTGCAAGTGCAGGCAAAGTTATTGTTTCTACTGACTGGCCAGCCTTACTATGGAAGCAACTGGATGGGCTACAGAACCATTTCTCTGTGACAAAGTGAAGCCCAACAGGTCTGTGACAGCTACAGAAACCTGGTGTTCACTAGCATCATTGCCACAGTAGGGGTTTTTTAATATTACTTAATAGAAAGCTTACTCTTCAGTCCTCTCTTTTGAAATCCAGAAGTTGGTTGACTCCATGCTGTTGTGATCCATTCACTTTTCCTTAGAAGTGGTCTTGACATCAGTATTTAGTCATGAGAAGTTTCTGTGAAGCTCAAATCATTTCATCTCCTCCTCTGATCTTTAAGCTCCTTAAGAGTGTCTCTGGACACTGCTATGATGGCATATTTCTCAAATGCGTGCTAATTCTGGTGCTGTGCAGTTTGGAAGAAATTTGGGGTTTTTTTCAATAATTTCAAAGTGCTACTATCTGTGGTTGGTAAGGCTTGACACTTTCTTAGTAAGGATGGCATGAGCCAGTATAGTGCAAGAAACTGCACACTCGTTCCATTCTTGAGAAGCAAATCCATTTTTAGCATCCAGAGTTACATCTGAACCAGGAAAATCATTTGCATTTTTTTCTTTTTCTCTTTTTTGAAAGTTTCATTTAAATGAAACAATAACATGATTTTTAGACTTTCTAAGCTAACATTTTCACAGTTACAAAGTGAAGAACCTAAGAGATCACCACACTTACTCCTTTTTTTTTTTTCTGTTTTCAGTCAGAATCAGTGATGCTTTAGGTAATGTGAAATGTGAACATGTGTATGCAAGTAAAGTCAAGAAAAATGTATTGAAACTTTTGATAGTTTGCTATCAGCATTTACCTGACATTCACTTGCTACTAGAACTGACACAAGACTGGCTAGTGGAACTCCTGCAAGAGACAGCAAGTTCTGAAGATGATCAGAAAATAGTTTATTAACACATGGCAATGCATACATTACAAAGAAGAAAATAAATTCTGCTGGTAATATTCATGGGTATTGTCAATGCTTTATAACAGTCACCTAAAATAATATTTCTAGGGTCATTAATTTGAATTACTTCGGGCAAAATAATGCACTACACCATTTACAGTTCATGACTATAATGTAAAGAAAACTTTACAAGAGAACTGCACAAGCCATAATCCAATAGACAAATTTATAGACTTGTTTTTTTCACATTGGAAGCAAACTAACTATGAACATGAAATGTTTTCTAATTTTAGTTTCTCTACTGCACGCAAATGAAACAAACTGCTGAGAAGGTAATGAAAACAGATTACTTAATGGTGAAAAATCTGAGTGCCATTCTTTTTCTACCAGTGGTGCCACTGCTGGAATTTAATGGAGTGGCACCAGTGTGTCTGAATGAAGATTTTGATCCTAGCTGTTTAAAAATAGCATTGAATCTAATAAGATTTCCTCAGTACTGATAGCTTTTTTTTTTTTCCCCCTACACTGAGAGCAGGAAGATAGGAGAACTCATTATTAACACGAAGAAAGCAGAACTTCATCCCAGTTTCAAACTTCCTGCTCTAGTTCCACTAACACTTCATGATAGTCTCTAGGATTTTGTTAGAGTGTTAAGGGGATAATTTGCTTCAGATGTTCATATCTTCATGTTGTGTCAAACAAATTTAACTTCCCAGCTTTTTTGGAAGCTTAGGGGAGGAAAATTCAGCCCAGCAATAATGTGCTTAAAATGACCAGGGATCACTGAAGCTTTTTTCTTGCACGTGAAAATTATCTCTCTCCTACCCCTTTATAAAAGTCCAGGTAAGTTCAGGAAGTATACCAGGAAAAAAAAAAGAGCAACAGACATGTGATGGAATAGGCAGATGGAGCTGCATCAGGTTTTACATCAATTACAGTAAGTTCTTGGATTTAGTACAGGAGCTTTCTTAGTTTATGTCCTTCAATTTCTGCAAATATTTGGCAATGCAGAAGTTGTTTGTTACGCCTGCCATGCTTGGCCTATTAGGATGCAGTGAAAATTAGCCTGAGAGTAAAGACAAAAGCATGATATTCCAATGGGTTTAAATTACTGCGCAAAATAAAAAAGCAGTAGCAGAATAACTGCAGAAGAAAATCTGGTGCACTGTCTTCTGAATTTAGGTTACTAATGACAAATTTGTATTAGTGCCATAGTGTGAAATAAAAATACAAGCAATTTTATGGGTAATTTTGAAAATAGCATTCTTTCTTTCTGCGTTGCCTCGTAACAGCAGTTTCTAAAACATTCCAACAATGTAAAATAAACATGTGAACTGAGTATGAAATGTATGTATTTTAATTTATGCTCTTTTTTAATGACTTCATTCTCCGTAACCATTTATGTTAGTAGTAGTATTTTATGTCTCAGCCTATGTTACTGTTTCTGAGCAAAACTTTTCTTATGCTTTCAAACTGGAAAAGGGTTTCAGAAGACCTTTCATCTTAAATCTAATTTTATTTTTATGTATGAAAATTAAGCACCTGCATTGCTAGAAAGAGATTTTCAGCAGATTATTACTCAAAGCATTGGAGCAGGTCCCCTGTCACTTTTTCTGTAATGAAGTGTAGCAAAGTAGGCAATTGGATATGACTCTCCCCAAAATAAGGAGAGGCACAGTTTCAAAGAGCTGTTTTATGCTGGTGGCATAACACCTAAATATGAAAGAACTCTTTTTCATGGTTGGATGGATGGATTGTGAAGAACCACCACCTGACCTGCTTTTTATCCAGGTCCCTGGCAAATGTTTGCTTTTGTCAATCCCTGGCAGACGGGAATAAGGTCAGGAGTTGACTAATGGCCCAGACTACAACAGCTGAGTACTTAAAAGTGATCTAGACTGCCATGCAGTGTTTATAGAGCGAGGATAAAAAAGATGACTCAAACCTTTCCTGTTTCCCATATCAAAGCAAATCTTTCTCAGCTGGCCTGGTAGCTGGAGCAAAGATTAGTTGAGTTTTTACAAATTCTGCACTTGGGCTGATAATGCACAGAGAACCATGGGCAAAGTTAAAATGAGATCCTCAAATTAAGAGTATTTTGCCAAATAACTATTTCCACCACAGAGCACAGTATGCAGTGGTGAGGCAGTAGACATGATTTATATTATACATAGCAGTAGACCTCCTAATCCTGAAGTGTAGGTGCTTGCCCCAGCAGTCGAATGAGCCATGTAGCTGCATTTACTGGCTCATGGAGCTTAAACAGTCTGCTTCAGGAACAGCAGAGCTCTTCTGAATGAAGCTTAATATTCCATTATCTACCTGTGTGCACATTAAATGCAAAATAAACAGTCCTATAGTGTATCTGAAATTCTATTTGGATGTATTTTACTGTTTCTCTGTCATTACAGAGAGCTTTTATGTGAAAGAAGAATGAGCTTTTGGAGACCCCGGAAAAAGAGATTTGTTATATCCAAAGCAAGGAGAATGGAGAGACAGAAACAAGCAGCCTACTCACTCAGGCATAGGAAAGCAGAGGATGTAAAATGTGCAGTGGAAGTATAATGAATCCCTCCATTACAAATTATTGTCACAGGGAAATGTTTTTGTACATGAATTCTGACACAGAAAATTGGATGGATTTTTTTGTTTGTTTGTATGTTGCATTTATTGAAAATGAGAAAAGCTCAGTGACAGCAGTATATAAATGTGTATAGGTATGTTGCTTAAGGTCTCCATTTTTCTTGTCTTCAGATTTTATTTGCTCATCCTCTCCTTAGCTAGATAGCCAGGGCTTCTGCTTACTAGCCTGAGAAATCCACTTCACTCCACTATCTTCCTCTTGTCAGGAGCTTTCCTTTTGTGAGGCTATGCTATTTCCTGACATGCTGGAATCACTGGCTACTTTTGCTTTAAAAAGAAATAACACATTTCCCCATCAACATCTCATTACAACTGTGTCACCATTAGTCCGAGTAAGCAGAAAAGTTAAGTGATACAAGTAAAACTTTTTCGAATTTGCAATAGAAACCTCACTTGACACCAAAATGTTTGCCAGCAAATGGATAATCTGATGGAAGCCCAATCTCTCTGAAAAAGAAGGGATCTCATATCCTGGGCAGAACAATATCACTGTACATTAAATAGATAAAATATTGTTACCTCTTTCAAGATTGTATGAGTATGTTATTTGATAGCATAAAACCAAATAAATTTAGTGCCACAGACAGAAAGAACATAGTAAATATTCAACTTAAAAATGCAACTGTAAAGGACACAAAGGTATTTTCATTTTGTATTGTTTTGTTTTCTACTGAAATACTGTTAATGCCAAGTAGAGATCTTTGTAGATCCAGAAAGGACACATATGATGTTACTTGCTTCAAACCAGATTCTGTATTATTGTCCAAGGTATCTGTTGAAATTAAAAGAGTTCCCCATCAGCTACAGCAGGCTTTGTATTAAGAGCCTGTTGACTATTTTAGGTTCTGTGAGGAAGGAAGGAATGTCCATGATGATATTTTCATCTCACTGTGGTCAAGTGAAATTTTGTGATTGCTTACAATGAGATCAACGTTTCCCTTTAGGATTGGATTTTCAGTAGAGTTTGGTGGGGATATAGTAGATTTTCTTCACAGTAGCTAGAATGAAGCTGTGTGCTGAATCTGTGCTGGAAACAATGTTGATAACTGGGATGTTTTAGCTGTGGCTGAGCAGGGCTTGCACAGGGTCAAGGCCTTTTCTGCTCCTCATCCCACCAGCAAGCTGGGGGTGCACAAGGAGCTGGGAGGGGACAGAGCTGGGACAGCTGAGCTGAACTGACCAAAGGGATATTCCACACCATATGGCATCACACCCAGCCTGTAAAGCTTGGGAAGAAGCAGAAAGAGTGGGACATTCAGAGTGATGGTGTTTGTCTTCCCCAGTAATGGTTAGATGTGACGAAGCCCTGCTTTCGTGGGATGGTTGAATACCTACCTGCCCAAGGAAGCAGTGAATGAATTCTTTCTTTGTGACTTCTGTTCTACCTATTAAACTGTCTGTATCTCAACCCATGAGTTTTCTCATTTTCACTCTTCTGATTCTCTCCCCCACCCCACCAAGGGAAAATGAGAGAGCAGATATGTGGGACTTGGTTGCCAGGTGGGGTTAAACCACGATAGGTAGAGGTGGTTCATAAAAGCTGCTTTACAAATCCAAAGTGTCAGAGAGAACTCTTAGAGCTACTTCATATACTTACTATTTTGTACATGCACACAATTACATTTAAATTTAGCAAGTTCAGTTGTCACACAATTTTTTGACTCAGTGACTTTAATTCTGTAGAATGCAGACTATTTTGCATTTTATCTCTGTTTCCTAAGCCAAATAGACCTTGCTTTTTTTAAGCAATCTTGACTATATTAATTTTGTTAGGACTAATTAATGCATGCAACTTCCAACAGAGAAGAAAAATTAACTTCTGATTTCTAGTGAGAGGTGTACTTGGATGTTCTGGCTAATGCTGTCAGTTAAAGGACCATACGGCTCGCTTTCAAGTACACCCTAAGCCTTAAGGAAACTTGTTCAGCAGAATCCTGTGCCCCACAGCAGTGTGACTTTGGGAGAACAAGCCTTTTTTTTACAAGCCAAGTTTTTTTACACTAGTAGCAGTCCAGCCACGACCATAGCACACGGCATCTGTTCAAGCTAGCAGAGGTACCTCACACTGCCGCAAGGCCATGGCTGCTGGTGCCCAGGCTTGCTAAGAGCCATCTCAACTACTGTAGTGCAGCACTGCCCTCTGTCTTGTGAATTTATGTGGTCTGGAACATACTTTATGATTTTAAAGGGCAAGACTGAGGGATTTAGACCATTTCATGAAAAAAGAACCGAGGGAATTTTGTGGTTTTGTGCTTGCAAACCACAAAATGCAAACAGGAAAAAGAACATACATTACAAGTAAGTGATCCTTTTGTACATCTGTGAATATAAAATACTTTCTACCAAAGTGTGTACATATATGCACATAGTGCGTGATATATATATCGATATAGTACACACACATGAAATATTTTTTAATATTTGCACTTCAGGTGATATGTTGCACGTTAATATGGTGACATTTACGCAGCAGTACAGAGCTTACATATCCTGTGATAGTTAGATGGCATGTGGTCTTCTCTCCTTCGTGAGCATGGTGTGTTCTTTTGCAGCTGAATCTCTATAGGGATATCAGTTCTTAAAGGAGAGTCACTCATGTCGGGGAAGCAGAAGGCAGGATTTCTCGGCTGAGCTCTGTGTTGCCGGGGCTGGAAGCAGTCCACTGAGTGCTGTGCTGCGCCAGCCCTTCAAGCCCTTCCAGCTGCACCTACATCTGTGCATCATTAGAGCAGTGGAGGCTACTGCAGTCACCCAGTGGCTGTTTGTGAGCAGCTCTCTTGCCATTTTATTGCCTGGAAAGGAAAATTTCTCTTTATCTGCTCTCTACTGAGTTCCCAGTTTTGTGAGGTGTGTGAGGTGCAATGACAGTGATTATGCTCATAATGCATATCAGGTGATAAGCCTATTTCTTAGCATGTTTTAATATTCCATGTTGGTATTCCAGCATACTTGAAAAGCAAATCTTGATGGTGTTTTTTATTATTTCTCCATTCTTGCATAAAATTTATGATTTTCTAAGTAAAGGAGGACTCTTTATCAACATTCTTTTAGAAACAATGTTGCTATTCTGTTGAAATGTTTTTCATCTTGCCATAAAAGGTTCTTACTTGAGAACTGATCTATTTCACACAAAATTTTGGGGTGTGGTGATGTTATGTTATAAATGGCAAAGCTTTATTATGAAACCTTAGTTTTGTAAAGTGAGTATTTTCTATGAACAGTCAATGCAGGCATAAGCGTGGATTTATCTACATAAATTTTAAGGAGATTTTACTTAATAGTAAAAAGCCATCTATCTAGGTATTTAGGAGTTTAACAATTCTAGCAAAAATAGTTATCAGCATATTCAGTGCACTGGGATGACCTATTAAATTGAAAGGGTTGTATTTTGGCTAAAATTTAGAGGTAAAATTTACTGTTGCTTTAAATGGGAGCAAGATATCTTTTGGAGTTATTTAAAAATCATTAGTGGAAGTTTTCGCAAACTGAACTAGTGTTTGCTTAATGCTTGAGTTTTCAGTGGAGAAACATTTATGAAACATGCATGAGATGTCTGATTCTTGGCAGAAAGAGTCCTGGCTGGTTTTTTTGCTGCAAAGCATCTCAGCCTTGGCAAAACAGGAGTAACAAGCTTTAAACAGATTAATAGTTTATCTGATTTAGTGATCATCTTGCTTTAGGACAGAGTTAAAACCATCAGAATCCTTTCTTGATCTTACTCAGAAAGCTTAGACTGAGAAGTGAGAAAGCTGCTTTTCGTGCAGATGTGCTATCACTGAAATTAATGCTGTTGGGTGTTACTGTGGTTTACTTTACTTACTGGTTGTTCTAGGATAGCCCTATTTTTGCAAATAAGTATATATATAGTATATCTATTATATATACATGTATGTGGGATGTTTTATCTTGCAACAGATTTTGAATACAATAAATATTACAAAGGAGAACTTTGAAATCCTGCTTTTTTATCATTTTGTTATTGTTGTTTGGTTGGTGGGGGTTTTGTCTGTTTTTATATTCACAAATAAGACCTGCTTAAGAAACATGTAGTCTACAGGGAAATGTCTAGTTCTGACAATCTCAATTTTTATATGATTTTTTTAGTTGTTAAGTATTCTTTGAATACACTTGTGGTCCTTGAGATCAAAGACTTAGAAGGCATGTCTTTTTTGTCAGCTTCTAAATTCTCCTTAATTTCCCTCCTTTTTATGTGTTGTACTATGAAGTTTTAGAAATTCCACACTCCACCAGCAGCCATAAATCTTTATCCCTGTGTTTATTTAATCTATTATTCAAAGACTCAATTTTAAACATTTGCACTATGACAGCTCCAGGATCCAATGCAGAGTCCTAATACTACATTGACCTTTCCAAAAGAGTATACCGTCTGAATAAATACAATAGAAAGGAGCTGGAGAAAGAGTGCATGTTAATCTACAAATACAAAAATAAAAGTGACAATTTTGTACAACAACACAGAACCACACTTTTGTTGAATGGATTGCTTCACTTTCATTTGCTTTCATTTATTGGGCCTGCCATATGGCCACACTTTTTCTTCACAGCCAGTGATATTATCTGCTTTTCTGTGCCAGTGTCCTAGCCCTTGAGGTTGTTTATCCCTGAAAAAAGAGAAGATCAAACTTGTAATCCACTGCAGCAATAGTCTTCCAGACTCAATCAGATTTCTCGTTAATCTCCTTGACAAGCATGAGTGTAGCTTCCTCTGCCTGAAGAAAAGCTTAGAGTTCACCAAATCTCTGGTTCCCAGCATGGGTATAATTCTCACTTTTGAACTCTGACAGCTCAAAACACTGAGTTGGTCCAATTTATTTTTAACATTGGAACTGATAAACATTTGTAAAATTACCTCAACCCTAAACTCAGCATTGTGTACATACTGTGAATAAAAAGAGTAGGAAAGAAAAATTAAATAGATCATATATAGAGGTAAGTGTAGTGAAAGAAAGGGAAGGAGTGGGGAAGGAAGAAATGAGTATTTTATTATTTTGTACTTGATCTTAAGCAGTTCCACAATTACCGGACAACAAAAATCCATGCTGATAGCATAGATGTTGAAAAAGGTTTCTAGACCTGCAGATAAATAAAAAGAAGTTTTACTTAAGAAACTGGGACTGTGAAGAGCACTTTTGCATGAAGGTTATGCTCAGCACCACTGTGCTTAGTCCTGCGCAAAGCTCTTAAAGACTTCCTTTCCTAGTGTTGCATTATTTCCTATCCCAAGCAACTCCTTCTGTGAGGAAAAAGTAAACTATTATATCTAGTTGAGTACAAAATGTTCAGACAATAACCAGAACTGCATTGTTATATTACAGAGAAACCCAGTTACTATTGCAGAAAGAGAAAAAACACATAGTCCTTGAATATGAAGTTGTAAAAAAGTCTTCTGGCTAAGAAAATATTCAAAACATTTCTTGTAGTGTCTGTACCATTTACTAAGTATAAACTGGAGTAGCTAATAAATTGTGGGTAAAGCTGAGAATCATTTGTCAAGAGTTCAACAGAAATAAGAAGTTGATTATTTTTCCACTAGCCTTATGTATCTTAAACAAGGTGCATAAAACCAAAGTCACTGCAAGATATCCCAAAAATTGTAATTGCCTGCAGATAGTCTTTGCCCTTATCCACTCTTGGAAGGGGGAACTGAGGAGAAAACTGCATGATAAGCAGAGCTGTTGGATACCTGGCCAGGCTCAAGGGCTTGCTTTCCATTTCCAGTGGTTGTCAAGGTGGGGAAAAGTGCAATAAATTTTTGTTCAATGACTCTTTCTCTTTGTGAGAGAAATGGAAAAACTGAAAGCTTCATGGTGAGTTTTTACTCCTTTAAGTGAAACCTCAAGGAATCATATACTGAATTCTAATTAAGCAGTTATTTTAGGTATGCTCCTTCTGTTAAACTTATGGAAATATAAAACTTAAAATTCTGATAATTTATTTCAGTATTTTAAAGCACTCCATTTTATACCATGCATAAGGCAAAATAGGAAATAAGGTAATATTAGCATACAAACTTACAAAATTGTCAGAAATGTGTTGTTTTAACTGTGATTCAAACCAAAATAGTTAGATACTAAAAAAATTTGTGCTCTTTTTTAATAGTAGTTGCACTAAAATGTAACCAATTACGATAAGCCAATTTATTAAGAAACTCAATAATTTTGGTTCTTTTTAGTTTCCAGAACTTACTGATATTTATTACTTGACTATATGAGTATCCTGTAAACTGTAGGTCCCTGGGTCAGTTTTTGTGTGGATGCCTTAGCACCGTTCAGTTCACTCTATGTTTACACAGTTTAGTGTGGCTCAATAAAACATTACTCAGCTTAAAGTTTTGAAACTTGCAGATCTACTAAGTACCTCCAAGGTCAATCCAATCAGTGAAAGGAATTCACTTTATTAATTTCACTTCTGCTACTGGGAATTGCATTTATGAAAATGACAAATGTATTCTGTTAACTTTCTATTTAGAATACTAGTTAAAAAATATATACACATATATTGCCATCAATGAATACATTGTGTATACAACATTTGGGGCCCTGGATATGTGCAGTTAGCTGAGGTTCAGGTGAGCCGCTGTTCTAGAAATGGATAGAACTAGTAGAATTTTGTCTGAAGCGATAAGATGCATCCTTCTGCATCTTGTTTTTTTCTCAGTGCAATTTCCTTTCCTTGCCAACCACACCAAATGCCCACACTGCTCAGATGCACTCAGACCTTTCTTTTGATATGCCTAACACAGATCCAGAGGAATACGAGTGCTCTGAAGGTTCAGCATTAAAGGTTTGGTGGTGCTTTAAAGCCCTAAAAGGCTCCTGTCTTGCAGTTTAAAACCAATTGGGAGCAGTCACATCCTTCTGGCATGAAGTAAACTGAGCATGAGTAGACTAAAAATGGGGTGATGAGCCCAGTGGTCTCCAGCATCTTAGATGCACTCATATTATCAAAAGAACTGTAATAATTATTCTTTCTAAATGGATTTGCTTAACTCAAGTTAGCTGATTTGCACTGAAACACTGGGAATTTTACTTAGCAGCTTGTATTAAAATCTATGGTGAAGTTACAGTTTTCACTTAGTTTTCTGACCAAATTAAACCATAGTTGCTTTGGTTTCAGTGCAATTTCACCAGCTTGACTTGTTCTGAGAATATTTTGAATAACCATGTAATTAGGCCAAGATGGGCAACTTTTAACTTAAAATTATATAAAATGAAGCATCTCTCTTGCTGTGAGATAAATGCTTATAAATTACTTTAAGAACTGACCATGGCAGACTAGAAATAGAGCAAATTTAGCTGCCTAGAAAGCTGAAAAAAAAGAAACATTTCACAGTTCTTGAGCCCACTTTAACACAGAAAATTACACGTTTTCAGGTTATCACATTCTGAGGCATGTACTTCTGGGGTAACACATTTTACTGCATTTAGTATGTAAATTGAGCCAAACAAATTTTGTAGTAGTGCTTAACTATAAGGAATGACGAGGGAAAAAAAAAGGTGATTTGGGAAATAATAAATAATTTAGTCAGTGAGAAGCAAAATGAGTACAAGTGGAAATAAATGTCAGAATGAAACTATCTCAGGAGGAAACACAATAGTTTATAGATAAACTCCTTTGTTTAGTGACGGCTGTGGAGCTAAACTGATCGTTTCGTGGCTATCTATCCATCCATCTGCACCAATTAGAGCATCTTTTTACCAAAGCTTTTACCAAACTACATCAGCACTCTTGTTAGAAGATGAAAAATTACAGAAAAATGAAGTCCAGAAGCAATGCTTTCTGTTTGTTAGTTTGTTTACTTATTTAAATGACAAATACTGAAGTGGGGAAGGGAAGTCTGCTGCTTGAAAATCAGGTGAGTTACTAAAATATATGTGGAGACCTTTGTTTTGTAAAGTGGCTTTTTCTTTGGTTTGTATAACCAGTAATAGTGTTCAAGAATATTAAATATACTGCATGAAGAGAGAAATAACTGAGATAATGACGAGATCCAAGCTAATATACGCAAAACAATATGCACAGCTTTGCTTATGTGACTAGACTCTCTGTAACCAAAATGTGTACCCTTAAACAAATAGACAAGTTATTTGCTTGGGTATGTTTTCACAGGATCAAACCCTTGAAGTGTAGCTGCTGTGCAGCTAGTTCCGACTACAAATTTAATGTAACAATTTGACAAAGAATGTCTTTTGCCGTGAAGCACAATGTAGTCTGTGAATCCCATCATTCACTCTTTAAATCCCAGCAGCAAATCAGCAGTGCCCCAAGTATTTATAGAGTTTTGTGGTGAATTACAGGTGAGGGAACATGGTTACTGAGTATGGAAACATTGAAATGGTTGAAACTCATTCATGCTATTCACTCAAAACTGTCTTCTCTGACTGCTTATCATTGCACCTTCCACAAGACATGGACCTTTAGCACTTTATCTGTTTCACATGCTACAGCGATTTTAATCCTAGGAAAGCTCAGAAAATGAAGGATAAAGGATATTTATTTGGGTAATAATGCAATGTTCAGGGTTTTTTCTTCTTCCAGATGTCTGAGCAGTCGACCAAGAAAATTTAGTTTGACCGCAATCTCTTCCAACTACTTTACACGTGAAATTTGCAGTGCAGTCATTTGGTAGCACAGGAAACTGTTCTTGCTTGGATTGCTTTGTTATCCCAGACAAGTCAGTCGTCCTCTGTGCAAAAGTTTTTGTAGGAGCAACACTTTGGAGCTCATGATGCTTTCAGGAGAGAGCAGAGCATCTGAGCAAACAACAGCGCAGCAGTCACGGTCTTCTTCTGTATCTGAGTTTTCTTCGGTGCCCCTCTTCCACTGAGGAATCACAGCAGGTTTCCTGTTCTCCACTTCTGAAGACTTCCAGCAGATAGCTACAGGTTTCTCAGGAAGTGTCCACAGATAGGCTATTAGAGAGGGCTGTTAGGGACAAGAGCAGGCAGAGATGAGCAGAAAAGCAGACGGATACTCACCTTGTTTTTATGCCTCCCTTGCTAGTTCTGTATTGGGGTCCACATTACTTCATTCCATGTTGCAGTCGAATGTGTGCATCTCTCTGCAGAATTCCCATTGCCCCGCATACAAAATCTCTGTTTCCAGACTTCCTAGTGGCTGTGGTGCTCTCTTCTCTCAATTATCATGGTAAAGGCTGACATTTATTTTTCTGTATTTGTACATTGAGGCTTTTCACCCCAATTTGTTCTTCTTGTCATCATTTCCTTTCATCAAAAAAATTAGTACTCTCTCTCCACCAGTTTTCCCAATACCATCCCTATAACTCATTGTAACATTAAGACAAATATTTTATTTTTAGAACTAATTCACCAGTTTTCACTTTTCCTTCATTATTTTTCTATCTCCTCAAAGTTCAAGATATATGTATGTGTGTATATATATGTATACGCATATATATTCTGGAACTGACTGGAATACCACAATGACAAACACTTAAGCAATAGCTTATAAGAGCTCTAAAATACTTGCAATTCTCTATGAACAACAGAAAAAAAAGAACGCTTACCCATTTCTACAGCACCAATAGAGTAAACAGTACTACTGTGGGAATTATTTGTCATGGCTGACAGGAGACATTAAGAAGAATATTTGAAGGAAAGGCAAAGTAAAATTCCTTGATGAATTATTCTTTATTTTTTGAAAAACTGTCATGAAATTCTGGTGCCACACTACAGTAATATTATTTCAATTGTTTTAATTTATTTGAGTCTAACAATTGTAATCATTGATGTTTAGTGGTTCCACCTAAATTTTCAAAGCTTTGCATGCAGTAGAGTCTCACTAATCTTGTTAAAGTCAATGAGAGCAGTATTTATAAATCCCGAGCAACTCCTTGGCAGTTTGGCAATTATGTCAGATATCCTCATCATGAGGATGATCATACTGGAATGCATTAGGGAGACAGTGGTAGCTTCATCACCGATCTCAGCATTTTGGAAGGAAGAAAGGAAATAAGTCAGAGCTGCAACATGTAGATGAATTTCCTGGTCCTATATGAGTAGATAGATGTTCCATACATATTGATATTAAAGCCACATAAGAAATGGTATAATAATTTGGAAAACCCCCCATTTAATAAGGGATGCTACTTTCTCTTCCCAGAAATTGCTTTATTATTTATTTAGCTCATAAAAAGCACGAAGCATCTATAAGAGTAGTAATAGTAATAATAATAGTCAAACAAACTTCCCCACTCCAAAGTTTTATCTTTTTTTCTTTAATTAAGTATTTATATAAAAAGATTTTTATGTCAAACAAAAGGATCAGCCTGACTCTCTTAAGATTGTTGTAAGGAACTAGGGAGAAGGAGGTGTGGGAAAGGTTACAGTCAAGAGCTCTGCAGTGAGACAAGGAGATGGAGAATTAGTTTCTGGAAAAATAACGTCTTCTGTTCTCTAATACAATTCTCTGCTCACTGTTAGAAATTACTTTTTCTGTGATTCTGAAAGTATCCCACTGAAGTCCACTTATTCGAGGAACAATTTATTTGTTTACTATACATTTGAAACAAATATTCACATTTAAAAATAAACCCCTAACATTTTTGAACTTTCAAGTGCGTGAATAAACACAATAAAAGCAAGTTATTTTGTGAGTTGTGGAATTATTAATAACTTGTTTCCTACAGATTTTAATGCTGTCCCCTAACTCTTCCAAAAAAAGTGAGCCTGAGTTTTCCATCATCTCATGACATGCACCAGAAGCACGTGCTGTGGCTAGCCAGGGTCCTAGATGTGTGCTTGTGCGGCCATCTGTCAGATTCCAGCCACAGTCAATAACTGTCTCCTTCTGCCTGAATTCCTGTCTCCCTTACATCAGAGATGCTTGTTTGGGTCTTCTCCTTCCAGCTGACGATTTTCATGAAGTTTGTAGTAATTTAATCATTGTAGAAACTTAAACTAGTGTTCAGTCTTGTAAAAGTGGATCAACAGATCTATACGTTAGTAGAGAAGAAGAGAGGGGCAGATATGGAAAAAAAGTCTTAATTTATTTTGCCTAAGAAACCTTAATTTCATTTTGAAAGTTGATTAGAAAAAAAGCACAATCGATTACCAGACAGATTTTATTTATTTAGAAACGGTTTAAGTTGAATCAAGCATGATAGTGCTTCTTAAGCATTGTAGGCATAACAAAATTCTTCCCAGCAGTGGGGAGAGTCTACTAGATTTGGATTTTAAAATAGGAATAGTAATAAGAATATATTGCTGTGTGGGATTTGCTTTACTGGAGGATAACTTGGTATTTCACAGCGTTTCTTCCCCAATGGGCCTTTTACCTGGAGTAATTTGTCATTCATTCAGCTTTCAGGAATTGGTTTAGCATTATACTGCTCATAATCTATTAGCTGTTTTCCTGGAGACCCCTGATTCTAACTGAATCATGATGCCATACGTGAGGCATCAGACCAACATATTTTTGAAGACCTATGTCAGAGAAAAATAGTTCCTATATCAGCAAAATATTTATTGTGTTCTGCTGGATCATTGCTACCAAGTGTTCTATTCCATGTCAAAATAGTACTGAAATAATTGATCTTTTCATTATTTTAATTCCTTTACTAAAATATCAATGTTTAGTCTGTACTCAAACTACAAATAGAGATTTTTTTTGTTGTCATTGTTCAGGGAATTTCTTGATTAATTTTTTGTACAAAGGTCTCCTCTCTAAGTAAAATATAAAATGTGCCAAATGTGGCGTCTTTCAGGATGAAGGACTGCAGGATGTCATTCTCAAAGCAGCTCAGACCTTTTGATCCTTCTAGCCTCCTTCTTCTTTACAGAAATAATGAAAAACATCAGAGAAAAGTGCAATTTAGATCTGGAATTAGACTCCCACCTTGCTACAGCCTCTCTTCAAGTAGTCATAGAGAGGACTTCACCAATATGTGTGGTAATACCATGACCAGGTAGTTTTCAAGTCCCTAAGCCCACTCATAAACTTAGTAAGTGCTATTGGGTGAAATTCAATGCTGAATTAAATTTCAAATGTATTTGAAACAGAATCGTTGTACTCCTTCATGCTTTTCATCAAGTATAGAGATTGTAGAGATTGTGCAATATAAATGTGAAGTCTACTTAACAAAAAATTATATAGAAATGCTTCTTTGTATTGAAGTTTCTATGAAAAAATATTATTTTAATAGTCTAAAATAAGTTGGAAAGAAACAGGTATTTTCAAGCAATAGCAGAGCTCAATAGCAGCTAAACATGCTGAAATACCTTAAGGCCATCATCATTCCATGAACAATTTTCAGCACAGATTCTGGCATCCTACACCAGTAACACTGTGTGTGCATGATATGTCCAGTCTGACATACACACCATAACAAAACCATCAGCTCTCAAGTTATACCCAAAAAATGGGATGTGCAGACCACATCCACAGCACCATGTCAACCTTGCCCTACATTTATCCAAAATGTGCAGCTACAACTCTTCACTCTTTTTCAGACAGAGGAAGGGTTCATGCCCAGAAGATTTATAATCTATGTAAAATACGTATGAGGGATAAGAAATTATGTTTAACAAGGACAGTAACTTATCCTATTGCTCACATTATTACTGACATTTAATATGAATGTTGTCATTGTTTTTTGATACTCAGATGATAAGTAGGCTGGTATTTCTATGGTATTTTAGAAGAAATAATTTTACATATAGAGGTAAGGAAGGTATTTCACAGACTTAGAGAAACATGGGGCAGCTGTGAGACAAATTAACTCAGGAAGCCTATAAGCATTAAAAGCAGGAAAACTTAATAGAAAAATAAAAATAAAGATGAAAGTAAGAAAGAAGAGCTTTATTCAAAGGCTCTCACAGATCCTGTAAGTGTTAATTAGTGTGAATAGATGTGTGAGTAGCTGCCCTCAGTTTCAGTTCTTGTTCATATGGTATTAAATATTTGGGCTTTAATAGAAAATTGTGTCTGAAATCACAATCATCACAAATACGTCTGGCAAGGGCAAACCTTGGGATTGCATCCAGCATGTGTTTTGAGTGTCAAAGGAACAAATAACTTAATTCCTTTTTTGTGGTCCATTCTCCAAACTTTCCTGTCCAATCACTAGCCAGTGCCTTAGTGTGGTATAAACTCCTTTCCTTGCCTGAGCGCATTGCGTGATTTTCTTTACAAAGGTTATTATAGTAGGACAAAAACTGTAAGCCATAAGGATATACAAGGTAAGCCGTAAGTCATATGGGCCAACAAAGCCAAGACTTGGCCTTGCCTTTGACAGAGGTTGTAAATTTGACAACATTGACCTACACACATGGGCACGGCTATTATTTAACTCAAGTACGTCTCCTGAATGCTCTGCAGGGGACCACTGGCTAAAGCTGTTCTTTTCTGGCAAAGTTTTTGAAACAAGGCAGCATTGCTATTATTCTTTTAAAGGTAGTGTGAGGTGCAGCCAGACTGAAATTCACACTGAAGCTTGCAGTTGTGCAGAAACAAACCCAGAGACATTTTTAATAATTTTAACATTATGATTGTGTTTATTCTGCACCAGTGAATACTATTACTCTAAATATGTTCCCAAAATCCTGTTTATAGGCAAAACCATGGGGTGTTTTCAGCTGAAAATCTCTAATAGAGGAAAAGGAACTGCAGCAGTCAAATAATGAAAAACTCGAATAGATATCTTGTTTATTTTTGGTATAATTAGTCCCCTGTAGTGTTGCTAATAAAATAAATGACAGCCAGAAAGCAAGGGAAAAAACAGAACATCCACCCTTTTCTTTGCAGCAGCTTTCAGGAGGCCCTAGGCTTAGATGATGAATGGTTGCTAAGTGAGAAAAGATATTTCCTTTAAAAGACCAAGCCTTCCTTTAAGCTTTTATCTGATATTCAGGCAGAAACACTATGTGCAGGTTGTAAAGTAAAAAATTCATGTAAAGCACTAACATATTTGTAGATGAGAGGAAAAAAATTGGATAAATATGTAAATACCCTGCCACTAATTGCAATGAGGAATTTACTTTCCTGTCGTGTTTCAGGACTGCTACTATGTGACAAGACTTATTAATTAATACAATGCATCAAACAGTGGGGATACCAGTAGAATTTCACTCTACTTGAGAAATATAACATGTAATTTTATCAAGGCTTCCTATATATATATATTTACATAAAGCTATTGAATAAAGGAATAACTGGAAATAAAACTGAATAAGGACAAAGTTTTTGTCTTATAATTCTGGAAGCAGCATAAGAACGCTTAGGAGTCTTGGATGGCTTCTGATGGCTTAGAAACCTGGTGGTTGCCTCATTACTCTCTTAAAAAAAGTCACTGAAATAAGGCTTCATGCAAAGAAAGGTGTTTTTTAGAAAACTTGTTATAAGCTTAAAGCATTGTTTAGCAAAATGAAAAATGAGTTGCTTAGACCATATATCCAGCAGACATTGACAAGTCTAATCTTTCTGATTATCTCTTCAATAAATCTTAATTTTAGAAGAAAACTGCCATTTCAAAGTATTTTTTTTAGCTAGCAGAACAATAAAGAGGATGATGGAATTCCTGTTTCATAAATCATATTGCAGAACATATATCCAGCTCAAAAAGTATGTCTTCAGCAATATTTTTCTGATCCTGTTTCAGATGGATGAATCCTTTAAAGACTTTCTTGTATCTTGTAATAATCTAATGGTTTGCCTGTGTGTTCAATAATATCAATACTCATACGTCTCAGACCAGGCCTTTTTTGCCTGAACATTTATGATATTTTGTTTTTATGAAAGAGTCCAGGGCATGACTTAACTGTCTGTTACATACCGCAAGTCATGCCAGGAAACCTGTAGAGGAGAATATAGCTGCATCTTAAATGCCTTTATTACTGTTTTCTTGAAACTTTCAGCCTAAGATGAAGTCCAGTGTAACCACACTGCTGGTGATAACACTCTTATTTACTTCATTTTGAGGGCAGTTGCCAAAATAATTTCTTCAGCCTCCCACATACCACAGTAATGAAACAGCCTCTTATTTTCTTTCTGTATTAAAAACCACCAAAAGCAAACCAACAAATCATGAAAAATTCATGAAGTAGTTTACACAAAAATACAATCCTTGCAATACCAGGAATTTTTCAGTATGTGAATGGGTTCTGGTTGTTTACCCAGTCTGAGTCCTTATCTTACTTGCATCATGTATTTCAGCATTAGCAGATAAAAAATTTAAGAGTTGAATATCTTTGAAGTAGCTGTATCTTGTGACCATTTAGTGAATAAAAACCCCCCCAAAAGAATCAAGGCATCTTCATGGCACTCAAAGTGACACCATTACCAGATCTGATTACCAAAACATCAGCCAATGGCATAAATAGTGCATTTTCTTTCTTCTGTTCCTTGAAGTCATTTTAATGCTAATATTCTGCTATATGTTAGACTAGATTTCTGATAAATATTGCCTGGATATCAAGATTGCTTATATTCCGCCATTAGTTACCTATTATCTAACAGACATTAAACTTACATGGAATTTTATGAATACTCTGGGGAAACTGATCCTTTGGAGCAGGACTGATGATGTAAAAAGTGTGGTTGTAACTTAACTGTACTTTTAGATTACTCCTATATTTGTCTGAAACTGCTCTGTATGAGATATTCAATTATAAGATTTAAGACCAGAAAAGAAAATTTCTTAGTCATTACTAGAAATAGGGAAATCATCTTTGGCTTGCATCCAAGTTGACAGATTAAAAGCTAAAGAGAAACATAAGAATTCTGACTTAGTAAATTCTAAATGACATAGCATCCTTACACCTGGGTTTTGTACTGTGCCTTGACAAATATTAATATGAAATATTATGTAGTGTTATTTTGTCCAGTCAACTTTAGAATACACTGGTTTGTAACGTATTATGTCCATGGAAAAGTATGATAGCTATGAATCAGAGAATTACTTGAGAATATAGTTCGATTCTGATGGTACGCCTAACTTCACTGTTACTATTTTGAATGGAAAATTATTTTTAAAAACTTATTTTACAAAAATTAGGCATATGCATTTTGTAACAAATAAATACAAGAATCATTTAAATTTAGGCTTAACTGTAAACTGAAGAGTCAAAGTCAATCTTTTTTTACAATTACATGCTGCATTCATCCTAGTGGCTGATGCACAACCTAAGAAACCCCTAATAATGGAAATTACAATAATTAAATGTCAGCTTGCATACTTAGGAGAGGAGATTGGTAAATCTCAGTGCAAATGCATTTAATTTGGTACAGAACTGTACATGAGAGACTATACTTTTGAGAAGGTGTTCATATAGTGTTCATATTTTAGTTCTTCAAGAATGCAAATTGTAAGGGAATTTTAAGTTTTCTGGCAGTTTGAAAGTTCTTCTTCAATCTCCTTTAAATGAGCTTATCTGCATTTTCACATTCTATTTCCTGAATATTATTTTTCTGTAATATCTGTTTATATGCTGTTTGCTTAACCTTTTTATTTGCTTTATAAACATAAAAGAAAAAAACCACCCTTTTCATTTCCTCTTTTTATCTTCTCTAATACTCTATTTCTCATCTGTATGGTACCTATGCATACAATTTGCAACTGGCTTTTTTCTATACAAACAACTGATGATTAATATAAATGAGCCCAGATTGATTCAGATACAAGAGGGGCTGGAGAGTGATGGCTGATGCAAACAGGAATGGGGATTAGCGTTGTTCTTGCTGCATTATGAATTGCTGTACATCATGCATTAAAACAATGAATTGTCCTTCAGGATATCAAAGACATTAGCAAACAATGTGATGGCAAATATACAGTCTTTTATCTGATGGAGAAAGTATTCCTCACAGAAGATGATAAGGCTGGAGGAGCATCAGCAGGATTGCCAACAGGATTTTTGGAAGCTGGCTGCATGGAGGCAGAGCAGCTGCTTGGTCTATGAAACATACTGCCTGAAGTAAACCTTCCACAGTGAGCTCTTTTGCTGCCTCTTTTTGAACAGTTGCGTTTTAATGATCATCATCATCACTATCTTCCTCAGATGAGTGAAGGTCCAATCAAGTCAGTCAAGGGTGGAGATTGGGAAAAAAAGCAGTAATTGTCTGGTGCCAGTCTCACAGATGAAGGCCCTTGAACCTCACTGGCAATGTCACAGCACTAGCATGTACTAGTCCATAAGCAAGGGGCGTTTGGTTTGTAGACACAATTTTCTACAGCTATGTCAGTTGTCTTGTCTTAAATAAAAATTTCTTCATGTGCAAGACAGTATTTAGCAAAATGGGCTATGGTACTACAGCAGCTTGCCTTTAAAGTATTTCTCTTGGCATTATTTTAGAAAATTTCCTTTATATGAATATATCACACTGCTTGAATATTGCAAATTACATTTGTATTTATGAATAGCTGGCAAGCAAATTTAATTGGCAAAACCCACTTCCAGCACAAATGCAAGAATAAAATAGATTAAACAAAGTCTTTCACCTTTAACTACTGTTTCCAGTGGTCTGGTGGCCTGTTTACAGGAAAAATACTTGTGCTGTTACCTCACAGCCAATCAGACTCCTGCTGGGGCATTACACAGCAGTTCTAATTGTATCTTTCTTACCATTATGGAGAGTTCAAGCACCTTTTCTTTTATTTATACATGCTATGCTGGACCTGTTCATCAGTGGGTGTTCAGAACTTTTTCGGAAAGTTACGTTCACGTGCAAATGTAGGCAAGCAAGACTTCACCTCATGAGGAACATAAAATACAGTTATAAGTGCAGTTCTCACTTTACATAAAAATAGTACCCAACACCCTACAAGAATTTTAAACCTCTTTCCTTTATTCCTGCTGAAGAGATAATTAACTTTGGTGTTAGGCAATTTTTTGCCCAATCAAAACTAATCATCCCAATCAACTCTAATGACACTGTGTTTGAAATAGGAATATTTTACTTGATCAGCTACAGGGTATTAAAAATTATATTTCCTTCCAGGCTAGACTGCATTAGTTCTTGTTCACTTGCTTAATTTCAAGGGAAACTACTGAAACAGGCACTAATTTTCATTTAATTAGAATGACAATATTTACAACTCTGTAGTATTTAAACATTTCAAATTTCAGCAGTAATTTTCAAATTTTCATAATGACTTAGGTTGTTTAAGAGATAATGAATATTTTTTCATATTGTTCTGTCTCTAATACAGGGTTTTCTGAGGTGAAAACATACTTACAGAAATTTTTGACATGTGATCGAGTGATGCTTTAAAAAAATTCAAAGTGCTCTTTAATTAATCTGATTTGTCATATGCATACCAAACCCACAAAGAATGACAAAAATTACCATATTGAATCCCTGTAATGCACAATCTACTCCAATACTTGTCCTGCAGCTGCCAGATATGGAAAAGTTTAAAATCCGATGTTTAATACTCAAACCTTCTTCTCCATTATGGACCCCCCTTTGGATTGAAGAATACAGGGTTGGTCCTGACTTTCCTCCTCTGCTTTGAAGTCATTTACTTTTATCTGCCTTGCCTGAGACAGCTGTTCCATTTCACTGATAGATGTGATGTCACCTTACAGCTATCTTGGACTTCTTTCACTTTATGAAGGCTGTTTTCGTCTACACATTTTCATTTCAACTCTTGTCTTCTTATATAAATGATGAGCTCTTTAAAAACATACTACTGTAATCTATTGGCACAGATCAAGAAGTGTCTGCAATCCACAAATGAAACTGGTGTGTGGGTTGTGGTTATCTCAACTCTATTCTATTCTAGACATCAGAATCATAAACTTTGACATTTCACAGAGGAAATGAAATGGTCTTATATTTTATCTGGCACAACTATACCCTCATTTGTTTCAATTGCCTCAAATTACACCAGGAATATATACTGTTTGTAGCAAGACCAGTTATATCAAAGATAAAAATAAAAATATGTTTGCTTCAGACTGAACTGCATTTTCAATTTGGTTGCTTTCCAAAACAGAGGAGCAGTAGATGTAGTATATTAATCTGCACAATTTAAGCTTTAATGGGCTAGGAAACATGCTTTTACATTAATATGATTTAAACCTAAAGTACAGCAGTTCTATTAAAAATAAATCAAATTCTACATGGATGTCTGAATAACCAAAAATTTTTTTACAGCTAGCTTTGCTTTTTCTTTGCTCTAAAAGCCAGAGAAAATTCTGAAGGGGCTGACACAGGAATTTCAAGCTGCAGTGAGTAATGAAAACCATACGTAACAGCTGAGGCATAAAGCAAGTGCTCTTAGTTTCTTCAACATGTTTCTGTTCTCAAAAAATATAAAGCAAACAACATTAATTAGGGGGATTTGTCATTTTTAACATCCATCGTGTTGCTGTTCATGTGCACGCCCAGGCTCGGTGTACGGTCAGTCCACACCAGCCGTGCTCGGTGTACACACACGTCTCCTGCTCTGTCTGTGCAAGTGCTTTCCTATGTAGCCTTTCATTTTCTCTGTGTTCCTCTCTCCTTGCCCAAGATCCAGTTTGAACCTGCTGGTTTTCTCTGTCTGCTGTAGTTTAGAGGCCTTTTCCTTTCTGCAGGGGGATGAAAACTTTTCCAAGGGCTGTGGCAGAAACCTGAAGAGGGGTGATCCCATTCACCAGGTTGCCAAAGTAATGGGTGACGGAGAGAGTGTAAATGAAAACAACAGGAGGGAGGAGAGCAAATATGAACTGGCCACTAGAGCTTCATTTTGGAAACATTATAAATTTTCATGACTTTTTTCCTGATAATGGCTTTTGTGAAGATGCAAATAGGAAAATTGCTGCTGTGGTGAATAGCGCAAAGCAGTAAAAGACAACAGTGGGACTTGGTTTCCAGCAATCAATGGAAAAAAACAGGCTGGAAGCTTTTAATTTGGCATGATTGTTAACTGCATGCATCAGAGAAACTAAAGAAACATTGAACTTCATTTTATGAACACAATTCTACTCTTTATTAATGTCACTGCATGGGGAAGTGGAACAGTGAAATGCTGATGCTGGTGTAATAGTGTATTTTTGGTATCTTATTTGAGGGTTACTTTTCTACTTCAATATTAAATAATTTTATTATATAATTTATTTTTTATTTAAATGAAGCTCATAAGAATAGATACATATTTTATTAGAACAGCTTTTACATATAAAAATTATATTGAAATTTTTTCCTTTCATGTGGACTTCTTAAAAGTGGCAGTTTTATAATGCTTTGCCTTTACTGAATCTTAAGTACTTGTCTTCCACTTCTAGAGTGTGATGAATATAGCTTCACTGTGGCCTGAAGTATACCTAAGTATGCTCTAAGTGGATATGACAAGTTCTAAATATTCAGTAAGAATCTTCATTATAAAACTCTACAAGGAAAAAAAAAAGGATGTTAAGACAACAATGCTGAGATTATAAAGCCAAGTGCTTGAAAGTAAAGACGCTTCAGTGTGCAACAGATTTATCCCCCTTTCTGCTGTTAGCCACTTATTAAGCAGTTGAGTAGTTGCCTTTTTTAACAGTGAGCAGTGATATTATGATCTATTGCTTCAGCAGTCTCTGGAAATTAAAATAATTAGTAATAAACTGAACACAGTTCAGTCATGTACACTAATATTCATTGTAGAAATTTAGCCAATTTTTCAACTAAAGTCATAGTGGTTTTGCACCTGAATTAGGTACCACTTTAACCACAAGAAAGAAAATAGATTCAGGTAATATGTATTCACTAATTAGGAGACTATCCTGGTTCATGAGTGACATCTCAATGTGGATTTGAGGCTTTGTACCAGGAGCAAGCAAACACACTTAGGAAAAAACTGTTCACAAAGTGTTCACTCTTAGCGACTAACGAAAAATCAATGTTATGTTTGGGACCTTGAGAGTCCTGAAAAACTCTTATGAATATAGCTTTTTAATATTTAATCTCTAAATCTAACTATTAGATAACCTTTTCATCTTCAGACGCATTGTATCACTAGGAGCTGGCATTGCCTAGGACCTGGCACTAAAATTCTTCAGAAACAGTAAATGTGGCAATAATTGTCACTGTAACTTCATGAATAGAAGACTATAAGTCCATGAAAAGATAGGATTTCCAAGTTACCTTCTGGCTACTCAGATACTGTGAGCATCTTGAAGAGATGTAAAACTCAGTCATTTGATCTCCAGCCCAGCTGGGCTAAGCACTGGGAAAGAAATCTAGCTGGTACGTATCTCTGATTAGGTTGTTAAATAAGAAATGCTAGAGGTGGCCTGAAGTTGTGTTTATTGTCATTTAAATCCTGTTTCTTCAGTCCTTGCATGGATTAGAGCTTGACCATAATGGAAGAGTTGAGACTTCTCCTTTCTGCTACTTTCTGCTAATATGTTTATCATGTTTTAGTTATATGACTGCTGTCTCTACTCTAGAAATTCTTGATTATAAGACAAGGAAGATACGGACATGTAATCAATTTCTTCTTAATGACTCTGTGTGGTAAGTGACAGCTATTTTAAGTGTTACATGTAAATAAATGTGCAGAAATAAGTGGGAGATTTAGGATTTTCATAGGTAAAAACGTGGAAAGGACTTACTCTGAAAAACAAAGAAGCGGGGTTTTATTTTGTAATAAATGTGATAAAAAAATTATTTAGACTGGGAGAGGGTGCTTTCTAATGAAGCCTCATTAGCAGTGTATTATACAGCCATATTGAGATTGAGCATCCAGTCCTACGAGTGACTGAGCAATGATAATTAATCTGCATTTTCTCTGGCTCAGGCCAATTGTTTTCTTAGGTGGTAATTAATGAAAGATCTATTTAGGAATCATGACCTTTTAATATAACAATGAGTAGGTATTCTACCTTAGGGTGTAGCACAGATGACTAAAAGTAATTTAACAGACAGCAGCTAGTCTCAATAAGAACATTTCCAATGGAGTTCCATTTTAGCCTATGCATTTAGAGAGCTCCTTACACTTTCATAGGATGCCAGATACATACAGTGTTGCCAGTGACATCAGTCAGCTTTGGATTAGAACTATTTGATCAGCAGTTATTCTCTTTATCTGGGTTTGGGACATGAAATAATGCCCCAGATGATGGTTGAACATAGCACAACACTTCAATTGCTTAAAAGCTCAATGCATGCTTAGCATAAGTCACATAAAATTAACATGGGAAAATTTTAGGATAATTTCCTGCAGCATAGTTTTCTTTGTCTCTTGGAATATACTAATGGTATCCAGTTAATTTTTGTCATTAAACCCTGAAGCACTTACTAAAAGGAAAAAATTATAATTCTATCCCTTACACAGAATTGAAAATTTGCAACCTAAGATTAGGTAGAACACATTAGCATGTGCACAAGTACTTAATTACATTAGTGATGCAAATGTTTTGCAATATTGTGGTTTTGTAAACAAAATAATCTTGTTATTATAGAGAATTTGTGATGACTGCAGTGTGAAGGAGGCTCAGAGGCTATGAGAACTGAAGCACACTACCATGTTTAGTGCCTAAAACAAAGGTTTCTTTAAAATCCATTGAATCCCCAAAACAGTATTAAAAAAAAAATCACTGTTTATTTTTACATGGTAAATTTTGTAAAAAATCTGTTTTATTTTATTCTTGTTCTGTATGGATTACTTCAACTTCAGTTGACTAATTACTTCAACAATAATATATTCAACTTAGCAATTCTTTCCTAGGTAAGCTTCAGGATATTCTAAATCCCCAAAAATCCAAACCACATGTGAGTAGAGGAGTAATTTCACACCTTCAACACTACAACTTGGGATAATCACTCATACATTTATTTTGTAAAATATTAGAAAATATATTACATGACATGAAATATGTTGCAATGAATAGCTAGAATTCTTAGGAAATTGGGGATCATTTCACATTTACACCTGGTAGATTATAGTCTGCATCTTGAAAATTGATGCATACCTGTCTAAAATATTAACATTATTTTCTATCAGTCTGAAGGTGTTTACTAAATTTCTTATCGTAACATTAAAGTGTTGATTATAATTTGTTATTAATAGCAATTTTTTTCCCTTTCCTTTCTTTGTCCATGTTTCTTGAAAATCTCCATATTTTCATTGAGTTCCATGGGAATCTGAGTTGAAGAAAGACAACAGATTTAACTGTAAAACACTTTTATTGCTCAAATAGAAGTATTTTTGCTTGATTATCAAATAAGAGAATCTGAATGTAATTCTTCTTTGATGACCTTTATAGCTCAGCATGGTTTTTGCCAGAGGCATCCATCCCAGTTTCACAGCTATCAATACCCTTTTGCCAGGGCACAGCGAGGGCCGGCGGCTCCCTGAGGGGCAGGGAGCCAGGAGCAAGTCATGATGTGAGAGGCATTTACGCTGTGGAACATGTACGAATATGGGGAAAATTATTTAGGTTGCAGAATCATGTTAATGGAAATTGGGATGCACTAAGATATTTAGCTGCTTCTGTAAGCCTCATTCCCCTTCCCTGTGTGACCAAGATGTGCATGGAAGAAAGACAAAGTATTATGTAAAAATAATGTAAAATTGATTAAGCCACTATTAGGTTTTTACATAAAGAAGCAGAAACTGCACATTTAGCACTTCTTAAACATGAAACTGTGATTTTGAAAACTAACCCTCCATTGTTTACAGCAGAACTTAGAGTGCTATTTTTTAGTTACCTAAAAGGAAAGACTTCAAAGCACTCCACAGTCCTATTTTTCCTCATTTGGCTGTGAGCTTGAAAGCTGTGACCCATTTGGGCTGGCTTTCAGCATTTCAACCATGTGCCAAGGAAAGTTAGCATTTCACTGTATTTTTGTAAGAAATATGTTAGGATGCCCAGAACCTTAATAGGCACCTTTTATCACTTTAAATCTAAAAAAAATTGAAATTTTTCTGAAAGGATAACAAGCCTGGGTTTGTGTCCAGAAATACTGTACAACCTCCAGCAGTTCATGGTATCTCTGGTATAGCATATCACGAGGGGACCAGTTCTGGAACATTTATTGGGAAGATGGCCTAAAGTTTTATGAGGAATCCAGCCATTGCAGGGCAAACCCTGATTTTAACCATGTACAATAAATAAAGAAATAAACCCAGCTAAAGATTAATGTTATTTCAAAGCATTCGTCTTTTTTTTTTTTTTTTTTTTTAGGATTTTCTCTTTGCTTTCTTGATATCTGTATGTTGCATCAAAGGAGGTAGAAGACATAAAAAGGGCATGGTATACTTTATAATGAAAAAGATAACCTAAGCTGCACTCACTCCCAGTTTCTTTATCTTCTGGTACATGTCGCTGTAGATGCGTGTAATCTATATCATCTATATATCTATATCATCTATCTATATCTATATGCAGACATACATACATGCACACATGCAGTGCCAGATCCTCAGCAGATGAAAAACACAGTTACACCAACCTGATTTGTCACAGGATGAGTATGTGTCTGGTAAGGATATACACAGTGTCACAAGTATAAGTAATAAAAGTTAAACAATACTCTTCTATTTCTGTATTAAAATGTAAATATAAACACGCATCTGTGTATACATGCAGACATATATAAATATGTATATATACAAATATTCAAGGGACTGCTTTGCAGCTGTCTATCTGTCCATTTATCTATGTAATTTCAAACAATTCTGTAATACTGCGATGCTTTACTACCATGAAACTCATTTCATATTCCATCAGTCCCTTTGAAAATGATGAAGTGAGATCATTTACCCTGTTCTTGTTAATGGGCTGGGCTTCTTATTCTTACTACAACAAAATGAGAGAATAGCTTGGCAAATTCCTATCCATTACAACAACAGATGTACCGCAGTGATATTAGTCAGATCATGTTTAATATTTGTGCTAATAAAGAAAAATATTCTGTCTTTTGACAAAGTCTGAAATGAGAAAAATTGGCGTATGTTCTTTCCATTCTGCAAAGGTTCATGTTCTGACTCAAAGTACACCTGACCTCCAAATTTCATATATTTTTGTGAATACTGCAAAGTTCAAGAATGCTTAGGGACATATGACTTTATTTGTATAAATTTGAAGATACATGCTTTTAGCATGAGATTGTAATTTTTTTGTAATTAATAACAATTTTCAGGCATCCAAATGTCTCAAAGCCTTCTGCAAAATTTAATTAATACAACAACCTGGAGAAGTAGTCATGGGAGATAAAAGAATTTTTTTCACATGAATAGAAATGCAGCTGTTCTTGGACTGGCATGTAGCAGCTGTTTAACAGGAGGTGGAAGCACAGATTAAGGCTGGAGATGAGCTAAAATCAAGAGGAAATTTCTGTAATAAAAGTAGAGAATTGAAGGTTAGTTGAAGGTGGACATGAGGTCGAATACTCTGTAGACTGTGTCATGATTTCATATGCATGGCTTGTGATAACTGTATTTTGTTGTAGATTGATTAGAAAAATAGACAACTAATAGATGCCTTCTATGTATTTAGATGGACATGTAATTAATTAAATTAATCAAATGCAAATGAAATTGTATTTTGATAAAAATTGTGCACTTAATAGGTACTTCTGATTTCCCTAATGTGAGATAAGAATCACAAATCACAACAAATCTATTCCACTAGTTCTGCAAAAGTCTCTTAAGGATGCGTGGAGGAACAGAATCAATATGAATTTAAAATAAAGTTGTCATTTTTGTGCTCAAATAATAAGATGTCAATAAAAAAAAAAAAGGTAATTTCCTATCGTAAGATCACTATTGATAGAGGTATGTTAAACATTTTGGAGGCTGTGTTTGCAGTAGTGACTGGAGGTCTTTGGACAGGTAAATGTGTTCACAGAGCAATTCTCCATAGCATGCAATTTGGAATGATGAGCATGTGTGTTGGAGTTATCAGAGTCGTCTCTCTATATAGAATAGTCCTTTTCCAGAGTTTCTGGCAGTGATAGATGGCTTGTCATTATGAAAACACAGTCAAGAACCACAGTTCTCTCAGGATTAGAGACTCTCCTCCCATAGCACTGGGGAACCTTTGGAGGTTTAGAAGAGACCCAGGCCCCAGGCCCACAGCCTACACCTTTGGATGTCTTTGGCTGGGATGCGGCTTTGTTAAGGCATCCACTGTAGTTCATTTTCATTAGTGCCATATTAAAGGCTTAGAAGCTAAAACAAACTCCATAACAATGGAGAAATAACTCTCCATTTTCTGCTGTTGCAGTTCATATAATATTAATATATTAAATGTAATTTCTTCAAATGACTTGTGATAAAGGGAGTCAGTGATACTCCCCTGGGTTAGTTTCTTCATTTAAAGAGACATGCTACTGCAGAGCTTTAGTGGCAATAGTATTTTGACAAACTGCTATAAAACAAGAAAAAGTCCTGCTTTCCAGTATTAATCCATCAGGAAACTATTAGGGATTCATCTTGTCTGAAATATTCATAGGCAGCAAAATGTCCTGAATGCCCTACAGAATTTGTGCAGAGTCAGGCAGTTGATTGATAGTGAAGTTCTGTTGTGAGTCACTCAGTATGTAACTCTATTTGTCTTGCCAAACACTAAAGAGCAACGAACTCATAAAATGTAAAGGTAACGGGGCTCATATTTTCCCCAATTTAAGAAAGAACCTGGTGTCTCCACTTCACTGTACGTCACTGAAACAAATTTCCATTAAATCAAAGGGGAGAGGCATGGTGTTCCTAGCAGAGCACTTAGAAGATGAATTAGGCAGGTGTCATTACTGTGTCGTAAATATTTGTGTATATGATTTAAAAAAAAATCCTCCACAATTTTACATTGTTAACATCTGAGAGAAATCAATGGATATGTCTCTCAATTTACAATGACATCAAAAATATATTGAAGACCCTACTATTACATCCTTAAGCAAAAAAACCCGAGCAATCTCAATGCCTCACTGAAATACCTTTAAGTCAGTAAATACTGGGGGTTTTTTTAAATGCCATGTGGCTTTTTGAGGTTTGGGTTTTTTTTGAGAAAATGCTCATCCTATTTGCATGCCACATTATTAGTTTATTCCATTCCTCTACTGTTCTGCAAATTTCTAGGGAAAGACAGAGAAAAATATAAATTAAAGATGAAGTGGCAGTATAAACTCTGGCTTTCATTGTTTTTCTCATTTTGACTAGGCTATAAAAATAGTTGGACACTTTATATAGAGTTTATTTTTGATTTGGCTGGAGTCTAGGTAGCTGCTTTCTCAGTGAGCCTCAGCTGATAACATGCAACAATCTTTCTTTCTTCTGAGTCCCACAGCATCTCTGTGAAAACATGTTTTGACAGAACTTGTCCAATGTCCTACTGCCAGGGTGCTGCTGGGAGTAAAATTCAGCTATACCCAGAGGTGATGTACATTTTCTCTCCTTTCAGAGCTGGACATACTCAGCACCACACTGACTGGGAAGAAACCTATTAATCATGAAGTAGTGTAGGTGTCCCATGTGTCATCATCCTTTGCATCCATCAAAGGTGTTACAGTTGAATTGCTGACCTTTTGCTCCATTTCACCAAACCGAGAAATTAATTAAATACTGTAAAAGGTCCTCACTGGCTTCTTCAGGAATTCACAGCATTCCTCAAGAAAGTGGACTATGTAACACGTTGCATTCCGTAGTACTTTAACAAGGTACCCATTGTCCCAGGGGTTTGTGCTGAATATTATTATGTATAGTCCACAGTAGGGAAAAAACATTTCCTGATTCTGGCTAGCAGTCTGCATGTCATGGATGAAATCTGGGAGATCCAGAGCTCAAACTGATTGAAAAAACTGGTGACCTTGTTAGCAGGAACATTATGCATCTTTTCATTACAGATGTGTGCCATGTTTGCCATGTGTGCCATGGGTACTGTAGGATGTGGGAAGGGACCTTGCTTTTATATCAAGTCAGTAAATTCAGCTATTTCACCTCTTCTGAGTGTAACAGATTCTATGAAAGCCTGCAGGATTTCCTATCTTGCTCTTAGGACTTGTCATTGGTTTCCTACTTCACACAATAGCCATGTAGTGCAACTGTGAGCTCATTTGTTTGAGACTGAAAATGCCACCATATGGATAAAAAGTAGGCATTAAAAAAGTGCTTATACTTGAAAGCTGATCATGTAATAAAGATAAATCGAGCTATATATTCAGTTTTGATGGAAGAAAAGGAAAAGTAGAGAAAAAACAAAAGAAGCAACATGGGGCTTATCCACCCTTTACAGAGGGAAAGTCAGAATAGAGACAGGAAGGAAAAAGGGAAGAATTCAGGCCAGGGGACTGCAGAACAACACAGAACACAACTCTCTCCATAAAACCACTATTTCTTCTTCAGCAGCATCTTTGTGTTACTCTACACTATTTGTGCTTAGATAATGTTCATCTGTTAGCTTGTTTATTGAATAATAACCTGTTTTTTAAAAAAGAATAATTTCATTTGGATTTTTTCCCCATTTGCCTACTTTTGCCTGTTAAATTAAATGAGTGGAGAAGAGCGTGAGGCTTTCTACTTTTATATCGAACAATTTTATTTGATGGTAAAATTATGCATGGCACAAAATGGCTGATAGAATTACCCCAAATTACAGACCAATTCGCCCTCCCAAATGTACATGAGATGAACCAAGAAATATACTATAAATTTAGAAGCATGTCCACATGTGAGCCTGTTTTGTTGCATCCTAATTCCCCTAAGCCTTGTTGAAATAAGTAATGCAAACATTCTCTTCCAATTAGTGGCAAAGACAATTGAAAAAAATTTTAAAAACAGTAAATTGTAAAAGAAGGTTTACTGCCTTCTGACAAGATATTAATGGCACTGATTACAGTCATGTCTCAATAAAGAATCAGTGGCCAGATTCTCAGCTGGCAGAAGTGGTGTCAGCAGAACTGTGCTGCTTTAATATCCCATGTGAAGATCACACTCTATTTAGGGAAAGCCATGTTTCATCCTTAGTTCCAGAATCTAATTACGTGGAAATACTGGGGAAAAGCAGAAAAGTGTGCTACTTAATAGGTCTATGTCTGAGCAGATGAAGGGTTTATTGTCTACTTTAAACTGCACTGTAGTTAAACTGAAGGATACCTGTGGAAAGTACAGTTGCCCAAAAATTAGTCAGCTGTTTCTCTGCTAAAAATTTGAAAATAGAAAGAGGGATAAAACTCACACTAGGCATTGTCTGGATTCTGGGTCCCTCATGAAGCCCATCTAACCTTTGCTCTGTGATCAGGCTGATGGATGAAGCTTTAGTTTATTCCTGTGTGACTGGTACCTCTGTGTGAGAAGGTCAACAGAGAGATCCAGGCTGTGATTTCTGCGCTCTGGGCAAGTGTAAAAGAAAGCAGAGTAAATGCCTTCTGAAGCCATTTTTGTGGGCAAAACTGAATGGCAAAAAGGTTAATTATGTACACTGTCTGCCAATAGTGTAAGAACAGCATGTGTTCAGGATGGGAGTCAGATTCCTGCTGAGGAATATGATCAAGATAAAACAAATGCCAAGAGACTGATAGAACAATGCAAATGACAATACTTGCCTAGCTTGGAAAAGCAGATGGAGCAGAAACGCTAATAAGGTAAGGTCATTCTACGAGTATGTCACTGTATGGAGGCAAGACTATTAAAAATAACAAAGCTTGATAAAGGACAAAAATAGAATTATCACATGAGTAGAATACACATTTACACAGAATGCTGTTATAGATAGATGGTGCAGTATTTTGACGAGTGCTATAATGAAGAGCTCAGAAAAGGTGAACAGCCATTAGTTGAGGTCTGTGTTGAGGAACTGAATTTTGACAAATTCCAAGAGGCATTTGGGATGTTCAAACAACAAAGCTGCTGGTATCAATCCACTGAATTCCACCAAAGTATTAAACGCACAAAGGGAGAAGCCAAACAGACTTTCTACACATTGATTTTATGCCTTTTGGAGGATTGAAAATAAACCAGAGGACTTTTCAAAAAGAAGTGGCTATATACTCAGTTTTGAAAAAGGGAAGATAAAAGGAAAGAAGTGGGAAGGTATTCCATTCCTGTTTATGCTCAATAACAGCCATTCTCTAAGGTCCTTTTACACTGAGTGGTTCATCCTAGAAAGACAACGTCATATCACTGTAAAATGAATCTGAATTCCATCAGAAGATGTTCAAATTCAGTAACTACTTGAGAACAGTAAATATAACCAGAATATGCACGTTATTTTATCCTTTTCAGAAACAGGTAGTAAGGTTCCATGCAGTGACTTGTAACATACAAAAAAATGAATTAGAAGCATGTAATAAAGTGATTAAATTGCCAGGGTTGTGTATTTTTGGCTTGAAAAAAGGCTGAAAAAGCAAGGAAGAACATTTCTGTTTTGTTTGATGGCTGGTTGCCAAATTATGGACAAGCCTAAATATACAATCATACCCCCCATTTTCAATACTGAGATAGTTTGCTATGAATTTCTATTAATGACTTATAAAAGTTGGTGAGGAAGGAAGTTTAAGCATGGATAAAGACCTAGAATTCTTCTCATTCTCTGCCTGTGGAGAATAGTTCTATTTAAATATGAAGAAAAACACTATTTCAGTTGTGCCAGGCCAGGTATTTCATATGACCAGGACTTGGTCATTTTGCTAAGGAAAAGAAATACAGGCAAGTACATAGAAAGAAATAGGGACTTGATTTTTTTGTCTCCTAAGTCAATACGGGGAGAAAAAGTTCTAATAAGAAGTGATAGGAAATCTATGCAAATCCACACATAGCCGAAAAAGCAGAACCCAGTTTAGCTGAAATATTGAAGAGAGTTTAGATAAGTGCCTTTAGATAGGGTCTTATAATGGTAATTGAACCCATTGTTGATTGAAGAGTAGGATGGAAAAGAGGACAATATCTAAAAGCAGTGAATGTGAATGACCAACAGTAAGAAAGGTCAGGCTGATGAGGGAGCGGGCTGCAGCAAATGTCCAGATTCATATGGGGAGTCCTCTCTAGTAAGGGAGCTTCCTTGAGACAGGAAATGAATGTCAGTGTAGCAGCCAAACACAGAAGAGCTGATCCTAGCAAAAATCTAGCCAGTGACTTAAATATTGCTAACTGCTTAGCAAAATATCCATGATGTTTTATCCTCAGATGTTGTTTCTAAGTAAGTTTTTGGTACTGTCTAATCAATTGACACTGATGTGTGTATCCTTGAGCAATATTCTGCCTTTGTTCTATCACCGTAACCATCGTCACCCCTATTCCCTGCCTCTGCTACAATACGCTTTTCACTGCAGATCTGCATATCACACATATACTTCTGTAGATCTCATTGTGCCTTATGTTTAAAAGGAAAATGTAGTCACTCATTTCTCTTTTTGAACAGCTGCTTCTCTGTTCTGGCAACGGCTGATACAGAACAAAGATTCCCTTCTCACAGAGCTTTTTTTTTGCTTACCACATTATCCACATCTTCCCTGTTTTTCACCTTTGGTATTTTAAAAGTCAGAAACTGAACTGGGTTTGATACATTTCATTTCATCTGAGAAAAAAAAAAAGAAGGTTGAAAGCTTAAGGATGGACAAAGGGTTATGGGAATCTATGGCTTCTCTTGCAGCTTTGTCTTTTGTAAGGCTTTCCTCCAATATTAAGAGCTGTTCATTCAGTAAAATGTATCACAAAAAAAATTACTGAAAAGTGTATTTTGTTATATTTAAGAAATACTATAACTCTACAATGTGCTATCATTTTATAAACCTGTATGGAGGACTATTTTGACTGCTTTGATATATACAATTTGACAAATCAATGTTTTTATAACACTGTGTATACAAATGGGTTACAGAGTATAATGTGAAAAAAGAAATACACTCACTTGCCAGATATGGGGTCTTCTCCCACTTAAAAGTTGCTGCTTTTCTGAACTCCGTGGAGCTATTTACTTTGAAATTGTAACAAATAGAAATAAAACTTTTTCTTATCCTGATAACTTGAATTTTGTGTTTGGTATCTGACAAGTCCCTTTCCAACAGTTTGTCTTGATGTTATTCTGCCTTCAAATACAGAGAATGTTACAATTTTGCTCTGACTTACAAGAGTTTAGGAATGTGTTTTCCCTTCCCTCCCAGGGGGCATTGTTAACGTTTAGCAACTCTATTGTCTGGTGCAGCAGAAGGAAACTTACCACTTTGATGTGGATTCCTATTAAAGCAGTGCAGAGTATTAAACTAGTGATCCAGAGCTGAAGAGGGTTGAAAACAAACAGTGCTGTTTCAGAGAGCATTCATGAATTCAACTTCAGGAAAAAAATACCCAAAAAACTAACCCATGGCCAAAGCATAAGGTAGCAGTATTAAATTTTACACTTTGATGGGTCACTTAAAAATTAGTGATAAGTATGGCAGCATTACTGAGTACATATTATCCTTATAATTAAACTGTAAGATTCATCTGGTAAAAAAAATCTTATTTTCTTAAAATTCACCTAAATTATCTACTTCAGTTTAAATTTGAAAGAGAAAGATGACAAGTTAATGGGAGCTACAATAACACTTTAATTAGTGGGATCCATCAGACATTTCATTTTGCATGTAATTAATATTTTTCCACTGAAATTATTTTAGAAAATCACATTTCACAGCTTTCCACTTGTGTTTGGCTGCTGAATCCAAATTCTCTGGGATGAAACTGGTTGCTCTGGTTTACTCTCATGTGTGGATGAAAAGTTAAATCACACCCAGTTACCACCTACTTTGGCACAATTGTATATGAAAAGAAACACCAGAATTAGCATAACTACAAACCAGGAATTAAATTAATTATTTCTATAAAGATACATCTTGGCACAATCATGTTATTATGCATTGCTTGGACTCGGTAGTAAAGCTTAAATTCTGATGATGCATACACTGCAGCCAGAAAAACCCACAACTAGATAAATTTCTATGTAGAATGTAGGAACCTGCTTCTAAAAACCTTCACTGGAAATATGGAGATGTTAGATATGAAACCTGGCTGAACGGTCAGGCCAGGGGAGGCCAGGCACTAGCGATGTACCACAGGGATCGGTACCAGTGCTGTGTGACATCTTCATCAGCGATGTGGAGGATGGGACAGTGTGAACCCTCAGCGAGTTAGTATATAAAACAAATCTGGGAGGAGTGGATGATACAGCAGAGAGTTGTGCTGTGATCTGGAGGGGCCTCAACAGGCTGGAGAATTGGGCTGACAGGAACCTTTTGAAGTCCAGCAGAGAGAAATGCAAATTTCTGCATCTGTGGTAGAATGTGTACCATTGTGTGTTGGGGCCATCAGCTTGAAAGCAGCTCTGCAGAGAAGGAATTTTGGATTGTGGTGGACAACAAGCTGTCTGTGAGCCAGCACTGCATACTCATGGCAAAGAAAACCAACAGCATCCTGGACTGCATTTGTAGGAGTGCTGCCAGCCGGTCAATGGAGGCAATCCTTTCCCTCTACTCAGCACTGGTGAGGAAACACACCAAGCTCTGGTCCCTGTTCTGGTCTCCTCAGGACAAGAGAGACATGGATATACTGGAGATAATCCAGTGAAGTGCCACAAAGATGATAACAGGACTGCAGCATCCCTACTATGAGGAAAGGCTGAGGGAGCTGGAACTGTTTAGCCTAGAGAAGGGAAGGCTCAAGGATATTGTCAATGTGCAAAATAACTGACATAAGACAATGTAGAAGAGGAAGCTAGACTTTTCTCAGCAGCACTGAGCAACAGGACAAGAAGCAATGTACAAAATTAAGAAACATGAAATTCCATCTGAACACAAGAAAAAGCTTTTATTGTGAGTCTGGTCAAACACCAGAACAGTTTGCCCAGACACGATGTGTCTGTTTGTGTAACAGTTTGTCCAGACAGACAGTCAGAAGCTGTCTGCACATGATACTGCGCTACCTTCTCTACTTAACTCTGCTTAAGCAGGGGGGTTGAACTAGATGATCTCAAGAGGTCCGTTCTATCCTAAAAGGTTCTGTGTGATTCCCTGTGATTTGATGGCATATTAAGGATTTTGGATTGCTCCTCATTTGGAGCTTTGGATCAGAAACAACATTTGCTTCAAAACTCAATTTTATGTTGTTAATACTTCTGGACACTTTTCTCACACTCTTGGTTGATGTACTGTGGGTTTTATCAGACAATTCAATGGAATCCACTGATAGAGACTCAAAGACAAAGCAAACACTAGATCTCTGAAACCATGTCTCATGCCAGGGACAACAGACATTAGTTTTCTAAATGAATATAGCTCAGAGCTGACCTAGTGCTGGTTTATGCCCTCAGCCATAGGCGTAAACCCTGTGAACAAGCTGCAGCTATGATATTGCTGGCTGGGAAAGCAACAATTGAAATGAACATTAGAGACCATATCCTATTGTTTGGCTGCTTAAACACATACACATCTGTCAGTATGACAGTATGCCTGTTAGCAGTGCTGTATGCCAATTTTTTGGGTCTTGGGATAAACTGGAGATACATTTAGGTGGGCAGCTTGAATATGACACTAAAATATAATCTGTTCTGCAGGAGTCATTGCTTGGATGATGTTTTGAAGATGTCAATGCCTGTCTCTTCTTGGGATTTTTACTTACTGGCATAAATGCCGAAGATATTATAGACAAGTAGTGAAAACTAAGAAAGATTTTAAGAGCAGTAGTTGCCAGAAGGACAGTTTGCATTTTCTGGAGAGTGTGAAACATTCTATAAGAGTACAAGAAATTCAAAACACAAGTTTTGGGGTCCAGGAATATTCATAATATTTTCTTCAGAAGCTGAATGCATAAGCTATACTTTTATGAAAGGAATTCAATACATGATTTCAGCTACAAGCATTCCAGATCAGCTCCCAATACCATTTTGTGCAGCTGAGAACTTCGGCTGCAGTGCAATGAGTGATATCAAGCTGTGATTGTTAAAAAAAATTTGCTAGTTAACATTTTTGTTATCTCTTTATACAGATAAATTTCAATCTGCTCATAAACTGCTTGCTTGCTATCAATAGTATTCCTGTAGTGTGGAGTGTCCTTCAAAAGAGGGAGTTTTGCTTTTGCTTCTTGGTATCAGCTCTGCTACAGGAAGGAAATTATGTTCTTAAGATGTTTTACTAGAGATGAATTTGAAGTTTGGCATGAGTTGAAGTGTTTTGTTGAACTGAACACTGTGAGTGTAATCTTCATAAATTGCTTGCATTAATCAAAAAGTGCTAATTAGTAGCTAAGCTTCATTTTTGAAAAAGACTGCATTTATTTATTAAGTTAAATAAAAAAACCTCTTCCCTCTGAGTGGCCCATGTAAAGAGGATGGCAGATTACAGCCCAAATACTGAGGGGAGCTAAAAGCTTCTTAATAACTGTTTCCAACAAGTAGATCTCACTAGGAGGAGGTGGAGCTGCCTAATGCTCCATTGTGTTGAGTGTTGGATATCCGTGCAGAAGCAGGACAAAACAGCTTTTGAACCAGCAGCATAACTGTTGAACTTCATGGAGCATTGTTTCTTCTTTTTTCCTTCTTCACACTATGGGGCTGTAGCTGAGTGCCTCAGACCTTGTGCATCAGGATTAAATGGATCATATCCATTTCAGCCGATGGTCAAAACCTGTTGTCTGGGACCACTGGAAAGAACAGACTTTATTTTGCTTTAGTCTGTGGGCATGCAAGCGCCATGGAAGCAGCTATCATCATGTTCTGCAAGGCTGAGACAACGGTATACGTGTCTGCTGCTCTTCCGTGCATAAAACAGCCCTGCATATGTGGAGCTGGAGCAAAAATAAGAAAGTGCTAGAGGTGCTTCCAGTGTTTGAATGGACTTGCATCAAAAGGCTAAAGGTAGATGACAGACAGCGAACTGTAACCATGGAGATGTCTACCAGTTTAAAAATTAAAAAAAAAAATAAAAAAAATAAAAAGAAACTATTTCTCTCCTAGGAAAATTGCTGCAGTGACTGTCTACTGGAACTAATCCATCTTCCTCTCCTGTGTATTTGGGTATTCTTCATACATGGTGCAAGAGCAGCTTCCACACACAGTCTCTGAGCCCTTGTTTAGTTGAGCCCTTGTAAGTGTGGCTGACTTCCATCAGCAATTACTGATAAAGAGCAGGAGCACAGATAGTTCCATATGTGCCTGGTGACATGATATAATTGTGCCAGCAACATGGAATTTCAGCTGAGCAGTGGGTTTATTCCTACTTCATCAGTAATCCCAGCCTCCTCATTCCCTATTTACACAGATCCAAATAGTTGCAGCTTCACTGTGATTGATGAATTTTGTCAGAGGACATCTGGGAATTGGAGAGAGGCTACAGTACTGTAATAATGATTTAGGTGTTGTCATAACAGACAACACCAGGAAAACTGTGTCTGAAGAAGAATGAAATATTATTTAATTTTCATTGCAACAGGAGGTACCTGTCTGCTTGTCCATCTGCCTGCAGGTTGCTCTTACACTGTCCTAGTGAACAGTGAGATGAACTCTTCCTGCACCCAATACTTGAATTCTCACATCCACCCTCTCTATCCTCCAGTGCAAAAACACTCATGTTCCCCTTTTACAGATATGAAAGCTGCCCTTCACACTGGAAAGCAAAATTTGCAGTAAGGAATTTATTTTTGCACAATTTAATCTCTTCAGGGAGTCCAGCATTTACGATCTAAGCTGAGCAGTCCACTCAGATAAGTACTGATCTCCTAGAAATACTTGTAATGAAATGAGTAGAGGGGAAATAGAATCTCCGTCTGCATTGTTCATGACATTGCCACTCAAACAATTACTGAACTGTTCAACTTGAGACTTACCAACAGATCTAACAGGAAAAACTCTCTCAGAAATTTTATGAGATTTTTATTCTTCCTGCCAGAATGTGAATATTGAGTACATAAAAGTAATCTTCCGCCTGTAGTTTTAGATAACTTTAAGTTTTATTTTTCGCCTTTTATAACTCTTTGACATGCAAATTTATTTCTTATGATCAAACTTCTACTGTCTTTGATAGTAGTTTTCCCAAAATAAAACTGTATTTCCCCACTGACCTTGACCAACACAAATTTTCATTAGAAACAGTCGAGGATGTTCTTTTAATACAAAAAAATCTAAGCAGGACAGTGTTTGAATATTTGACATCTGAAACAGTTTTATAAATAGCAAACGGAATCACTTGAAAAGAAAAAAATAATATCTCAAAACCAATGATGATGATAAAGGAGATAGAATTTAAATCATGAGGTTAAAAGTTATTTGTTTTATTTATGCTCTTTTAAGATCATGCCATTCATTTAAAACATTCTAAACAGTGATATAGCAATAATTTAACAATGCAAATATGTTGGCTTTATTTTGCTTATGTTTTTATCATAAAGACTGATTTTTTTTACATCAGTGACTGATCATTTTCTCGTTTATTTAGTGCAGTTTTCTGCTTTGTGTGTTTAGAGGATGAGTTTTAAAATACTGTAAAATTTAAGTGAGACTAGGTGAGCCTTCAGCTGTTGTATACGTCAATGGCCCAAAGAAAACAAAAATTAAAAAATCAAACCACATTTACAAAGGAATGCCGGAGAGCTTTCTGTGGCAGTTGGCAGACACATAAAGGCATTATTTTGCAGATATTATTGTTGATAGGTTTGATATACAGCATGGTTTGTCGGAGCCAATGGGATATTGTCCTCTTAACAAATCTCATCATGCCAGCAGTGTTGCTTCTATAGGATGGCTTATCAGCTCCAACCAGAGTCTGCTACACTTGCACTTGCCTTCATAGCCTGAGAGGAAAATAAATTGTTCCCAAGCAGTTAATAAGAAAGAATTATTGTGAGTGAGATGCATGACATTATGAGAAAGCATGGTGTTTTACTGACTAAATGTTTCTTTGCAACCATCCCCATCTTCCCTCACTTGGCAACATTCCCTCTTCTCCCCTCTCCCTCCTAACCAAAAAAAAATAAAACCACCTCAGGTTTAGTGTAAATGAAATGAACATTTCATTTTTGGAACAGAGGCTCTTTAAACACTGTTACTGATGTGCCATTCTATTTCAAGAAGCGTACTTATGACATTTCTCCTCTGCATTTTAATATAGACGTTGGAGCGGGCTAGAGAAATATTCCAATACTGCCACTGTTATGGCAACATGCATCTTCATTTTTGCTATCTATGCAGCTAAAAACAAACATATACAAATATATTACATAGCATGCAAATATTAGATCTGAATACAGCTCTCTTTTTTCTCTGTGTTAGCAGAGCCTTTCCTGGAAAATTAAGGATTTATAGTACTGAAAGTAAGCAGGTTATGGGCCAAATGCTTCTTACCTTACATATGTAAGTGGGTCCATTTAAATTAATGGAACCACACAGGTAATAACAATGAGTGACATTTAGTCTTTTAGTGAATTCCTCACAACCATTGTCTGGGAATCAAAAACAAGAGGTCTCTGGTAAACTGTAAGTTTATATGGAGGCTAATAAATACAAAGGGAAATGTAGGCATGTTGTTGTACAGCTTTATTGTCTTTTATTGTGCTATATACCTAATGTCTTGCTTAGCCAAGCAATTAAGCAGATCTTTAGCTTTATACCCATGGTCAAATCACATTTTGGGTAAGGAGAAATGCAAGCTATTTGCTTAACTGTGACTTTATATAGAGCACATATGGAAATCAGTTGTCATATTTTTAATTTCATTTATACAATTCTGATTCTTCATAATTCAGCCATCTGCCATTTCTTATCCCGGTGCTGGCTGTCATGCAGGGTGTCTCAGAAAGAACTGAGAATTCTTATGCAGAAACTACCATCTGAGGGAATTGTTCAATATTTTATTGCTTTGAAATGGAAAGTGACTGTGACGATCAAAGTACAAGAGAAAAACACTGATAAATACAACACTATTACAACTCCTAAATGTTCTGGACTTCCTTAGTATCTGTAATCTTGGACCTCAAAACATTTTCAGATTTTATTTAAACCTTTTGACATGTTTGTAGATATATTTATTTAGGTTTATATGTAGATAAAAATCATCACCTAGTCTGTCATAGGCATCAAATGACACAATTGCTTGGGGTAACAGGGGACTGACTGAGAAAGTACCATACAGTTATATTTTGGAGACCACACAGGTTAGTTTTTAAGATACATGGAAATTGAACTTGTACCCTTCCTGGCAGTATTCCACTTCCTTTATCCTGGCTTTTGTTGTATTTAGATTTAGAGCTTGTCAAACTCATGATGGAAATTGCAAAGGTCATGAATTTAAACTGATTTAATTGCTTTAATGCAAATCTATATACACTTTCTGAGTTTTTTTCAATCAAAATTGAGTTTATTAAGCCAATATGAAAAATTTCTATCTTAGGATATATATCATTTCACTACAGTATTTTGATAACCTACAGGCAAGTTTTGACACTTCTCTCAAATTCAGCTCAACAAAAGCTTTCCCTGACATCAATTTAACAGTACAAGAAGTTTCAGGCCCCTTTTCCAGTGAAGAATCTCACATATGTATAGGATGTGTATGTATAATATTGAAGCATTGCACCAAATATGCTCAAGTTCACATAATTTTCTTAGGACTCTAGTTGAATCTTATCTCTTCGCACTATATGTAAGGAAAGAAATGATTAGGTGTCTGAGATTTGCAGAAACAGTAATCACACAATGCATCAAATCTGCATGTGTTGGCGAAAATAGTCACAACAAAATGTATTATGCAGAACAACCAGTCGATTTGATTAATTCCTATTCAAAGTAGAAAAAAAGTTGGAAGATTTATTTCTTTTTATTATTCTGCACTACTAAAGCAAGTAGGAAGAGAAGGGGATAAGGGATAAATTGAATTCAAATTGAGATTGAGACAAGAAACATTCATAAATTCATATCCATGCTGTTGTCCCAGAGCTTCACAACTAATTGCTTTGAATTTTTCTCTTGTTCTTATCTAGGCCATCCTCCATATGGCTCCATATGCCTGGGTTTTTTCACCTTGAATTAGTTCTTTGTGTTTTCTACACTCCTAACCATAGACTTTCTTAAAACTCATATCTGAGAACGTTTAGACTTATCTTCCTTTTGCTAATAAAGCACACTTCCTTCCGTTAATAAAGAAAATATTACAAAAAATATCTTTAAAACACCTTCCACATAAATTTTTGGCTAAAATGCCTGCTCAGTTGTAATGCAGCAATTTGCAGTCCTAGACAGTATATATCAGCATATCTCTAATGAATTCAGCTCCATGCTGGTTCTTTAGTATTGCCATGTCCAGTTCAGAAGTTTGAAACAAAATGCGCAGAGTAATTAGGAAATCAATGTCTTTCTGAGACTATTTTCATGCAGAGAAACATCTGGACCCCTATAATAGAGCCACAGGGTTAAAAAGAGGTGGGAAACAATATCTACTTTTTAATCACATTAGGGCAGAGGAACATCCCCATAGGAAGTTTTTGAAAAAGAAAAATAGTAGTTTCCTAAAATGGCTTAGAAGCAATCAGCCTCCACGGGATAAACAGATAGAAACTTGTAAGTGAGAAAGAAAGGAGATGAAAGAAAAGTTTGTGTTGTAAGAGGGCTTCAGCTCCAGCCACTGAGAGGAGGTGTGGAATGGCTGTGGAGTCCCATGGTCTCTCTCCGTTTCCACATTCTTGTAGGTGTTATGAAGGATGTGTGCATGTGTGTGCTTGTGCCTGTGTGTCTGTGTGTGCAGACACTCATGGGAACACGGTTCCTCTGCTCACACACAAAGGGTGATAGCTGTGCACAGGGAAAATGGAAGTAAAAACAATTTACGAAGGACTGGATCGAGTTCATTTAGTCATATTTTAAAGCAAAAGGGCTAGCTTCTGGTTAAGCTATATGACAATCCCTTGTCCTAGAGACATAATTGCATTTAACAGACTGTACTAATAGTATGCCTGCTAGAACCAGCAATACTAGTAGGCAGGCTTGTTCTTTATATGTGACTTTTGGACTGGAACAATGTGACAACATTAATGTTCATGAGAATACAGTTTTTTGTCTAATTAAGTTAATCTGAACTTCCCTGAGAGGAAAAGATGCATTTTACCAAGCAGAGGATATGAAATTCAAATCTTCATTTGAATGCTGAAGAACCAAATCCAAATTAAAAAAAAGAACAATGTAAGTCCCTTGCATGTTTAGACCTACTTTGTTAGTCTTAACTCAATTGCCTTGTCTGTGCATAGTGCCAGTAATAATTAAGCTTAAAATTAAACATGTACTAAATTATTTGGACATGTTAAACACAGAACACATCATACAGGTACAGCTGATGAAAGTATATTCCAGTGCAGTGAATCTGCATTGCAAGGCTATAGAGTTTTCCAGTAAGAGGCTGAACTGCAGGATGCATGCAATATAGAAGGAGGACAGGTTTTTCTTCCATTCTCTATTGGAAGAGGGGATACTGTGAGAGATAAGTCTCAGAACTGATTCTAGTTTCCTGAAATAATAAGTTCCCATCAGAACACACACCAATGCATACATGCATGCAATTAGGTAATTTTAAATCTGTAAATACCAAGAAAAGTTTCACATTAAAAGCTGTCTAAGGGGAAGAAACTTACCTGGGTATTTCCTGAATATAGGTGCTAGACTATATAAGGGCTCAGATCTACCATATAAATCTACTAAATAAATCTACTATTTAATAGTACATAACCCTAAGTTCATATCTTCCACTATCAAGAAACTTGAGTTATGAAAAAAATTACACTGTGATTTAGAGCTTCAAGTCCAAAATCAACTTATTTAAAATAAAGTACCTTTCTAACATGGAGTTTTAAAACAAAAGGAAATCAATGAATACTGCAAAACAAGAATACAAAATTTAATACATCTTTTCTATTAAAGCAATATTAAAACCAATTTGAGAGGTGTTTCAGAAACTTCATTCCCAGTTCTTGAAAGTCGGTAGAGCAGCATAAACTATTATTACCACTCATCAGATGACTGGCATCTCCCTACAAGGCCACAGGAGTGAAAACCAGGGAATTTGCCCTGTTTCACTTAGTACAAAGTTGGTCTAACGCACTGACAAAAGTGACAAGCTAACCTTGCTAGTTCTAACACAACAGGAGATTCTACCCTGTTGAAGTACATATATAACATCTTCAAAATGTATCAGAATGAATCTTGTCAGCAGCCAGCTCTGGCATTCACTTTGTCAGTGTAGAGTAGGTATTCAACAGTAAGTTTGTGGCTGAACGACTGCTGGTCTAGATTTGACCTAAAAAGTTCTTGCTTTTTCTAGACCTTTAAATCTGAAAGCACCAGCTCATCTGCTGGGTTTGGCACGGTGTTTAGCCATATTCACTTATTTTTTCTTCTTCCCACTGCACAGCTCTGGTTCATCTGCAGGCAGCTGTCCATCTCATGTTTAGAATAAGGCTTAGTTCCCATGAGAAAATAGAATTTGGTTACCCAGTTTAAGACTGTGTAATAACACGTTCTCTGTCATCTCTATAGGAAGATTTAGTCTATGCTACTTTCCAAATGAAGGTACATAAAATATTTCTACACACGTTTTCAGCTGACAAAGTGTCCTCCTGCTGAGGTAGGCACTGACATTAACCAGGCTAAGCCTTAAGTCTACAGCACACGCAGGCTGAATTAAGAAAACTAGGGAAAACTTAGTTTTGCCATTTCTTGATTTCTGAATTTTCAGTCAGAATATTCTTCCATGTTCCTTTTCTTCATAGTAATTTCCTTTCACCTGAACAGCCTAATCTCTTGCAGTGATTGCATCTGTCAGTTGCCCATGATAACAATGCCTGGTATCCAACTCTGCAGTTGCATTGAGAGTGACTGGATGCTTCTTTATACCAGCTAAGAGTCTGGTGTCCTTCTGCCGACTAGGAATGGACTCATGTATTTGTTCCGTCCTGCCCTCTTTGCTTAATAGCACCCCTGGTTCAAAATACCAATGTACCATCTCAAAACCTGAAGCACAGCAAAGCTGAAGCAAATAAGTTTAATTGTAACCACTTTTGCTCACCAGTAAAGTGCATCTGTAACCTTCTCCCCAGGTTGTTCAATGCAAGGCCTATAGCACATGAGTAAAACTTTTTTCAACTTTTCTCTGTAGACAATAATCACATATTGTCTTGTCTTAGACTCCCTGCTTATCTTAGAGCATGCTCATTAAAAAAAAAGTGGTAAAATAGTAAAAGATGAAGAAAATAATAAGAATGGAAAGCAAAATAAATGGTAAATAAAAAGAAGAAGACCTAAAAGAGCTTGGCCATATCAAGAGCAAGGTGAAAAAAAAGGCAAAAAGAGGAGAGGAATGAAGAAAACAAAATAATTTATTGTGCTATTGGGTTTCTTGCATGAAGGAACAAAGGGTGAATATGTTTTAAATATTATGAAATTAATGTCAGAATGTAGATTTATGTATTTAGTAGAATGTTCTCCTACCCTGGGAGTTGGAAATGTAGAGTGATTATTAGCTAGGTTTCTGGTTTTTTTGACTAGATATCTTTTCTATTATTACTCTGTTCCACTATATGATCCTATTTTTTTGCATAATTTAGATCTGCTATATATGCAAGTGCCTCCATTTTGAACAGACCATATGGAGAGCTCCATGAGTGCCCAGGGAACCAGAAGTGTGCAACGATTAACCGTGGTTTCTGTTATTTGTTAAGCAGATGAAAAGAGCTGTGAAATAAAAGGCATTTCATGATGGTTTCTATGTCCTTGTACTGTCCTTTGTTTGGTTGTGCTGCACTAAGGGGGGAAAAAAGAGGCAAGTTTTAATATAGCAAAGGAAATTGCATAGCCATTCACAGGATCCAAAGCCAGAAACAAAGGAAAAGAAGGCACTGGAAGGAAAGGCAAGGATCTATATAATAGGTCAGTGGTGATGAAGTAAAGGAGAAAGATAGAGATTACATATGTATATATTTTCTGGATCTGCATTTCACTGGATCTAAATTATGAACAGACAGATAAAGGAAGAAAAAAGATTCAGAAGACATGAAACATAATTTCAGATTCTAAAGAGAAAAAGAAATGAAACTATTTCTAAGACTACATCTGAGATCTCTGAAATTTAACCTCTATTTAGTTAAGACTTTATATAAGTTAATTTTATTAATTTTGTCTTTCAAAAGAGAGAAATACAGCATAGTAAGGCTTTTATTTCACATAACATAGTTTAGTTTAATTTAAATTAATATGTCAACATATTGACATATGTAGCAGATCCTGGTATTTCAAGTTGGAATATTAATGCGGCAACAGAAAGTTTAGCATTAGATAATTTCCAGACAATCCATGGGTCATATTTGGCTTTAAATAATGCATCACAAAGGACGAACAGAATAGACTCTACTTTGGAGTAGCTTGGGAGCAAAATCTGGCTAGACCCACAGCTGTGGGTGTTTGACATACATGACGGGCAGACACAAAGCACTTGATTGGAGCCATAATCAGTGTCCCTGTTGGTGATGTATTGTGCCCAAACACTTAATGCAGCAGTCCAAGTACAGAGCTAACACCATTATGATACATCCTGATGAATTAAGAACTCAGAAAAATATATTTGATGCAGAAGAGATGAACTTCCACTATATTATGTCATCTACGTATGAGCTATGTAGCCTGTTTCTGCTAACCTTATACAGAGACTTTGGCTGATGCTTTCGAAATGGGTGATATTAATCTCTTGTAAAGAGGAGGAAATATAGAAATCAGTAGCAAATGGTACAAAGAAAATTGGTGAGTGAGGTAAATTAAATTATTCAGGTTAAATTACAAATTGGAGAGAAAAGAGAGAAAATAGAACTGAAGACACCCCATGTAGACATTCATTGTGTCTGATGATGGGAGATAACAGGAGAAATTATTCTGATTTTTTTTGGCAGACAGGAAAGAAGAATAAGGCTCAATGATCATTCTTAGCAAAATGAGAAAGTATCTGTTGTCCTAGAGTTAGTCCTTGGTCTGAGGTTTGATTTTTTGATAATATTTATTAATGAGTTGAATACTGCAATAGATGAGAAAATAGTATTTAGCTTCATTAAGATTTCAAAATCTTGATGGAAAGACTTGGAGCTGGTGCAGTTCCTGAGGGTTAACTTGAAATAAGATTGTCTGTTAATAAAAAAATTATGCTTTTATTCTTACTCTCTTTTTTAAAGAAGTATTTTAACCAAAAGCTTTACTACTATTAAATTTTGGCATAGGTGTTACCCACTATGTGCTATGTTTCCCTTGAATATTTCCATGGGCTTGAAACCTCTAAGTAGTTTGCTGCCCTTCTGTGAAGCTTCCAGCTTTGGCTTTTTGAAAGGATCTAGATGCCCACACTAGAATAATTTAATGCAAGTGCAAAAGCAGAATCCCACTGTCCAGAGAACTTTCTAATCTAACCAGTTGCTTAGTGAGATTTGGGGATGATTTGAGATGGAAAGGTATTAAACAAAGATTTTAGAAACATAGTTTTGGCACATGGTTCAAGAAGTGCATGTTATGACTAGTTTTGGTGTCAAAGTCTTCATTTTAGATCACTTGTTTCAGAAGTTAAAAACAAATTCATCCAGTGTCTCTTTACATTGAATCTGATGTACTTTATTGTCTAGCTTTAGCTATTTAAGCATGATAGAACAGAATCATAGAATCCTAGGATCATTTAGGGTGGAAAAGATCTCTAATCATTTAGTGAGCACTGACACACCCAGCACTAAACCATGTCTCTAAGTGATACAGCCACACTTTTAAAAAAATCCTGGAGGGACTCAAGCATTTCCCCGGGCATCCTGTTCCAATGCCTAACAAGTTTGAAGAAATTTTTCTTAATGATAAGGAAATGAAGAATGAGACAGCAAAAGAAAAGACATTTTATGTTCGACAGCTAGACTTGTTTGTTATAATTTTTATGGAAGTTTTTAAGATTGCTATTTCTTTCTGTATGTGAGATCACTATGCATCATGTTCTAGTTGACCTAAATACCTAAACACACAGCACACATCAAAAAGAATGGAAAATGCTCCTCTCAGGAACTGATTACAGATCTTGAGAATTTTAACTGAAACAGAGATGAAAGAAGAAAGAAGAGATCCATAAACGCTGACAGAGAAAGGAAGAATGACACAATTCATCTTATATGACATAAACGCTAACCTTGCCAGCACTGGGAGAGAAATCTTTATTCCCTCCCGAAGCCCAACACTTATATTCTTTAAAGACAATACTATATGTAGGATCTATGACATTTTGACAAGTGCTCAACAGTACATTCTAAAAACTTGTAATTTGAGAGATTTTATGATAAGAATTATATGTTTAAGAATAATTCTGTCAATCAAGTATCATAATACTGCTTATAATCTTGTGATTTTTAATTGTTATTACTTTTTGGATCTTTTGACTGAAGCCATATTTTGTTTAGCCATTGAGAGTAATTGAAGGAAATAAAATTTATTTTACAGCCAAAGTGAAAGAATCATAAAATGGTTTGAATTGGAAGAGACCCTAAAGATCATCTAGTTCCAGCCCCCTTGCCATAGGCAGAGTACCTTTCACTCAGCCAGGTTGCTCAGAGCTCCATCCAGCCTAGTCTTGAGCACTTCCAGAGGTGGGGCCTCCACTGCTTCTCTGGGCAAACTGTTTTGGTACCTCACCACCCTTGCAGCAAATAATTTCTTCCTAATATCTAATCTAAACATACTCTCTTTCAGTTTGAAGCCATCCCCCCTTGTCCTGTCACTATATGCCCTTGTGAAAAGTCCCTCTCCAGCCTTCTTGTAAGTCCCCTTTATGTTCTGGAAGGCTGCTCCAAGGTGTCCCCAAACTCTTCTCCACTCCAGGATAAAAACAACCCTAACACTCTAAACCTTTCCTTATAGGAGAGGTGTCCAGACCTGTGATCAACTTAGTGACCCTCCTCTGCACTCAGTCCAAGAGATCCACCTTCCTCTTGTGTTGTGGGCCCCTGAGCTAAATGCAGTACTCCAGGTGCAGTCCCTGCAAGTTCTTGTTGAACTTCGTGACGTTCCCACAGGCTCACCACTCAAGTCTGTCAAGGTCTGTTTGGATAGCATCCCTTCCCTTCAGTGTGTTGTCAGCACTGCACAGCTTCATGTTGTCAGTCCCACTGTCCATATCACCAACAAAAATGTTAAAATGTGCCAGTCCCAAAACTGGCCACTCATCAAAATCTTTGTAACTGCTTTAAATCAAAATGATGGAAGCATATCTATGGCACCTATGCAGATAAGAATTTTCTGGGATCATTGTTATTCCTTTTATCCAACTCTTCAAACTTCAGACTTAATTACGGCCAGATGATCATGACTGGTTCATCAGTATTTATTTTAGATAGCTACTTTAGGAATCTTTTAAATAGAAAAACCTGCATTTGGTCTGTCGAACCCTGCCTAAAGGGAATGCAAACATACTCTAAAAAACAAGTGGCTAAAAGACAAGAAAAGACATGGTTATTTCTAAGAACAGATCATGACCAGCCTAGCATCCAAATCCTGAGACATTTATCTTAAGAAAAGCTGCTTTTCCCCATGGTCACCTTTTAGAAAGGAAGAGGGAAGAACTGTTTGAAAGAGTAGATAAATAGTCTCCCCTTGAAATTTTTGTTATGCTATGAAATGCAATAATACATAAAGTATATATGAAAGTTATAGGTAGTTATACTAAGAGCTTACTTTTCCCCCTCCTCCTTGAGAAAAAACTCACCTTTTTAAACCTTACTAAAGCATATGAATATAGTCTTTAAAAATATTTGACAAAGAATCTCAGACATTCATTCTTCAAAGGTCTGATGAACACACATATTACTTCTAAACAGTAACTCATGCTTTCAGGAGAGATAAAACATGCAAATCTGACCTCATATTCTAAAAGGGGTGCACAACAAAGTATCAAGTTCCATCAAGACATATTTGGGGGCATATTCATGACATACTGTGTCTAATTGAAAGTCTCATCATAATTTAAAAAATTTAAATCTTAGCTTTGAGTGGATTGTGAGACTTTACCATGTGAGAGTAAAAAGTAATAATAATACTGCTGTATATGCAGAAACTGATCACTGATTCAAGCGCCAAATTGCTGGTTCTCAGACTACCTCATAAGAGCATTGAGATGATAAAGGTGATATTTGTTAGCAAATTAATCCTGTCAAGACTCTAAATGAATCTTGTTTCTTCTATTCTCAAGAAGACTATGAGATACTTCTGTTTTGTCTGAACTGACATTCAACTTTTATTATTGCTATTATTACTGTATTCTCACTCTCACTCTCATCCACCATCTCTTTTGTACATTCTACTCATTTCAGCTCTACAGGAAACAGGAAAACAATACCTGCAACAAGACAATGAAGAAGAGAGAAAAAAATCCCAACACAATTTCAGGATGCAGAAAAATGTCTACCATGACATGACAGTTGGAGCAAATATTGCGGGTTTTTTTCTGAAAAGATCCTTTTTTTCTGCAGCAATTTTAAGAACATGTTGAAGTACTACTATTGTTGCAGGTGCTACCAACTTTTGATCTGTTTCAAGTGAGGATTTGTGGAGAGATGTTAACTGACTACAGTAAGGAGAAAAAAAGTGTGAAAAACTGGAATCTGCTCATTCCATGGAGCATCCCATAGGTACTGGAGTATAAGGTCACACTTGTATACTTTCTTCCTCAAAGTCCTTAAAGAAAGAAGCATGCAGCTCTTTTAAAACTTAATTTTCTGTTCTTACGTATGCAGCATTTGATGTTGTTCCTTTGTGAGAATGATATGATAATGTTTCTACCTTTGGGAGACAAGTGTCTAATAGCTGAAGGGAAATAGTCTCTCAAAGGAACTGATCCAAAATCAGTTTGGGTGTAAACAGATTCAACCAATTGTTTTCAAAGGAATTGTATGAATTTTGAGCTAAATTAGGTCTATGATTGTTCCAGTACTATAATCATCAGGCAAAATTCCCATTATTATAATCAAAGTTTGTAGGATGTAACTATAAAAAAAGATGACTCAGAAAGCTGCATGTCTTGTTTGTCTTTCAAAGGCAAATTTTGAGCCCCTTTGATCACAAGGTCAAAATTTATTTTTGCCACTTGACACAACATGAAAATACAAATAATGAGCTAAATCTTTAACTGGTGAAAGTAAGTACAGATTCAATTACACCATATCTGAGTTTAGCCTCCTCATCTTTTGACTGGAATTATTAGTGATGACATAATTAATCCCCCCCCTAACATTAAAGTGCAAAGAAAGTGGATATAAAATAAAATAACCAGTCCTCTTAGCTATAGTTTCAGGGTTTGTGCATATCACACTTCGTCCATGTTATTTATCTACTGAGTGCAGAAAAATATTTTTTCCATGTGGAAACAGTTGTATTATTCTGTTTTCATAGACTGCACCAACTTTTCAAGTTAAGAACCTTTACATATTAGTGTTGTTAATACTCATGATTTTATTCCAGCTCTCATGATTTTCCTTATCTGTTTTTTTGGAAGCTCCAGCTTCTAAAGATGAGTGGCTATGTAGAAATCACTTTTTATTTTTGCTTTCAAACTAAAATTCTGTCCTCTTGGTTATAATAAAGTGTGTGAAAAGAGGACCTCAGTGAACTTCAAAATAAATAAGAAGAGATGAAACATTAAAAAAATCTATTTTAAAATACTTTTCTTTTTAGAACCCAATTTCATTTCTTATTAAAACCACACTTGAGATTTTTTGAAGACTTGAAATTGGTAAATGTCTATCTCCCCACAGCTGCCAGGTTGAAAATCTTTCCTTACCCATGACTGGCAGATATTGAGAGAGCAGAAAATGAGTATGCAGTCTCCCAGTTGGCTTTATGTGAATTATTTATAGATGACAGAAACATTAGAGAAGTCCAGGCTGCTGGACTGTGTGTAAGACTTTCAGGGAATTATTTCATTTAGAATGTTGTTTTGGGGAGATAATGTAATTAATGTAGTTGGGAGATGAGAAATCTCACTCACTGCATCTGGAAGTTTCTCCTCAGGAAATCCTTGTAGCTCGCTGTTTCTGTCAAGCAGGGTAATGTGCCTGTAAAATGCTTTTGACAGAAAACATATTACTGCATCAGCAGAACCAGAGAACGACAAAACATACACAATGTGGAATAGTGAATGCCCATGTCTTTGCACCAAGCAAACACACCGTGTAAGAAAAAGAAACCTAAATCATCTGGAATCTTGTATAGGGAGTGGAAGAAACAGCCTTAGCTGAGATGTTCCACTGGTTCTCTTACTAGGTAAATAAAACACTTTGAACAAGTGAGGAATATCATTATTAGCACAGTAAACAACTTCTTTGCACAGAAAATGACAGAAAGTCACTACAGCAGGTAGTAGGTTTGGGTTTTTAAAATTTTTTTAAATTTTGTTTGTTTTGCGATTGTAGCTGTGAGGAAGCTAATAAATCTGAGGGCAAGTATATACATTTTCAGATCATTAAAATCATAAATTTACAAATCTGAGTATTCAAAAGGCTCCAGAGAAACTAATGTGTATTTAACTCTTATTTTGGCTTTTGGCTTTCCTGCCTTTCAAATCACATTTTCAAACTTTTACTATTAGCCATGAATCCAGAAATTTAACATGACTGTAAGGAAACATTGAAAGTTTGAAAGAAAAATCAAAATTGGAATACTCTGCTCAAGGGCCAATGACTCTCTTCCTTCAAAACAAAAAAACCCACCCCCCATCAAATTCTAGGCTCTACTAAAGCTAAATAAATGCTCTGTGCATACAGGTTTTTCATCTATGAAAATTATATGAAAGAAAAAGAGCAATACAATAGTCACTTACGCAGACATGTTTCTGATGAAGGTGGAATTTGAGCATATCATTAACTCAAATTACTCACAGAAAGAAAAAAAATCATCCTTATATGGAAAGAAAAAGGCAAAACCAAACTGATGGAAATCTCCTTCAAAAAGATAGGCATGTTTTATTAATTACTATTTTTTATATTCTTTATGTGTCATATACTTAAAATGCTCAACTTCTGCAACAAGAGAAGAAGAAATATTTCATTGCTCTGCTTACCCAGATCTCTGAAAGAGCAAAAAGTTAAAACAGTAGTCTAAATGAAAGGACACATTTTTTTAAGCAGCAATCTCACATTTCAGACTGAGTCTGTAATAAAAAATTTAGTCTTTTTAGTAACAATAGTAATTTTATTTAATAGTAATTTTATTTAATAATACTTCATCTACATATTATGCTTTCAGACTGCATTCATCTTTCTTAGACATATTCAGAACTCTTTTGAAATAATCCTAATTTGTTATAACCAAAAGATGGCAGCACTCCATGCAATATACACTGCCTTCCACTCTTATTTATATTCACCAATATCTTTGCAAATTCCATTTTATAGTGCTGTAGTTTTAGTCATCCTAGCCAGAGAACTATTTAGAAAGCTTTCAAAAGGGAACACATGCTTATTAATTTGGGAAGGTTAACGTGGTTTTGGAAAGATTAAAAATTAGTTCCTTTAAGTATATTTTCTTTAGTGTAGCTCCAGACTAGATAGCCATTGGTACTAAATAAAAAGGTCTGAGAAGCTCCAAGATGAAGTCTGTTTTACAGAAACCTATTCTCATTTTCTGGGGACTTAAGTACCAGGTATTTTGTCTCATCTAGGTCTCCTCACTCTTTTCAGAATATTTTTTCCTTCTTTTTTTCCCTATCTTCTTTTTGCTCTTCTCCTTTTCCTCCTTGTCCTGTCTCATTCTTTACTGTTCCCTGGTCTCCTGTTTGGCAGCATTCGTGCCCAATACCAACTCTGTGATGTAAACACCTCCTTTATTGTATACCACTACTCGTCCTGTGGCTCTGTGTCATCTGATGTCTGCACACCATTGTACCCACAGTTGTCTGAATTCATGTTCCTCTGTGAGACCAAACATAAACCAAGGCACTTCTTTCCCAGTGACAACTGAGTTTGATGGGGGTAGATGCTTAGTGGCTGTGTGGCCTTGACCGTGTAATACCAAGACAGTAATGAAGAGGCTGGTGACTTCAGAGCACACTACTTGCTTTTTTGGAATGAGATCAAGGGGGCATATACAATGGTCACTAAAAGAGCTGAATTGTTAGTTTGGTTTTAAAGATGAAATTAAGAACTGAACTGGTTTACTGAACAAATCAAGGGGTAAAAAGGAGTGTAGAAAAAGAAACCAAGACATTACTGTACAAAAGGAGAAAAAAGTGGAATTGCTAATAAATGAACAGCACAAATTCTGCACAGTCACCCTAGAAAGTGCCAAAGACTTAATGAATGCTGTGATCCTTAATAAGAGGATAAAACAATGAAATACGTTCTTATATGAAGCCTTTGACAGAATGGAACCATTAGGCAGATGGTTGTGAGAGCCCAAATGCAAAATTTTGAAAATATACAAAAAGATAATAATAAATGGTTATGTTCTACTTTATTCCCACACAGATATGTCCAAATAAATGAGAGTTCTCCCAAATGGCACAGGCTGCTAAGCTGTAAAATGAACAGGTAAAAGCAACTGAGAAGCTGAAGCATGGTGTAGAATAAGCCCATCCAAGACAATCCCGGAGGCAAGACAAAGACGGGTCACTCCAATACATAATTCATAGTACATATGGGTAACTGCATGGAGGAGTAAAAAAAAAAAAAATTATGGAAAATGAGCTCCAGTGCAAACAGTATGAAAAATCGAGTTTTCAGTTCCATAACATACGAAAGAGAATCACACAAAATAATGTGAGAGACTGCAGAATGTGTAAGGAGCCACATTGTTGGGTTTAGGGGTTTTTTTGCTTGTTGATTTGTCATCTACATTTTCCACTGACTCTAATTAGACTTATGACTAATTTTATTCTTTTCTGATACTTATGCTTATTATCAACACTTGTGGATATTGCTGATTTTCAGAACACTTACCACACTCATTAAGTGAGGATTCTCCTCCACTCTGTTATGAAGTTCTGACTTTTAACAGAGGCTATGCTGAAAAAGTGTGATTTACAGGCCTTTCCATATTGAAGTTGGTTCCACTTAATGAGCTAACAAGTATTTTGACCTTAAACATTGTTGCATGGCCGACCTGAAGTCCAAGGCTTTGGTAAAGGGGAAGTAGACAGAGGGCTAACTGTGGATATTCTGTGACCTTGGTGCATGTTAATGTAATATGTTTCAAGTTGTTCCTTTGCTATCTGGGAATTGTGTTCGTGACATGTTTTCTAGTGATAAAGAGTCTCACGGGAAAACAATAAAAGCACCTAACAGTATCTTTCCCTTTTTATAGAAATAAATATTAACAATTAATCAATATCAATTAGCAGCTTCATTTTCCATACAATATATAAAAAAGTAGCAACAATGTAGAGTAGAAGAAAAATCAAAATGATGAGATTTTAATTATGTTTAGGAAGAAGATTCTGAAGGTAGGAAGTAAATATTCACATTATGAAAAACAGTAATGATCAAAAAATCCAAGGCACATGAAATTTGTCACTGGCAGGAATCTGCTTTATGTCACAAGATGCTACAGGCAGTAGATTTGATGATAATATTTAAGAATAGGTCCCGTCCAATTCAGAATACTCTGTGAAGCTGTGATTCTGTGAAACCATGTGCTGCTGGCTTACTCCCCATTCCCACCCTGCCTTCCCCTGTGGTGAGCTAGAGAGGAGAATTGGAGACACAAAAGGTAAAGATCAAGGGTGGAGATAAGGAAGCAGCAATGAGATAAGAAAATGAACAGTAACAGCAACAATATTAACAACAAAAGTGCACAAGCAAGGCGAGTGCTCACCACTGTCTCTGACAATACCCAAATGCTGCCACACTACCCTGACTTGGAAGGGACCCCTTACCCCGCCCCTGGAAAATGATATGAGGTGGTGTAGGATTCCTATTCCTAGCCATATCCCTGGCTACTGCAAAAACTAACCCTGTCCTGGCTGGAACCTGAACATCTAGGTAAAGCAATCATAGTATGTAAAAGAACAAGACACTTGGGGAGATAGATATTTACGTGTGTCCTGGGTGAACATACCAGTTAAGTGCTTTACTTACGTAACCTAGAATGAATAGGATTATCAAAGAACTTGAATGTAAGTATAGGATTGAAAAAATAGCTGGACTTTTGAGAAATTTGCATCTGAGAAATAATGCTGATTACGTAATCCTGTGAGAAAATGGTCTTGATAGTCATTAATTGTCTATGACTTCCTGTACCTTGTGTAATTCTGGTTACACTATGAAATGTCAAGAATTAATCTGAGGACAAACAAAAGGAATCTTCTTTAGTAACAAATAAAATTATTACTATCATTAAGGGTGAAGTGCTGTGAAGTCCAGCTCTGGAAATTTTCATGTGCTGGGACCCAACATTTTCTATGGAATACAAATACAACTCTATCATATATTTCTATGAAATCTATGAAGTAAGAAATAATTTCATTGTATTTCTATACCATAAGAGTACAGCAGGTGACCTCCTGAAGGGAATATCAGTGAACCAAATGAAGCAGAAGAATGTTCCAGTCATGCTCCATGTAATAGTGGCCATTAGCCCGGGGAGCAATTATATCTTTTAATCCTTAACATTTAAATTTGCAGAAAATATCTGGCATTTAAGAATATCAGCATGTGAAAAGAAACCAGAGAGCAGACTATGATGAGAGAAATGGAAAAGTTCATTCCATTTACGCAGCATCACTTTACAATTATATTGAATAAAGTGCATTTTAATTTTTAATCAACTTTGAGTCTGCTCACTATTGTAACTCAGCACAAGATAAATGAAACAATTATTGTATTGCAAAGTGACCCTCTCTTGAAAAGACAATTGTGCTATAAATCCTGAGTACCTGCTATGTAAACCTGCTTTTGTTCCTCAACTCAGCCTTTTCCATACTCTCTGTCTGTAAAATACCTTTCACCAGTTTACCCACAGTAGTAGCTGCGGTCATAGTAATCAGAAAAGACAATTCCTTGTGAAGATATTCAGATAGGAGATATTAAAAAGAGAGCTTAGCAAGAATTGATTAACATAGGGACGTTCAGTACCTTTACATAATCTCTGCAAGTTTGTCTGCGTCCTGCTACACTTCGTTCTGGATTTTTGTAGGTAATAGTACAAAATACATTTGCACACCATGTTCTGTACACTGATTTTCCCCTAACTGCCCTCATGTGTTTCAAATGTAGATGTTAGCAGTGCAAAGATCACTGAAATCAAAAAAATCGAACTTTCTGTTAATATGATCTCTTTTCTATCTGCCTTCTGAATAGAGAAGCTTAAAAAAATGGAAAGCACTTTGTTTTAGTTTGGGGGTGAATGAAGATTAATACTTCAGGTTTTAAAATTAAATGACATCTTGAGACATGTTACTGAGCTTTCCTCTGCAAGATTTTCTAAATTTCTCTTGCTAAGACTGAGGATTAACAGGTTATTATTGACTCTTTGTTTTACTGCATATAAAACTGTAAGTATTCTTTATCTAAAATAAATATTCCCTGAAGCTTTAGTTTCAACACAGTTGTTCCTATTACTTTTCTTTTTATGCAAGCACTACCTAAATTGTAAAGATAGTCTCATGAATAAGTGATTGGTTTATGGTCTGGGGCACTGAGATTTAGAGTCAGACTACAGCTTTCTGCGAAAATCTGAACAAATCCATTGAACTGTCTGGGCTTCTCTTTCCCGTTCGTACCTTTTGGATAGTAACTGCAAGGTTTTCTGTGTTGACACATTAACAGTATAGCCAAACCCCAAGTTTAAAAAAATAATAAGTATAGGCAAAAATAAGGATAAAAATCCACACTTTTTTTTTTTTTTAGCACTTGTGCTCTGTTTTTTGAATCCTTAGATTGTGAAGTTCTTCTCTGTAGCCAAAAGGCATGAAAACGCATTTTAGGTTATTCTTTCTCAATGAAATTAAAATCTTTCACCTTCACATAACTTCAGACACCAGGGCTTTAAAAAACCCACTATCTGTGACTATATTTATAACGAAGTCTTTACTGTTGATGTCAGTGTTACCTGTTCATGATGTCTCACATATACTCCAATCATATCATCCTTGGCACCTGTGAGAACAGCTACCACAATAAAAATATGCTGAAAGTACTCTGCTCCAAACTGGCTATGGCCATAGAGCCACTAAGCAATTCCTGAAATTTGTGATTTATTCCTTTTAATTTAGTTAGTAGAAGGAGAATTTTTTTTTTTTTTTTTTGGTGGGGAAAAAATCCTCCAAACCACCAAAACCCTCAGCATTGTTTAGAAACAAACTCCTCTTGTGGATAACAATGTAGCAGTTCTAGTAGAAAAAAGCAACATCTCCACACAACTTAAAAAAAACCGAAAAAACACCTTGACTTTATTTCTGTGGTGGTTAACCTTGCAACAGCAATATGTGCCTTGTGATCAAAAGGCATGTTTAGTGTAAATCTCTAATAGATTATGCAGGCTTTTCTGTTCCCTGCAGCTCCTTGGAATGCAGAAACATGTTCATTTCTTTGTCTGAGCAGCTCTGATACCACAACCCCCTACCAGCACTCTCTAAATTTGCTGCCCATATTTGTAGAATAATTTCAAGATGGCACTGTTAATTTCTAAAAACTTTAAAAAATTGTTCTGTGAGGTCTGTTAGAGGTTTCCCTCCTCTAAAGCTATGCTCATCTTTATAGGAATTTTGGTGTTACCTTTTAAATTAGAGCAGTAAGAGCATACTTTAGGTGTTGTAAGCCTGTAATTGAAAGCATATTTCGTTCTGGCATTTTTCAGTTCCTGCTTGTCCTTTTTTTGCGCAACATCTGTCAATTTGTCACTTAGAGGGTGTTAAGAAACGACTATTTTAGTTGGGTTGTTCTTTTATAAACAGCCTCTTAAAATCCCAGTATCCTCCTTTCTTTCCTGAGACATGATTGATATTGCTCGTACTATATACATATAATTTACTGACCACATTTAGGGGTTTTTTCCCTTGATTCTCCTTTACATGAATATACTGAAATTACAATATTTTTTTCCACATCAAATGTCTGCAGCAATGCAGTGCCACTCTTCATCTGGAGTATCTTCAGACAGCTTCAATATTTTGAGTCCAGAGATAAATAACCAGAAGGAAAAAAAGAACATGTAGTGATGAAAAACAGTATTATATCATTTACAGTAAACTAGAGGATTCCTATTTAAAGACAGCAGCTTCTTGCCCAACTGCCATCAAACAGGTGCACAGTCTGTAAGAAATACCTGCAGAAATGCTACACCAGAGGCAGCTCTAATCTACTTTGTTTAAGCGTAGAAAATGAATACATGGCAGCTCAGATTCCATGCAAGTTTTGCAATGCATAACAGGGATTCTGAGTACTGAGGAGGTTCGGTCTTGATCCCAGCATACCTACAGGCAAGATTGCACCTACATCACTTACACTGACCTGCTCTGGAATCAAAACTTCTTTTGCTGAGGAGCTAAACCAGAGCTGCTGGAATTAAAAGTAAATGTACCAGGCCATGGAGTTGCTTGATAGATACAAGGAGCAGGCCAATTTCAGGTGGCAAAGAAATTGGAAAATGAACCTAACCAAACAGAATTTGAAACTATGGTCTCATGAGGTAGTGGCAGAAAGGGCAATACTTCACCCAAACCCTACAACATGGATACACAGTGTTGTGGATGTCAGCAGAAACTGTGCAGTTCACTGGTGTAACACAAAGCTTTATGGACTGCAGAAATAATTTTACAGGCAATTCTTTTTCACTTGCTAATATCTCTTTAGACAAAATCGCGTGCATCTCAGCTACTTGAGGATTTATGTAGTATACTTTGATCTTAGTCATTTGCTTTATTTAGGGAAGTTGATCATAATAACCAAAAGAGGGAATTACGCCTTTGTTGGAATGCATCATTACTTGCCATTCCATTATGAAGGAAGAAAATCTGTATCCCCTCTGCAGGAAGAAACTGGGATTCACTGTGGTTTTTAAAAACATAAGCAGTAGATAATATTTTTGTCTTATGTGAATTTACACTTGAGAGTATAGAAAATTTTTGTTTATTGCTGAAAACCTAGCCTAAAAGATATTATGGACATCCTATATATACATGACATAGGTATTATATATACCTTATTAATGTTTACCTAAACTAATGTTTACCTAATGTTTACCTAATACCTCATTAATGTTAAACCTAAAATGGTTTGATATTTGTACAGCCAATAACTGAAGTTCAATTTAATTATTAGCATCCACATGAGCATGTAAACATATAATCCAGAATCTCTGAAATTACATTAATCTGAAAGCCTCAATTATACTTCATTCTATACTCATAAATGTCAGCCTTAGAAATTTTTAATGTGTGGGATATGAGGCAATTTAATCCCCAGGTGCACCCAATACTAGATGCAAAAGAAAAACAGCAAGCCATTTTGCATCAATTGTTAATGATCCATTTTACTAAATGAAGAGCACACTTACTGCATGTACTTGTCCTGAAAATGGAAAATCTACCACCATATATAGGCCTAACAAATTAATTCAATCAGCAAGTATAAAATGAATGAAATGGACCAAAATTCTTCCTTCACTTGGCAGAAGCCACTGAGTTGTGCCCCTGTAAAGAGAAGCAGCATCTTCTGTATGTTATTAGTGCTTATACTTCTGCCCTCTCAAAAGTGAGGTTTTAGTCACTAAACTGCATTTAAGGTTAAGGCCACTGAAAAAAATGAGAGCTGAAACTTACAATATGTTGTCTCTTATTGTCATATCAAAATGAAAGTAAGTAGAAATATGAAAGAACTTTAAAAGTAAAGAAGGAATAAAAGTATTTTTTTAAGACTGGAAGATTAAGGATACAAATTCTCTACCTTGCATACTGCAGTACAAGGAAAAAATATACTGTGCCCCTTCAGATCTCAAGATAGCTGACCCTTACTTACTGAACTGGTGAAAGAAAACACTCACGCCGTTCTGTCAGACCAAGGTCCAGCCTTGCCTCTGCTACTGCCATGAGGAAGGACAGTTACACAATCATTTTCTGTAGGCAAGTATTAATTAAAAGACTAATGCAAAGTCTGACACAAAATTATTGCTAAGGAAAATCTTAGCATCTTAAAGCACATGCACAAACAGATTGCTAAATACAAAGGTTCTGCTGGACTTATTAAATTGGAGGCTATTTGACACAGCCTTTAGGGAAACCACCCTTACCAAGATGATTTAGAAATTTTATGAGACAAGGTATGAGAGGAAAACTGGCTCTTTAAAGTGGCGAGTGGCTGCAGTACCAGAGAATGTTGGAAATAAATTAAGTGGAGCAGAATAAACATGAAAATGTGAAGAATAAACTGTATAAGAATATAGTTCTAAGAGGAGAGGTGTAAGGGAGAAACATGCGTGAAAGTCTTGAGCAGAGAGAATTTTCATAATCATGGGAGAAGAAAGAATAAAAAAGTGCTGGTGAGTGACTCTGCAGACTCACCAGTACAGTAGGATTTGGGGGTTCAATATGACTTGGTGATGTATACTGGGGCTGTGGCAAAGTGAAAGTGGTTCTGCACAGCTGCACTGGAGTACATTACAACTAATCTGTGTGTTTATGCTTTCAAGTATAGCAGAAGAAATTTTATTGAATAAACAACTCTGAACTTCTTGTACCTTTATTTTGTGCCATGATTAGTTCAACGCTTATTGCAAACCTATCTGATCTCAATTTTTGTTTACTCTTGTATTTTGTCATTATGACACTTGTAATTATAGGCTCTTGAGTTCTTTCTCTTGTTGTTTGCTCTTCTGCTAAACACAGTATTAGCCCTTCAGAAATCCACTTATTTCTACTATCTAGCTATGAACCACTTATTGGCCTGTCACAAATGAGTAGTCTCTAATTAGCCCATCCATTTATTGTTCAGATTCCTGAAACTTTATTTAGACTACCATTGCATAGTCAATGGTCACTGACACCATCTGAGAGCATCTGAGTTCTGTGTGAAAAAAAACCAGCCTTTTCCAAGCGGTGTGGAAACCTTACACAAGAAGAGTCATCAGACAAAACTACTACCTTGCACTCCCACAGCTTCCATCTCACTTCCACCATCTGCTAAATGCTGCCAGCCACAGCTGAGTCTGGCACAAGCAGCTGCAGGGTGACAGAGGCTGTGCTGCCATGCAGAGTATGTTCAAAGCAATCAGAGAACAGATTCTGGGGCCAAGGCCCCAAGGTCTTATAATTGTCACTGGTGCTGCAAGACATACGATATTTCCATGCTGGGAACAGTGGTGGAAAAGTATGTCTTTTCCAGAATCTTGATCTTTTAAAGGAATACAGATTGCTGAAATTTGCAGTATGACTCATGTTTTTGCTGAAAAGCTCACAATTGCAAAGATAGAAATTGTTTACTTCTATTTGGAAACAGAGGACTCAACAGGATCTTGTTTTTTGCCAGCAGTTTTTCTACCAGAACAAAGATGGAATTACCTTGACTGTTTCCTTCTGTTTCCTCTCAGAGAAAAGGAGCAAATGGCTTCAATTTATTCAGCTTTGACAGATAACTTGACTATAATCTTTCAACATCATCAGGCATATAAATGGTTAATAGATTGCCATACAAAGCTAAAATGTGGTGATGTTATTTGACGTAAGCCATAAAAATAAAGATGCTACAGATGTAATGACCATGGTGTAGCTGGTGTAAGCTCTCCAGAATTCATATAGTTGCTTAGTACTGATAGCACTGTTTCCCTTTCACTTTTCTGGGAATACACTTTATAACAGATACAAAAGCTGGTTTACCTGTCTTAAATTATCTCAGTATTTTTGCTGCCTTTAATGGCATTAGGTTTAGAGTCTATCTCTTTGTTGTTCAGACTGGTCTTTTCTCACTTGCTATGGATCTCGTGTTAGCTTTTCAATTACAGATTTCAGGGAATGGCAGTTTATCTTTGAATGTGACTCAGCAACTCATGAATACATAACCTTGTAAGAACAGCTGGAGCATATCTCTTACCTGCTCTGTGGGATGTGCTAAAGAGTTTTTTCACAAAGTGAGAATTTGTTAAAGTGTGACTGCAGTGCAGTAAAAGTCACCATACAGAACTGACCTTGGAGGCGGTATTTTTAAAATTTTGTTAAGTCTTTAATGTTTTATCTTGTTCTGAAGGCCTTTGGAAAAGATCTGGCCATCTGAAGGTAACCAGAACTCTGTCTTGAATTTAGTTATCTTAAATTTAATAACATTATGTTCAATAGAAAGTTGAAAACAGCTGAATTGAGAACAATTCACAAGGAAATGTTCTAATTTTTCAGGAGTTATTTTGGCATTGTTTGACAGCATTTTTCCTTTCACCAGTGAATTTGCAGAGGACGTGGCACAGGATGTTGCTTGTACTTACCCAGAAGCTGAATCCCGAATTGCCATGGCTTATAGCCGAGCTTGAATAGCTTCATTGCCACTTATACCTGAGCTTGCTGCAATTAAGACCAAATTTTTCATTTGTAGGAGATTTAATGGTGTCACTGTCAACTATCAGACAGATCTGTTAATAAGGCATTCCCAGCATTTCTTGTAACCTACCATAGGTATCAAAAATGAACTTGTTCTGAATTGTGAATCTCTTTCAGTCATACTCTGATAGCTTCACAGACTTGTCCCTGACTGTAGGTGACAGCAGGATCAATAATTTACCAGCAAAAAATCTGTCCTGCTGAAAACTTTCCTTTGCCTATTTTTGCAACTCTTCTTCTCCCACCTGCAGGAACATGCCTTCTCATTCCTACCAGTAAGGAATGCCACAGAAGGTTGCATATGCCAGATTCCACTTTGGCCAAGATAACTTACATACCTGCCATTGTCATCTCTTTGTTAAAAGAGACAAAAGGGACTTCTGCCTTCCATTGTCACCAACATCCCCAATACTAGTGTTATTATTATCATCACTGCAGCTTTTCAGAAGGTCTGGTTCAAATCTAAGCTTTTTCCTAAGGCAGTAAAGCAAACTGGACTGATGTCTCCTGCAAAACCTGAGAATGCAGAATATCTAGTCTTAGCAGGCTGTCCCTCTCCTTTTGTAGATTTACAGTCTGCCTGTAAGCCAAGAACACTTCCTCTGGTGGGAGAGGGCATGGTAAGCATAGCAAAGACAAACTGAAAAAATATAAATAATATTTGGAAAGTTACACTAATTCTCAAAACCCAACAATGAATGAAAAATAAAGCAGTCCACATAGGCTACTTTTTAAACCTCGCAATTTTTAGGCCAGGATGTATATGATTTGTGAAGGTTTGGGTTTGCAATGCTATTAGGATTTTCAACAGCTCCTGCTAACATTCTAATTAAGGTTAGAAGCGTGTCTAAGTAAATTGTTTTAGGTGAAATAGTGGCTCACAATACATACATGAGAGCAGACAAAAATATGACTTCTAGACACAGACTCCAGAAAACTTCTCCATCCTTATTTTACACTGGAAAGCCCAAACACAGTTTATGGTTTGTCTTCCTAAATTTTACCTTTTTTTTTGTATATAATTCTCCTCTGCAAAATTTTGTGAATTTTTTCTTTTTCTGACTATGAATCTATGAGTCCAAATACGGAGTAACAAAGTAGAAAGTTGAACTTTATATAAACTCTTAATTGGAAGCAATTGAGTCATCTATAAAAATCTCCATCAGGCTGGGGCAGACATAATACAGTAAAAAAAATTGTCACTTAGGTGCTAAGGGTGAATATACAAAGATTTAGTCAGGAATAATTTCACTGAGCAAAATTTAAAAATAAATTTTTATTTTAAAAATTTAAAAATTTAAAATAAATTTTTCCAGTTATAGATGTCATACCTATAGATCTCATTTTTTTCTGTTTTGGATCTTCAGCAAAGATATGTCATATTATTAACTACTTTTAAAAATATTTCGGAATGGAAAACCTGTTCAAGTACTTTTTATTTATACACTCATTTTTATAGAACAAAGGCTTAATTTTGACATCAGAGTACATCAAGTAATGTCTCTGATGCCATTAAAACACATATTTTAATGTAATTGCAAGGTAGACTAAGAGAAGCAGAGGGCATGCATTAGTAGAAGTAGCTACTGGAAGCAACCCAAATAATAGAACACCTAAAGGTAATTGCAAGGGAAATGAATCCGTGTAAGAAGTAAAATACTAAAAGCATTACCTGGTGTGAAAGTCCTCTTTAGCTGTAATGGTGCTAGCAAGTGCTCCTGTAGTACTTTCTTATTCTGTATATTTTCTACCATCAGATAAGATAAATGGAAATGTCTTTTTGTTCATTGACTGTATTGTCCCTTCTGACTGAAACATTTTATTCAAGTCTGAAATTTTAACCCTACTGACACGAAATCATAGTTTTCTGTCATCATGTCAGTGACCCACATTAATGTTATAGAAGAGTTGTAGAGCAGCAGCACCTGAGTTCTAGTTTTTGTAAAATAAACCTTTGTGGAAATTGGGCCAACAGCATAAATTTAGCACAGACCTTACTGCTAATGCTTTATCAGAAAAATGCTTATCTTGAAAGCATACTGCATGCCACAGACAGGCCATGAAATACCTGGAAGGATTAATTTTTTTGGTAACCCAATTCTAGTATAACAGCATGATATGAAAGGATGCTCTGGGGAAATCTATTTATGTTACAAAATAATACATTTTTAACAATTTAAATTACAGTAGATTGATATTATTTTTAGCAATAAAGAAAATTATCCAGTACTTGGAAAATTATGAAGATTATTTTATTTCTTTTGGTCACGTGAAGTAGATCTTATACAAACAAACATTTCAACAAGTACCAGAGTTGTTAATCAACTATAGCTGTTATTCAGATGAGTGGGATACTTTTAATGTAGGCAGGTTTGGAAAGATCATATAGACCTAATTTTACAGTTTTCTTCAAGAACGGACTCTTAAGGTTCAAATTCCTAGTTTCTGCTCCCTCTTCCCTTGTGTCTTACAGCAAACAGTACTCTACCTTCTTCACACTAAAGTGCATGTAGCAATTAACAACTACAATAACATTTTAAAAACCCCAAATGAAGAGAGTTATTATGGGCTCCTTATTTACCTGTATGAATAGAAAACGGTTCTCTTACAGAAAAATGTGGTTTGTTTTTGGCTTCCTCCTTCACTCTTTATCAAAAAGTCTTCTCTACTGCTAAAAAAAAATTGGCTTGTTGTAGTACCATTTGCAATTCAGGTGAACTCTTGCAGAAATGTTGCTTTTCTATAGTGCCTACTATATCTGTTTAACATATTGATGATAAGGAAGTTCTGACAAGTTTAGAATGAAAAGTGTGAAAAACAAATATCCCATTTTTATAGTATTTTGTTTTCTTTCTTATTCCAAGTGAAATGTTCCCTCATTGCACAAGTCAGCAATAGACATGTGGAATTCACAGAAAAAGAATAATGGAAAGGTTTCTGTGGGAAGAGGCATTAAAGATCATCTATTCCCAACCCTGCAGTCATCTATTCCTCTAGACCAGCTTTCTCAAAGCCCCATCCAACCTGGCCTTGAATGTTTCCAGGGATGGGGCATCCACAGCTTCTCTGGCAACCCATTCCAGTGCCTGATCGCCATCACAGTAAAGAATTTCTTCCTAATATCTAATCTAAATCTACCTTCTTGCAGTTCAAAGCCATTCCCCCTTGTTCTATCACGACAAGCCCTTGTAAAAAATCCCTCTCCAGCTTTCTTGTGGATCCTTTAGGTAGGGGAATTAATCTACTGGTAAATGGAAATGCATTCACAGCAACAGTGGAGTGGCAAAATGATAATCCTCCTATAGATTTTCTGTTTTAAATTCTGAATTTTGTTAGTCTGTGTCCTGAACTGAAATTACCATGAGGTCCTACTGAATGGGAGACCCTTTCTACTTTACCTGTTACAGCTGCTTGAAGAATCATCCCAAAGCTGGAAATTGGCCTATGCATTTTCCTAATGGGGTAAACTGCATGCCTGTCTCTTCACTTTCCTGCACAAGGCATTATTCTATCAGCACCTGACTCCGTTCACTCTTTAAAGGGCTGGAAAAAATTGTTATAAATAGTGAGAGAAAAAAATTGAGAATCTTAGGGTGAAAGGGATATGAAAATCAGACTGCTTTTTTGGCTAGTCTAAATTTGTAGAACTCTACTGCTGTCCATGGTTACAATTCCCCAGATAAAATAAACGGAATAGTTCCTCTGCTTTGCCTACCTGAACATCTGGTCCAAGATTTTGCTTTGTAAAAGAAGTGACAGACTAATGGTGTTTCTCTTATCACCATTTGTGTTTTCTTGGTGTTTTATGAAACAAGATGAGGCTGAAAGTAGTAACTGCTTTTAAGTCACTCTGCACAGATTAGTACAATTTCTATTAGAATTAATTAAATTAAAAACAAATAGTAAAATGAGTAAATAAACTAAATATCCAGGTAGTTCTAACTGGTCCGTGTATGCAATTTTGCAAATTTGATTCTCTAAATATACAGGCTAGGATAATCAAGAGTGAGTTAACAGCAGACCTTTGAGGGGGTGCGGAACTGTGCTGACAAGCAAAGGACTTGGAGTGAGTTGAACACGAAATCACCAAGATAGAACTCCAGCGGGCCACCTCCTGCACTTTCATGTAAGCAAGGAAGTGCCTGTTCTGGGGCAAACACCACCACTATCCCAACCCTTTCTGAGAAACCAGCATGCTGGGGTGCCTCCTCTGAAGTGCCTGCACACTAATGCATACAGCATGGGGAACAAATGACGAGATCTGTGTGCAGCTGTAGGGGTACAATCCTGTTTGGATCACAGAAGCTTAGTGGGCGGTCTTCTATGGGTGGAATGTTGCAATGGAGGGATATATGGTTTTCAGGAGCAACGGGCCTTTATGTGAGAGAACAGCTGGAATACGTGGAGTTCTGCCTCGGGATTGACAGGCCAACAGAAAGCTTATGGTTAAGGATTAAGGAGAAGATCAATATGGATGTAGTGTCTGCTAAAGCCCCCTGATAAGGAAGATTATCACTTATGTGGCCGAGACCACTGGACCTCATGGGTGACTTCAGCCACTCTGCTATCTGCTGAAGGAACAACACAGCAAGGCATAAGCAATCAAGGATGCTTCTGGAGAGAATCCATGACAGCTTCCTGACCCCAGTGACAAAGAAGCTGTAAAGACTAAGGCACGGACTCAGACCGGCAGGGAATCTGAGACATTCAAAGAAACGAGCTGGTTTTATACACTTCTTCAAGACACAGTATTTCCCACTAAGTGACCTATCACACATTGCCATGCCACCAACGCACCTTCTTAATGTCCCTCTGTGGGGGTGATCGCCTGCTGCCCACCCATCTGGCAGTTTCCAGCAGGCTCCTCTCTGCAGGGCTCTGCCGTGTGGCATCTCCTCCACCCAGGGTCAGGCAGAGACAAGCCTCTCTGCGCTGCCACGGCGCTCTGCAGGTGTGTCCCACAGCCTGTAGCTCATTTCTGTTCTATCTCTCCCCACAGAAGCCAATGAGTTGAGATGCTCTGCTGCATCTCATGCTCACAAACAAGGGCTCATTGGAATTGCAAAGGTTGGAGGCAGCCTTGGCTGCAGTGACCATGACATGTTGGAGTTTGGAATTCAGAGAACAGGGAGTAGAGCAAAAAGCAAGTTCACAACTGTAAAGTTCAGAGAGCAGACTTTGGCCTCTTTAAAGATCTGCTTGGAAGGATCCCATGGCATAAGGCTGTGGAGGGAGGAGGGGCCCAAGAAAGTTAGTTCATATTCAAAGCTAACCTGCAAGTCCTGTCAGGGTGATTGGACACTGCAACAGGTTGTTCTGAGAAAATGAATATCTCCAGTCTTGGAGATATTCTAAAGGAGTCTAGACACAGTCTATGTGTCCTGCTTAGGCAGTGGTATTAGATAAGATGACCTCCAGAGGTCCCTTCCAACCTCAGCCATTCTTTGATTCTACAATTCTGAGATTCTCTGAACTGGTACATAAAGATTAAGAAATAGTTTACTTGACCTACATTTTGAAGTATACTCAGGATGGCATGCAGGATAATAAATGTAATAAGACAAATATCAATCTTCCCTGAATTGATCACACTATTCCCTTCCAAACTATCCTTTAATCCTATACTTCATATTTGGGTAGTATTATGCTAAGAATTAGTAGTTATTTCTAAAAGACAAAAATATATTCATAATGTGCAGCATCTAGCCAAAGTGATCCATTCTGTTTTTAACACAAGTTATCCTCCAAATGAAATTGAAGCAGGGAGATAATCAGAAGGTAGAACTACAGCTGTGTTTGGTATACAGCTAATCAAAGAAGGAAACTGTTTGCTTTGATTCTTATCCTGCTGTCCTGTAAAAACTTAATGTGAGCAGCTGACACTCTGAGCATTTACTTTATAAATGGGGAAATCAAAGAAAAAGACAAAAATCACCATAGTGCAATTACAATTGTCCCTGAAAAATGGAGTAACCTAAACAGCAATGCATTTCCTCAGGTTTCAAGGTTTAAAAAAAAAAAAATTACATCTTAGCAGATTTATTAATGTTCCTTATTATCTGTTCATGGCCAAGGTTTCTCATATGTAAAAATTCACCTTTAAATTAAATAAAACTTCCCCTCCCAGTGAAAATAATTCCATAAACCTGACATACCCATGAATACCCATGTCCCAGTTCTATGCCTTGGACATATGAATAGATACCGATAAAGCCAATCTGAAATCTTCTCTTAGTCCTTCCTGAGGCCTTATATTTTTATTATTCGAACTGTAACTGTGCAGTCTCCTAGATACAAGGGTCTATTATTCTGTGCATATGTTCATGTTTGTGTATGGATGTAAATATATAAATACATACATAAATCATAGACGAAACTAGGGCTCACTGTTCCAAAGACTAAATGTTCCAAAACTCCTTGGCAGTCAGTAGACCAGATGTGTGTGTTTTTTAAAAATTTTTATTTTTGTTGTTTTAAAGAAGTGAGATGTTTAAAAACAAACATTTTCACTCTCTGGAGAATATGATCCTATTTCCAAGGTGTGGCAGAGCAATGCATAGAAGCCTGTAAAACTTATTTTTGGGCACTCAGACACTGTTGTAAACCATCTATGTGCCAGTGAAAGGTATAGAACTGTACATCCAGAAGGAAATTAGGGCCCTAGTGCAGATAGACTAGCAAGGTTTTGAGTAGAAGTAGCTCCATATTGTTGTGCACTCTGTTCTATCAGCTGTATTGGTTTTGCATTTTTTTCATTAAATATATGCCTGATTTTTTTCCAGTAGGTCAACAGATGATTAAGGCAGTATATATCATGAAAGAAGACAATATCTAATAAGCTGCTCAGAGTAAGAGTTGTAATAGAGGCATTCTTGCAGCCTGAACTCCTGGCCACAATATACCTGTCAGGCTCCTGAGGGCACTATTAAGCTACATTAGCCCTGATCAGTACACATTATTGCAATAAAAATTTACAGTTTTTTCAATGACTACAAAGAAAGTTCTGTCTCCTTCACTGTTCCATAACTATTTTGGAGAGCCAGAGACCATCTGGCAGAGCAAGAGAAGAAACTGGGGTGTAACAGGGGCTGCAGACTTGGGCTCTAGTCTGAGACTGAAGAGAATTAACAGCAAGGCCTAAGGATGTTACCAAGTGCTCTTTGTTCATAGCTCAGACTGTGCCCACGGCTGGGGTCAAAGTGTTGTACTCATCCTAAATGTCGGCTCCTGATGGACCTGACATGAAGGTGTTACTCTCCCCAAAGCCCTCAGTCTCTGCACCTGAGGGGTCAGGTCCCCACAACAGGGCAGTAGCTCCCCTCTGCACAGCTGCTCCCCTCTGGCAGCCAGGGCAGTCCATGGCTTCCCCTCCACTCCCCCAGTCCCTCCAGCACGGCCTGCCAGGGTGCCAGTGCTGTGGGAGGACAGTCTCCATTCTTGGGGGTTTGGAAGCAGCTGATGATCCCTTCCTGGAGAGGAGCCACAGGATGCCACAGGTGAGAAGTGAGGGGTGAGTTTAATTTAGGCACCCAGGCTGAGCTGGTGCTGTGTATCAGCCATAAGTACTCGTCACCCTTACAAGGGTGTGTTAAGACCCGTGTTCAGCGCATGGATGTTAAAAACAGCAGCCTGCAGAAGGTCTGTGGAGTGGAATGGGCTTCGGGAAACAGTGGCACACATTGCCTTAGAATTGAATATTTTCATACTTGTGCATGCTGAGCTGCCTTGGAAGGTGAATGGGGAATTGCTCTTTCCTTCATTTATGGGCCGAAAAATTCATGACCAATGTAACTGCATTTTCTTATTTTTTTCTGCTAGGAAACCTAATAAACCTTCTGCAGCAGGTCAAGTGCAGCTCCTGAGTGCAGCTCCTGGGGCTGGCACCTGTAAAGCCTAAAAAATTTCTCTCTCAGCAGTATGGTCACAGTTGCCCATCAAGCTGTGAAGCCTCTAAGACCCTTAATACACAACAAACAGAGACAAGTCTCCCTTTAAGATCAGTTTTCAAGCTTTTTGCAACAATGCAGGGAACTGTTAAACATTGCAGATGTCTCTGAACTGTTTGTCAGGGATGAAATTGTGACTTTCCAGTACCTCAACCTCCATTAATATGCTTCTAAGAGAAGCAGAGCTCGAAAAAAATGTGAAACATTTTTTTTGCTGCACCATAAAATGTCTTAGTCTCCCATTTAATTTTATCCATGACTATTTACAATAAAATTACTTTCATCTACTTATAAATCCTTACCTGGTACATTCTTTTTCCAGATTGCTTTATTAATCCTTAGTTATTATTAATTAGAAATGGCACAAACAGCACAATCATTTCCTTAACTCTGGCCAACAGCTGGGCTTTAATTGACTACAAAGCATGACTTTGGTATCTGGATTTTATTTCTCCTCTGCATTAACAATGTCACATGGTTGTAGAAGGCAAAAAAAAAAGAGGAGATCTGAGTGTCATTTTTAACTATATAGAGACAATGTTTTATTATAACTACAATGGATTAAAACTCCTGGTATATTCTGAAATAATGCAGGCAGACAAAGCAATTAGCAGCTTTGTGTTCACAATTATTAGCTGGTGTTTTTTTAATAATTTTTCAAAACCCTCTACTGTAGGTATAAGTTTACTTGTCTGCTGCTGGCAACACTGGTCTCCCTCTGCCATGTTTGTGGGACCCACAGATTATATGATGTGTGAAACAAATTGTGTACCTTCCCTGCAGTGACAATTGATCTGGCAAAATATTCATGTTTACAGTGCAAGCTTCTGGTAATTGCTTGGTTTGGGAAGAGCATGATTTTTCCTTGGATACTCTTCATGTGCTCGCTGACTGTATGTCTTTGACTTTTAGCCACCTACTGGGAGTCTTATAAATGATATAAAAGTCATATAAATCGAGTACCAGGGTTGGAGGAGCTTTCAGCTTCTACATCTAAATAGTAAGCAGAAGAGTGGAAGTACGTTGATAACACTGAAAATATTTGAAATATTTGCATTTTGCGCATATCACAAAATGAGTGTTTTTTCCCTGAACAACGGTGTTATTACTTTTACTGATATGTTGCATCAAGACTGTTAACCCACAGGTTAAAAGTGAGACTGGTTTCCCAGCTGATATTACCATATTCTCAAGTTCACCTTATATCCTGCTTCAGAACACAGAAGAATTAAAGAATCCTGATCTTCTTGTCTGTCCAAGCATTTGTAGAAAGTGTTTTGGAAATTTGAGAAAATTACCTACTTCTGAATTAAAGAACTGTTTTATAATTGGACGTGGAGTTTTGCTAATGTAATCAGGACAAAGGATATAAAACTGTACAAAATAGAAAATCTGTCATTTAGAGAGATATGAATGTACAATACAAATGTAAGAACTATGGCCCAAGGACTATGAAAGTGATCTGATGAAAGAATTATAATGGAATCTCTTATAAAGGGGTTTGTATTATTGACATCTTAGACATTTACGTAAGTGTTCAAGGAAAGGAAAATGAGGACTAATCCATGTAAAAGAGACCCATTTCAGGAAAAATGAGAAAACACAGTAGAAAAAAAAACTATTAAAGTCTGATGAGCCGCCAAGATATAAGAACTTGCTGTCAAAACTTGTATTTCTTTTAGACAAGGAAACTTAACTTTTCTAGAATAATTTTTAAAAACTTTCCTATTTCATCAATTCTTAACTAAGCTAATAATTTTTATATTGGTTCAAGAAGCAGGGTTTCAGACCTAAGGCTAGGAAAAGTCCACTGTTGCCCCCAGCTACTTGTGTGACCTTGAACAATTTAATTTTTTCTGGATTTAAGATTCTGATTCCTAAGGTCTAAGGGGCATATCCTTAGTGGTAAGGTAAAGTTTGCTGATTTGAAATGCTGTAATAATGGGTTACATGTGCCAATACAGCTCACTCGGTGGATGAATAAATACTATTTAACTATTGTTAAAAATGTTAACATTGTTAACAATGAAAGTTAATTTATGCAGTGTTTCAGTTCTTTCCACTCTTTAACCATCTTTGCTAATGCAGTCTTGGAAAAGTAACCCCTCTAAAAAATCCCAAACAAAACCAGCTTTTCTCTTCTACCTACAAATTGGCAGATTGCCATTCACATTACCATTCAGTGGTATTGTTGGAGTGTCCAAATATTCTATCCTCCCAACACTCCTCCTGTTTTGTATATTTTGAATTGTACTTTTGTACATTTTGGAACATGTGCTGCAGACTGAGAGATTCTGAGAATAGAGACTCGCTTCCTAGCTCTCTGTAAGACAAAACCTACTATAAAGACCCAGTCCCTGAACAAAGCATACACACTCATGCACTAAAAACTAGTTACTCAGTGTAACAGTATTTCATTGTAAGATATATTTATGTACATTTTGTACTTCTGGGCTCAATTTTTGCTATTTAAAATGGATCTAAAAAGATTTACTTACACCTTAGATGGGGTCCTTGTGTTAAATTGGTCCATTGCATCTGGAAAGGACCAAATATTAAGAGAGAAAGGTAGGATCAGAGGGACTACAGCTACACATCAAATTCCTTTTCAGTACATACAATTCCTGTTTTTTAAAACTAAGAATAAGCTTGACACTTTCAACCAATTATTGCTGAGACTAAAAATGGGAATTTTCTCCCAGTTTTATTAAAAGAACTCAAACTATATAGAAGAAAGAACCTTCTTTCTACATACAGCCTTGTGCAGAATGCTGTAAACTGTCAGAAACACTTAACTTCATGCTGAAATGTTTTATACCTACTCTGTCCCTCTCTTGATATTTGCTGTTGTGAAAAGGAAAGGACAAGTAAGGCAGCTGAATGTTATCCTGACACCACCCGCACACACACATACATACACAAAGAAAAGAAAAAAAAAAAGAAATAAAAGAATTTTTTCAATTATAAATAGTGAATTCTAAGAAACAGCTGCAACATGTTTCTGAATTCTTTGTTTCTGACTGCTTTCCCTTCATGCCTTGAGCAACCAAAAGGATTAATTCTGGGTAGTTATTTAAATATAGTTACTTGCTTAAAATCCTCTGCCAAGATCAGAGAAAAGGGATTAGGATTAAACTGTTCTAATCAAAAGTAGTGTGGGTTGGTTGATTTTTTTTTTTTCCCCTGATAGGAATGCTCCAAGAAACAAGTATTAACACTGTAGGGACTTCACTGTTGTATAGTGCATATGTGTCAGTGCCAATAAACACTAAATACAGAAAATAGTTTTCATTTATTTCTTTTTTCTGTAGATGTCAGTGGATGTATTAAGGGATGTTAAGGATAGTAGTAAAATACCATGTTGCAAAATAACATCAGCACTAGGTATCTTTCTATTTTTACCAGTTTGTAGAATGACTTTGTCTTGTTTGACTTCCTTACAGAAGTCACACACAGCAAGTATGCAACTAGCTTCAGCTAGAACTCATCCTTGGTGTGACTGTAATTGTAATAACAACAATAACCAGAATGTTTTCCTGTCATATTTACTTTGCTTCTGTAACAGATGAGGTACAACAAAATTATATATACTATACAACAAATTTATATATATTATATATAAAAGATGTCAATGTAAGGATAACATCTTAAGATCATCCTGTCCCTTTGGGTCTTCATTTCCATTATTTTATACCTTTTTCTTTTTTTTTTGAAAATGACGGATAGTGACTATTTGTAGACATAATTATTCTTATTATATTTTAGTTGAATCTAGGTATTTAGTTAATTATTATTATTTAGCAGGCATGGGTGTGAAAACACATTTTTTAATGAGGCATAATGGATATTTTAATGATGAATAGTGCGGACATATTGGTCTAAGCTGCACCTCAGAATGCAGAATATACTGCATGTTACAGGGGTCACAGTAGGCTGATAGCTTTTTTCAGGTAAACTGGTCGAACTGCGGCAGAGATCAGGTATCACCCATTCCTCTGCAGCATGGAAACCAGGAACAAATTTGTATTTCTGGAACAAATAGAAATTTTTAGGTCTTGGCTACCAAAATGCCATCTTCAGATAGTGCTTCCTGAAAGAGATGTTACTGCCTTTGTTTCTCTAGTCTTTTGCATGGTCTTGCACCCACAGAGGCAGGTATTAAGGATGCTTCAGTCAGTTCTTCTATGCTTGGAGAGGAGCACTTACTGCAGATTATTTTCCAGTATTCTATTGCCCATTTATAATCAGAGAATGAATGGTCAGTGGACAAAAGTGCAGTGGTTGGGGTAGCTGAAGTGTTCTCAGCTGTGTCCATGGAGTGAGGAAGGTCCTGGCAGATTTGATACTAGGATGTAGTCCCTGCTAATGTTTAGAAGTGCTTTTTCTGATGGTAGAAGATATTCTGAGAGGGCAGAACTGGTGGAAGATAACTGCAAGTATTTGTGTTGAGCATCTATATGAAAGAGGGAAATTGTGCATCTCAGTGTTGTTCTTCCTTAATTTAATAATTTGTGTGGCTATAAGCCTGTGTGAGTACGCTGTTAAAAGTATCCTTCCTTTCAGAAATTAGTTGTGATATCATTGAAGATAAATACAAAATATGTTCCATCACATTGCTGAAACATCTTCTAATAGTAGATGAAAGTTGGCTCAGATGTTGTGGAAATACTGATTGCTGGGATCGTTGTTGGTGAGGGAGCAGATTGGAAATGAGTTTTGGGAAATATTTCTATGGTCCCATGCAGCCATCCNGAATAAGCTTGACACTTTCAACCAATTATTGCTGAGACTAAAAATGGGAATTTTCTCCCAGTTTTATTAAATCAACTCAAACTATATAGAAGAAAGAACCTTCTTTCTACATACAGCCTTGTGCAGAATGCTGTAAACTGTCAGAAACACTTAACTTCATGCTGAAATGTTTTATACCTACTCTGTCCCTCTCTTGATATTTGCTGTTGTGAAAAGGAAAGGACAAGTAAGGCAGCTGAATGTTATCCTGACACCACCCGCACACACACATACATACACAAAGAAAAGAAAAAAAAAAAGAAATAAAAGAATTTTTTCAATTATAAATAGTGAATTCTAAGAAACAGCTGCAACATGTTTCTGAATTCTTTGTTTCTGACTGCTTTCCCTTCATGCCTTGAGCAACCAAAAGGATTAATTCTGGGTAGTTATTTAAATATAGTTACTTGCTTAAAATCCTCTGCCAAGATCAGAGAAAAGGGATTAGGATTAAACTGTTCTAATCAAAAGTAGTGTGGGTTGGTTGATTTTTTTTTTTTCCCCTGATAGGAATGCTCCAAGAAACAAGTATTAACACTGTAGGGACTTCACTGTTGTATAGTGCATATGTGTCAGTGCCAATAAACACTAAATACAGAAAATAGTTTTCATTTATTTCTTTTTTCTGTAGATGTCAGTGGATGTATTAAGGGATGTTAAGGATAGTAGTAAAATACCATGTTGCAAAATAACATCAGCACTAGGTATCTTTCTATTTTTACCAGTTTGTAGAATGACTTTGTCTTGTTTGACTTCCTTACAGAAGTCACACACAGCAAGTATGCAACTAGCTTCAGCTAGAACTCATCCTTGGTGTGACTGTAATTGTAATAACAACAATAACCAGAATGTTTTCCTGTCATATTTACTTTGCTTCTGTAACAGATGAGGTACAACAAAATTATATATACTATACAACAAATTTATATATATTATATATAAAAGANTAACAGATGAGGTACAACAAAATTATATATACTATACGACAAATTTATATATATTATATATAAAAGATGTCAATGTAAGGATAACATCTTAAGATCATCCTGTCCCTTTGGGTCTTCATTTCCATTATTTTATACCTTTTTCTTTTTTTTTTGAAAATGACGGATAGTGACTATTTGTAGACATAATTATTCTTATTATATTTTAGTTGAATCTAGGTATTTAGTTAATTATTATTATTTAGCAGGCATGGGTGTGAAAACACATTTTTTAATGAGGCATAATGGATATTTTAATGATGAATAGTGCGGACATATTGGTCTAAGCTGCACCTCAGAATGCAGAATATACTGCATGTTACAGGGGTCACAGTAGGCTGATAGCTTTTTTCAGGTAAACTGGTCGAACTGCGGCAGAGATCAGGTATCACCCATTCCTCTGCAGCATGGAAACCAGGAACAAATTTGTATTTCTGGAACAAATAGAAATTTTTAGGTCTTGGCTACCAAAATGCCATCTTCAGATAGTGCTTCCTGAAAGAGATGTTACTGCCTTTGTTTCTCTAGTCTTTTGCATTGTCTTGCACCNGACAAGAAAAAGGCGAAAGGCGTGCCCATAAGCCCCCTTTTGAGGGGTACCAAAAAGGGGAGGAACAAGGGGTACAAACCAATAGGGAATTGATGGGGAATGACAGATAACAAATCAGGGGAATACAAAGGAGGGACTTACAAACAGAAACCAATCGACAACCGAAGAGAAAAGAACTTTCCAGACCAGAATGCATATGCAATGAAGGTAATGAATAAACATGACAGGCAACTAATAGAAAATGGGGAACAGAAGAAGGGTCTGGAAAGAAGGGAGGAGATGTCGCAGGGGCGACACCCAGATGGTGGCGGCTCTACTCCCCCGACCCGCCCCCCGGGTCGGAGTCATAGGCGGGGAAATCCACCCACTGCATGTTGTCCAGCCACGAAGTGGGCTGAGCCACCGCAACAGGATGTAGTCCCTGCTAATGTTTAGAAGTGCTTTTTCTGATGGTAGAAGATATTCTGAGAGGGCAGAACTGGTGGAAGATAACTGCAAGTATTTGTGTTGAGCATCTATATGAAAGAGGGAAATTGTGCATCTCAGTGTTGTTCTTCCTTAATTTAATAATTTGTGTGGCTATAAGCCTGTGTGAGTACGCTGTTAAAAGTATCCTTCCTTTCAGAAATTAGTTGTGATATCATTGAAGATAAATACAAAATATGTTCCATCACATTGCTGAAACATCTTCTAATAGTAGATGAAAGTTGGCTCAGATGTTGTGGAAATACTGATTGCTGGGATCGTTGTTGGTGAGGGAGCAGATTGGAAATGAGTTTTGGGAAATATTTCTATGGTCCCATGCAGCCATCCAGAAGTAGGTTGGAGATAACTTAGATGTTAATTTCTTGGGGACAGAAACTGTCTCTTTCACAGCACATATGAATCAGAATCATGACTGGGCAGCATTAGCAGTATTACAAGTAATAACAATGTTGTTTAGCTGTCCATTCTGTCCTGTGAGAGTTGACTAATCTGGCCTCTTGGTAGTCTCAGTTAGGTGGAGAAATTGATAGAGGAGTTTTCTAGCCAGTCTATTGTTTCTCTGAATTGGAAAGTTTCAAACGGGCAACTATTTGCATTTTTCACTAAAGTTTCATTCTAGTGATTTTTTAATGTGCTTTTCCTTTCTCGGGCTCTTTTTTTTTTTCCTTGACTTCCTTCTGTTTCTCTTACAGAGACCTGTGCAAACTTAGGTCTAACCTGTGATGCTTGGGGGGTTGCCCGAATCCTGAGGATATCTCAATACTGACTTTTTTTTCAGCAGAGGCTCTAGTTAATGTTGCTGTAAAGATCCCTTTTCTAAAAAAATGGGTCCTGATACCATATTTTCTTCTTTCAGCTTGATAGGAAAGAGACTCTGAGTTTTGGATAATGCTGCTGGATTCTGTACTGCCGGGCTCCAAGCATATAATTTCTTATGTGCCAGCTCTGTGGAGTTAGTGCATCTTGAGCTTAAATCATTGCACCATGATTTTCTTGCTCTAATATCATCTAGGTTTAGCACTGAAACAAAATTAAAGTTTATGTAACGATGCTGTGTGTACAAACCCAAAAATAAGTTTAGAAACAAAAATTTAAATCCTTGGTAGCTGGGTACCTTTTCAGTTACTTAACCTCTTGTCTAAAATCCCATGCTTTCATCCTTTGAACCAGTGTTTCTCACAACACACCTTCTTACCATTGTCCCCTGCTCTGAATAATCTTTCCTGGCAAATCTTAGGGAGGCTCCTTTGGAGATAGGTCTTGGGATACAAATGCAATTGCCTTTAGTTGTTCTTTGGGAAGCCATGTGTTCTGTTTTTGGGATTCTTGTCAGTCCTACTAGGCAAACAGTTCACAAACAGTAGAGATTTTTTTGGTTATCCCTAGGTGTAGTTTGCTTCTGCAAGTGTGGTCACTTGATATTTTCATATGTTCTGAGTCTCAGAATCTCTGGAACAATATTGGCACAAGCCATATTATTTAGGTAAACTGACTGGCTTAGTTAATGTTAGGTGTGTTGTTTGGCAAGTGTATGAAGAGGAAACCTGCCTTTCCCATCTTTTGCTGCAGGTTCATGTCACATAAACAGACATTTTGTTTCCTATATCATGCTTTATGTCAGAAAATGGCTTCTTGTGATTGTCTAAAATGAAGGATGATACCTTCATCTACCACTACAACCAACACTATTCTTCCTCTTCTTTTCTATATAGTACAATTCTAACTAAATTAAGCAAGTAAGGTGTCGATTATGCCCTCACATTTGAAACCAGTTGGGTGAAGGAGAATTCACACACAGCAGGTTTTTTCACTTCCTGTTGTCCTCTGTCAAAAGGCCAAAAAAAAAAAAAAGAGTCCAGCATTTCCCTAAAGAATTAAGTGTTATTTGCATCACAATAACTGGCACAGACTCCCATTATTTGAATAGTTGGGGCAATGCTTTACACATATGAAAATTCTCCTAGAGAAATATACAGGACATAGTTTAGCTGGTTTGGACTTCCTTTGACAAAATAACTGATCTCATAATGCACAGAAGCTGATGTGTCAGTCTGCCCTTCGATGGGAACAAACATATCTACAAAAGGCTTTTCCTCAGGTCAAGTGGTTGTACCTCACCATGAATTATTAACAGGAAGGTACAGAAATATCTTTGGTCTTCTGGCTTACGCATACACTTTCACTGACTAGTTTAGAAATTAATTAAATCAATTTTTATACTGGAGGTATTCTCAGTATTGCCAAATGTTTTGTTTCATTTTCATGCATACAGATGTTTGAATCTTAGTGCCTTTTTCTTGGAGCCAGATGGAACTTATCCAAGATATAACTAGTCCTGCTGAGCCTTGGCACCTGACTGCTCTTATATTGTCAAAAACCTTGGTAGCTCAAGGTCCTTCGAGAGCATACACTGCTCTGTTTTCTGACTTTCTGGCAGTGTTTTTACTTTGTGTAGTCTGTCCCCAAAGAAAATGTTACTTTTTCCTTTCCAGGAATGGAAACATGTAAGTTCTTCTACCCAGTGTAGTTGTGTGATTTTTGTATATTTAGTTGTGGTGTGAGATGGTGGACTTGTATGAAATTAGACATGATGGGGAATTGTCCTATGGTGTAGCATTCCCTAGCTACTGAGTAGGTCCAATGTGGATGCCAATTAACTCTTGAGAATGTTTATATCAATGAGCTCTAAAAATGATCAGTTCAGTGCAGGTCAGACTAACAGACTGTCTTTTTCAGAACTCAGCAAGGATTTGGGATTTTAAAACAGGTGCATAAAAATATTTAGTAGTCTAGCTGACTCCTTCAGGTTTGCTTTTCTTCTCTTTTAGCCATACCAAAGATGTATTGGGAGTTCTCAAGAGGGTACCTGGTGTATTCAAGCCTTACTGAAACTGAACAGATGCTTTTCAGCTTTGTTGAAGCTAGGTTCCTAAGAAATTCATTAGCATTTTACATGAAAATCCCTTGCCTTTATATTTGTATCCAGGTGACAGTGGCAAAAGATTGGGAATGTAGTCTTTGTTTTGCATGACTTATTTCTTGTTTATTTAAAGCTTTATTTTCCTCTTCAGATTTTCTGTGTATTGATGGCTACAGTCCTATATGCTTCTACCATTGTGAATTATGGGTAGATTATATGTGAGATGTTATGAGAGAATGTGGGGTGAGAGCTTAATACTGAGACTCAAACCTTTGGAACCTATGTTGCAGAGATTTTTAGCTGCCCAGCATGGAATGCCTGTTGCATGCTGGAAAGAACATTGTAGCTTGTACGTCTGTGTCCTTATTTCTCCATAACACGATCTTTAATATTCTTCAGATATGTATGGCAGTACAGGTCAGGCCCAAAGCAGCTGATCATTGTTGAGAAGAGTAAATCATGAGGTAGTCAATTTTCTGGAGAAAGTGGCAGTGTTCCGGCAATGGGGAATACTTTGAAGCTGTGAAAGCTTGTTCTGAAGTGACAGAATCAATGTCCATGACACAGATTTGAATGCTTTCCTATTAGGCAGTCAGACCTGTTGCTAGAGTACCAAGGGATCATCTTAGCTAATCACTGACATTACCCATGACAGGAGTCTGTGAGGCCATAAATAACTAACCCAAGCTATTTATGTGGGAAATGTTGTTGGACAGAGTTGTTCTTTCAATGCGTTATGTAGATTCATAGTACTCCTTACCAGAGCATCAGAAATTCAGACATAGCAGGAGCAGTCTGGGAAACCATTTTCACTGTTGAAATAAATCTTTCTTCCTTTATCAAACGCTGCTCTCAGTAACATGGTAAAAACCGTACGTAACTGGTGAGAACAGACTGGACGTCTCATGTATGGTTTAAAAATACCATAATGCATTAGCTGAATGGTGTCTGACCTGCAGTACAACCCCAAACCAATGCTATGTCTCCATCTCATCATGACAAATATAAGTTTCAGCTCATCTGCACAGATGTATCAAGTCCAGTGCTTGCTGGCATTGATGGATTTACTGTACCTGCCCAAATCACCTACTTCATTGTACAAATACATGCACAAAGCACATTCCACTCCCCTGGTTCTGCCTGAAGGGCCAGTGGGATTTCTTGGCAATGGAAGGAGGGACTCAGGCTGCCTCATGTAACCAAACCAGTGCATAGAACCTTCCAGACTCCTCTGAAGGGTGGGGACAAGGGACATTCTTGATAAATTGTTGCGGTGGTTGCAGCTTGCAGTATCTTTCCTGAGAAGCCTGTGGAGCTTCACTTGTTATGACCTGGTAGATTACCAGATGGATGCACAAACGTGGAAAATACATGCACACTAATCTGTATTCGTAGAAAATGCACCAACTTAAAAGAAAAAAAATCTGGCATCAAACTCCAATGGAAAGAAGATTTTGTAAAACTAACATTTTGAATTTCTATGATATACAACAGGATGATAATGTTGCAGTAATAGAAAAAAGGAAAATTATATTGCATGCTATTTAACTAAAGCAAGTTAAAATGACTGTAGGAACACCATTGGATAGATTCCCAGTTGGGTTATATTGTTTAGTTCCATAGATTTGAGTGGAATTATTCCATTATGAACTGAGTGAATAATTCACTAGGATTTAATTTGTATGCTAAAATCAACACATAAAGAAATTATCATAGTTATGTTCAGCCTATTGCTCCAATCATCCAAAAGCCTGTGTCGAAGGGAAGTAGGTAGATTTCCTTTGACATAATTAAACATCTATGCAGGACAGAATTTAGTCCATGTATTCACAATGAAAGGTAGATCTGGGTCATGGAAATCTGGTTATCTTCTTACTTACAGAGATTTTGTAATAGACTGCTGAATTGCTAGCATCTTACCTTTACCAAGACCTTAAAAAGTATAAAAAACCCTAAAAGATATGATAAGTATTTAAGTTTATACCCAGTCAAAATAATTTGAATTAAATTTACAAAACAATTAAATTTATATCATTTACACCATTAATATTTATACTCAATAGATTCCTCAAACATGTAATTAAAAGGTTTTCAAAGTTGTTTAGGTTTTTCTTTTTTTAAATAAACGTATTTCCTACCTTTCATGAAGGTTTCAGTTCTTTTTCTTCAAATGAAAGAACACTGCCAAAATACAGTATTGAAAATATATATGTTTCTTTATTCCCACAACTTTGAAATTAATTAATTCAACTATAAGCTAGATCTTTTTCTGTCTCTGGTAAACTTTGGACTTTTTGGATTCTACCCTGAAGCCATACATATTCTTTCCATTCAATCTTTCTGCTCAGATTTATGCAAACTCCTTTACTCATGGGAAAAGCTTATCCCAAATGAGTCTAATTTGACTGATGGGCAACATGCCCATGCCTTCTTCTGTGGTTGATAATGTGGACTATGTATTTAGTTCAGAAAAACTTTCCTCCACTGGTTTCTAAAGACTAATTTATGGCCCACTCTGTCCTGAGCAACATACGTGATTCAGCACTGGATGTGTCTGTGCTTAAAATACTCAACAGTTTTTATCCGTAAACTTCTGAGGGAAATTAATAGGAACACTAGGACCAGGAACTGTGAAGTTTGGCTTTTGCAAAGTATCTTTGTTCTGTTATCTTTGCGCTTGAAGTTTCTGCACTGTTTTACTTTTAAACCATTGGTAGAAAATAAACAATATTTTTAACTGTTGCCTTTTTTCAAAGGAGTGTTCCACCTCCTTCAGGACAGATGACTTCTCAGTAATGGGTAAGGATGGAAGGGACAAAGGTGGGGTCATCTGGTCCAACCTCCCTGCTACAGAAACTTAAGAGAGAAGCAAAATTCCATGACTTAGCAAACTGAGGTCATGCACAATTTACTGTTCTGCACAAACTCAGGGGTAGACTGGTTGATCCCCAGTCTTTAATATTTATGGAGGAAATATGTATTTAGGTATAGCAACAGTTAAGCTACAATGTATGTTTAAACTAATACAGAAGTTTATTTGTGTAGCAAATGTGTTTAAGTAATAATTGATGCTGGATTATCTTAAAATATGACCTTAAAAACCCTTACTGATGAAATGTTAAGCCCATTTCTGGACAGAGTCTAACACTGCCACACCACAAAGTACCAATGCAGCTATCCAGAGTGTACACTCCTTATATGCTAGATGTCTGCATCAGTTTCAAAGTGCTAAAACAAAGATAAAGTTGGAGGAATTTAAACATGAAGCTGCTCCTTTTAGCCCAGTGAAAAAAATTGCAGCCTTTATTCACTACTTATATTATCATAGATTTATTATTTTCAAGTACTTCTTGGCCTTTGAGGTAATTCTTATTAGTGTGCAGAAACTATCTGATTGTCTCTAATTTCCTTTTCCTAATGGATATTTTTCATGCTGGCATCTCTGTGTATGGCCATTGGGAGTCTTATTTTGCTCTGCTTTTTGACTTCTATCTGGTGTGTTGTGTTTGCAAAGCCTGCTGCTTTCCTCACAGCCCAGCAGCTGTCTCTTTTTTCAGTTGCTTGCACAGACTCATGGGATGCAATTATTTCAGAAATGTTCATTCTAATAGAGTTGTTATTCCTATGCAGTGTATGTTTATTTGGAGGCCTTTGAATGTAAAGGCCTGAATGTGTCATTTGATCCATACTGCTGGAGTCCAGGTTTCACGTATTTCTAAGCCTATGGCATTCTCTGTTATTCTGAATTTTATCTTTGATGCACTTGAGATATCCTTGTCTTGTCAGGTTATGTTGAACTTTGCAAATACTGATATTACAAAAGCAATTCTACTTTTGATTTCTGCTTCAGACTTTCCTTTGTGATGCTAATTCTGAGATATCTGAATGAATCCACTCATTCAAGTTTCTAAACTTTGATGTAAATTTCTTGTTGCATATGAGAATTTTCCCATTGTCCTTTATGTATTTTTTTCCCTTCTGCTTGAACACCAATCCATGGGTAGCTTTGTTTTTAGATCTGCTAGCTATGGTTCTTTTTCTTCCAATCAAGTTGATACAATCTCCAAAGTAGAGATTAGAGATCTTTTACCACTAGCTGAAAACTTTGTCCTACCAGAATTTTCAAGCACTTTGGATTTGCTATATTCAAGGAGAATATGAATAGAGATTCTGCCAGGAGAAATCTTTCAGTCAATTCTTGTCAGAATCATTTACTTAATATATACCCTGTGAAGATTACACTTTTCTAAAGCTTTTAAGTTCTAATGCAATCTGAACTTGCAGGTTTTTAGGAGGGAAACATTTGCATTTGCCTGTGAAGTTGAAGGAACTGCCTTTCTACCTTCTGTATTGATGGAGTACTACTTTACGTAAACATTTCTAATTTTACTTTTGTTCTTCATTTATTTTTGAGGTCTGAAGTATTTAATAGAGCTGTACTCCTATATTTACTACAAGGAATTTAGTAACTTGCAATATGCTTTATGTCAGCATTCCCTTCAGACCTTAATTGCTGTTTGGCGGAACCTATGCTCTTATCTAATATGTGGAGCAGGTTCTGAGATCCACATCTGCTTTGGGAGAAGGACAACACTCTAACGAGCAGTTTATACAAACACTTGCAGCCTATTCTATGCTAAGGCCTAAATGGGTAATTAATCTAACTCACAGGAGAGAAACAGAGTTGTCACCTCAAAATAATCTACACTTCTGTGGTTGGGCTGGTAGGCAAGGGATGTGATTTCTAGTCAATGGAGACAAAAAGTGGTTTAAGCCTGGATATCCCAAATCCCTGAAGACTGTACTAAATTTGGGGTATTTATTGAGTTAATACAGAGGCAAGAAAATGGGGCAGTGATGCTGTTTACTTTTTCTCCTTTCTTGAAAGGTCTGACCTGATTTCATCTAATAATCTCAGGAGATCATTCATAGTTGTGGTTCTTGGAAAATGATGGACATCTAGCTTTATCCAGGTGCTGACTTTACAAACAAAGAAGTTTGTAAGCATGGTACATAGAGGAGTTCAAGCAGAGCTGGTGCACAGAGTGACTCAGAGATAACTTGTATGTTCTAAGTGAGATATTTATTTTAATATAGGACTGCAACCAAACTAATAAGTCTTGGCTGTCAGCCAGCTCTCCTGCTTAGTGAGGCATGCACACACATGCATTACGTACTGATGTGGTCTAAAATACATGCCTTGGCCTGGTCTTCTTCATACTCGTAATTCTGAGTCTGGACTTAAGTTTCCTGTTGTCCAGATCCTAGTATTTTTTATGTCCTTCAGAGACTGTACAGCAAGGCAAATTCTGTCCTGGCTTTGGAGACCATGTAAATATACTTGAATTGATGAGTCTAACACTAGTCCAACCCCCCCCTCCCATTCTCAGTTTGATATAGGCTTATTTCAAATTTCTTCAGTTTTTTATGCAGCTGCTACCCAGATTAAACATTGGACAACAGTGCTCCTCAGTATCCGTCATGCTTAGCTCCTGCTTTACAAGTTGTCATATGCCTGATCATGCAGTGAAAAACTCACAGATTTTAAAATGATTTATTATTAGTGAATAGCTGAGAATTCATGTACCTGTGGCTTGGAAAAAAAACCAAACTATTGAGAATTAACAATTTATTTGGCTCTCAGCACTCATGCGGGAGGTACTAGCAAGGGGAAAAAATTAAAATCAGTGTACAAAAGTTCAGTGCAGTCCCCCAAATCCCACTCCAAATTCTGACCTCAATTCTCTTTCTCTAAAATTTGCGTATTGTCTACCAGTCTTACTGCATCTTTAATAATCACTAACTTGCTGAATATAGTCAGTGATCTCTCAGTCGATGTACCCGGAGCAAACGATGGAAAAAATAGAAAGGGTTGGATTCATCAAGGGTAATGTTTGTGCCCTGGGCTCCATTCATAGTCAGTGGAGATGTAGTCAATACAGTGAGTAGAGTCTGAAGTGCAATTTGTCTCATCCTAAAGCAGCTGTCTAAGAGAAGTGAAATGAATCAAACCTTGAAAATGCTCATTACTCTCTACTGACCTGAAAGGAGCCAAGGGGGACTAGCTTCCAAGCTTCCACATAAGCAGACAGATATCAAGCATAGAATGATTTGAGCCCCATCCCACACAAATAGCATTACTTAACAGATGTGGGAAAGTACCTGTGAATTTGTTATAAACAGGTCTATTGTGTGACCAGGTCTGTAATTCCAGTTTGGACAGAAAGTATCACACATGCAATGCAAACCACTTGAGTTCGTGCACACAGTTAACATTCCTTTCTGTTCTAGATGTGGATGGTCAGCACCGATTTGGGAAGAGGTAAAGAAGGGGACAAAGCAGAAAAAAGGAGTATTATTCCATGTAGTTAAACACATCTGAGTTGTAGCTATGAGATTTCAGTGATACCTTACAACTAGACTTGTTTGTCTAATGTTGCTTAAAATTGTAGCTGATCTGAATGCAGTGCCAGAATTCTTAGACATGTAGTGCTTCTCTTGCCATGCAAAGAGGTTTACAGATATAGAATCACGATTTTCTGTTTGGGACTGCATTCCTAAAACTTGAGTTTAGTTTAGTATTGAACCTTGCATATTTATTTCAAGTTCCTCAGGTTAAACCTCAAAACTTATAAAACATGCTTTCTGTATGGAAATCACTTTTCTCACTTCAAAAGCAGAAAAGGAAAGAAAGGAAAGAAAGGTTAATGTAGAAATGTAATTTATATCAAAACCTTTGCCCCTTTTGGTGGTCTTCTGTAAAACTAAAATATGTGTCCTTTTCTCCCTGTCATAAATAAGAGGGAGAAAAGGGTAAAAAATGCCCAAGCTCCTTGGCTTTATGAAGTTAGGAAATGACAGGAAACAAGGATTTTTGTTTGTTCTTTGGTGTGAATTGGCACAGGCATTATAATGAAGTTAAAATGCAGAGGTTAATTGAAAAAATGTGATAAACAAAGCCCATTGAAGGTCTCAGAATAGTTTTGCCTGGCAGCAGTGACTGTCTACTATCATTGGGCACTAAATCTACTGCAAATTGCTGAAGAGAAAAGGAAAGAAGAGAAGAGAAGAGAAGAGAAGAGAGAAGAGAAGAGAAGAGAAGAGAAGAGAAGAGAAGAGAAGAGAAGAGAAGAGAAGAGAAGAGAAGAGAAGAGAAAAAAGAAAAGAAAAGAAAAGAAAAGAAAAGAAAAGAAAAGAAAAGAAAAGAAAAGAAAAGAAAAGAAAAGAAAAGAAAAGAAAAGAAAAGAAAAGAAAAGAAAAGAAAAGAAAAGGAATGAATGGAAGAAACCCCCCTGAAGTTAATTGTCTTTCTGTTCCTTCCACCTCGTTTCAGCCCAATTATAACTGGGAAACATCATTCTGTCTAATTTGCATCAGTACCGCTATGGAAAAATAGCTTATACAGTGAATTTGACTTTTTTTTTGTTCCCCTGGTTTATTATGAAAATATTTAAAATAAAACTAAATCCTGAAGAGGAAATTGCTATGGAAAATACATGGAAAAGACTCTTGATCTTTTTTCAGTTGTTTTGCTGTCAGATAAATGTTAAACATTTAATGTTAGACAGGAGTAGACAGTCTTTAGTCACAGGACAGAAAATGTTGAAATATCTACTGCAACTCCATCATGTCTGGCTAACCCCCTGTTACTATTGAGGCAGAAAATGTTCTGAGGTTTGTGATAAACTTAGCTCTTTGCCTGCACTTGTATGTTTTTCATAATAGCTTTCAGAAAAGCTCCATAAATCCACACTTACACTGTGTTTTGAAAAGAAGTCCAATGCATGATCCTACTGTGTGTAAAGTCTAGTGGTGTAAAAGAACTCAAAAGAGTGTCTGTCAGATTCATATGCAGCACCATGTTTCCACTCAGTATTTCAATTCACATTTTAATAAAAACATTAAGGAGGCTCAATTGTTGTTAGACCCAGGTTGCATCTAATTTCTCATTGAGATGGTGAAGAAAAACAGTATGTTTTGCCCTAAATTGTCACTCAGTATATGAGCTCAGTCTGCCTCTTCTCAGTGCCTTTTATATTAATAGGTAAGATTATCCACACAGGCTTTATTTACAATGTACTCTGTTTATAGTCCCCGTTTGTACATCTTGCCGGAGCTAACATTTTCATAATGATGAGGAACAGCTGGCCACAAACCGTTGCTTCTCATTAAAAAGACATGTTTCCCGAGCTTTTGGGGATTCTTTATACTAAACCAATACATACTACTGACATTTTGCCCTTTTTATTTTCCTTTAGCTCTTCACTTGCGGTATATCTAAGGTTCAGAATTCTAAAGGAATATCTGAAGTGCTTTTGAGAGAGAACCAAGGAGAAACCTACTTTGGATCATTAAAGATCCCAGTGAACTCTGAACAACAAAAAATGTGGCCTGGACAGTTTCCAGCTTGTAAACTGCACTGTTATCTATTTAATAATGTATTTTCAACAAGGTAATCTCCCCTTAAAAGACTACTGTACTATGCTACTGAACCTATGATGACCACTGTGTTCTGCTCCAAGAATGGCTTCACTCCAGATGTGGATATAATTTCTTCATAATGATTTCAACTAGGAGAAGATAAATAATCGGTATTGTACTAGTTACACCAGAAGCTTGTTTTTCATTTATAGTTTAGCAATCATAGGAGGTCCACCTGAAGAATCATTAATCTTGGTTTTATTGGTTAAAAGTTTTGATGCTGTGACATAGAAGTATTTGTGCCCACCTACTTAGTCTAAAATGGACTGGTTTTAGTATTTTGTCACTTTAAAAAGAGGTGGATCTAAACTTGAAAGCATGTTCTATGATTTGAAGGGTTAAACATTGTGGAAGGCTTCTGCAGTCTCCATTCAACACCTGACTGGAAACAATGGCCAATTAGCAGAGTTTATGGTGCTGCATCAAAAGACCAACTAAGTCTGCTAAAAATTCAGCAGCCACTTTCTCCTGTTCTGCGAACTGCCACAAATATTTGTGGTGATTGTTTAGTGTTTCTCAAGCTTGTGACCATTTCTGTCATTATAAGTCTCTGTGAGAGGGACTAATGTGGAATCAAACCATGCAGTGTGCCTAGAGTATTTTAAAATAGATAAAGATTAACCAGCACATATGTACAAAAGAGAGAACCTTTCCATATTATACATAACTTAAGCAGGACTTGGGAACAGTGCCTGCAGACTGAAGTCCCTGCCTGATGCAAGTAATATGAATGGTAACATCTAACTCAAAGAAAAATTAAAGACATGGAAGAAAAGGAAAAAGGGGTAGAAAATGCTGCTTGCAGTCTATGCTGTTCAAAGCTGCAAGGATTGGAGATTTAGTCAGAATTTTTCCCAATACTCCCTCTGCAATCATCACTTTCTGTCAGATTCTCCAGTCAGGGCTATGACTTACAGTCATTGCAATATGAAAAAACACGTTCTAATTTATTACCGTTTTCTAATCTAATATATGAATGTATTCAATTGGATGCCTAAAAATGTGATATATATATATAGAGAGAAAGAGTAATTAAACATATCAAAGTTTTTTTATTGTATTTAAGGAGGAGTAAAATTTAACAAGTAACAAAATATTCCATAAAGATTTGTGCTCTTGCTGTATCTATTTCTTTTGTATTCATCCCATTTGGCTTTCATTTTGCTTTCAACTCAAATTTGGTCAACCCTGAAATTCAGAACTGCGGCATTATCTTTGCTAGTTTTCTAAAAAAAGCCCAAACAAAACAAATAGATATTTGAGTTGTTGTGTCATCATCTGAATAAATCTTTAGAATGCCATTGAGAATGCACTTGAGATATGTGAAGGATCTAGAGCACATGTCATATGAAGAACATCTGAGGAATCTGGAATTGTTCAGCCTGGAGAAAAGGAGGCTCAGGGGAAACCTTATCACTCTCTACAACTACCTGAAGGGAGGTTGTAGCAAGGCGGTAGTCAGTCTCTTTTCCCACAAGATGAGAGGAAATGGCTTCAAGTTGCACCAACGGAGGTTTAGATAGATACTAGGAAAAATTTCTTCACTGGAAGGGTTGTCAAGCATTGTAACAATCTGCCAAGGGAGTCTACGTCCCTGGAGATGTTCAAAATGCATGTAGATGTGGCACTTCTGTAGAGAGTCAGGGACATTTCTGCTCAGAAAAGTGAATACTGAAGCTGTAGCTTGTAATAAGTTTCTCAGTTTGTATTTACAAAAGGTTGTGTATGGTAAAAAAGAGTATCAATACTTCCCCCTCCCCTTCTCCCAGTCAGGACATGGGAGAAAAAAGGACTAACAAGGACAGAGCAGTAGGAGGTACTTCATGCTGGAAGAGCTACATCCCAGAAGGGACTGTGGTCTGTGGATAACCCACGCTGAAGAAGGTGCTTCCCTGAAGGGTTTGTGGCTTGTGGACAACCCATGCTAGAGCAAAGGAAATTACTTGGAAGGAGCAATGGCAGAAAGGAGTGAGAAACACAGAGAGGCTGAAGGAAACCCATACACCCTCACCCTGCCCTCCTGCAGTGCATGTTGCCTCATCAAAGGGACTGAATGTAGCCTGTGGAAATAACATGGAGGATGAGCAAGTGGGGATGAGAGTGAGTGTCTGTAGCGAAGCTGAGCCTGGGAAATGGAGAAGAAAGGTATTTTCTTTCCCCAAGCGTTTAAATGTTTGCTGTTTTTTTTCCCAATACCCAAGTCAATAACTAAATGTTTCAAATTGAGTTAAATTCTCCAAGTCTGTTTTGCCTGTAACAATACTTGGTCAGTGATTTTCTTGTATTTTTTTTTCTGAATGCATGAGTCTTGTCTCTGTTGTTATTCTTATTTTGCCCTCTGCCTCTCTTGGAGGAGGAGAAGGAGTAAGTAGCCATGTGGGTGCTTGGCTACTAGCTGGCACCAAGTCACCACATACATCCCAGAATCCAAAATTAGATTGGGGCTTTCTATACTTTGTTGTAGTTTCATGTGTTAGGGACAGTATGGCAACATCTTTTCATTTTCACTTGTTTGAAGTAACTAGGAAGGTTCACTTATGTCATTAAAACACTGCAAGTTTTCTGTACATACTTGGATCTTGATACAGTGCAGCCATAACAGCAAAGGGATAACAGCATTTTTCAGGTACACTAATTCAGCTACATTAGTTCTGTTGCCAAGATGGAATCGTAGGCATTCAACAAGAGATAAGGCTTAGGTCTAAAACTCTAAAATCTAATATATTACATAATCTTGAAATAGAATTCAGCTTCTAAAATATGCATATGCTATATATTATGCTTATTTCTGGAATCTTGACTAGGTTTTTTGCTGTGTTCCCTTCTGTTGCAAATGATGTATTTCAGATTCAGCAACAGAGAACACCCAACTCTGCTATTTTTCTCTGTAGACTAAAGAGCTTTGCTTTCTTACACAAATATGCAGGGAACTTTAAGAAACACTGTGCTTTTTTGTGTATGTATTGTTTTTAGTAATGGCAGAATGAAGGCTGAGGGAAAGGCAATTTTTATGGAATCAGAATGTGATTTGCATCTTATAGGAAGTAGCACTGCATTAAAATGTTTCAGTCATCTTTGTTTTCCTGACTTACAATTTGGATTGTCTGAATACAGATGTCTCAGACTTGCTCCTAAGAATTCTAAACAAATAATGGCACAAGATCATAGAAGAGTTTTTCTCTGAATTTAACTTTCTTAAACGTCTCCATTATTTCTATTTTTATATTGTCCTTTTCCCTATATTCTCACCATTCAAGCATTCCCCCATGACAGTTGTTGACATAATGATCAATGAACTGGAAGGCAAGTCAGAAAATACTGCCCAAGAAAAAATGACTGTTAATAATATGTACACATTAATTGCTATACTTTAATTTTATACCCTTTTTTGCTCATCCTTTTTCCTACCTTTCAGGCTGTTAGTTCTTTAAACGTTGGCATAGGTATATGGTGACTGGAAACAGGCTTCACTTAGATTGACATCTAGCACTAGCCAAGATGGTACAAACTGGTATGGAAATATAATATGATCAATTTTATGCTGTACTGACCCTGTATCTCAAGTTCTCAAATGTTTTTTACAGCAGTCATAAACATGTTTTTGTAGTAGGTCAAGCTAACAACAAAACAAAATTGCTTCTTCAAGTGAGAGAAGTGGACTTTTGGGTGGTAGGCATTACATGGAAAACCAGACATAATCAGTTACAATAAAATAATGATATTTTAGCAGTCTGCAATTCCATTTGCAAGACATGCCCTCTTTTAATATATGACAGGAAAAGAAGGAGCACTCTAAGAAGAGTTCTCCTCTTATTGTGTAACATGGATAAGTTAGAAATGTCTGTTTACAATGAAATTCCAGGCATGAACACAGAGGAATAAATGTCTTGTACCATGGGCTTATATTTTTCTCATATTTGACCATAAAACCTGGTGTTATACATTTACTTAATTTTAAGCATGGGAGTAACTTCATCACTGATCAAATTGCTCCTGGACTCATTAAGCATGTACACTTCACTATGTACATGTTCACTTAAGAACTGATGTGAGGTGGCTGAATCTTAAGTTAATTTGGGAAACAAAACATTTACATGTTCTCTGACTGTGTCATAAATACATGCACCTTAAGAATGGATAGGGTACTGCCTATACATCTCCATTTTAGTTTCTTTACTAGTGAACATTTCTATTGTACCATAAAGTTATGTTTGTTGGAGTGATCTGAATTCTTGCTGGGGGTACTGGGAGATGTCAGGAAGTTAGTTGTTGGTCAAAATGGAGGTGAGGGTGTCAGGGCTAAACAGAAGGAAATTATGATAGATGTCCTTGGGAAACTCAGTCCAGGGTTTGAGACATTTTCTGTTACCATTTGCCAGGATGACAGTCAGTTTGGCTACTTTGGTTAAAATTTCAGAATGTTTTTTCCATCCAGGTCATTGTCCTCAGGAAGGTCTCTAATCGAATTGAGAAGTTTTCAATGTGTGTTCTGGCATTTGCATCGGAGGTTTGGAATTATTTTATGAACTTCCTGTTGAAGCCCTATAAAAGCCACAGTTAAAGGATGTTAATTCTTAGCTGCTCTGTTTAGCAAAACTACTTCTGATTTGGGGGCTACATAAAATCTTTAAATTCTTCATTAATTTGGCATTCAAACACCTGTAATAATTTTTTACCATAAAACTTATTGTGGTAATCCTAATATACTTGCACAGTCACTTCAGATATTCTTAACACAATTACATTAAGCGGCTTGAAATATAAGAGGCATTATTGTCGTTAGCAAGTCAAGTCATTAAACCAACATCGGGTTAGCAAGGAAGGTGTGATGTCCATGATGACATTAAGGGGAAAAGGAAAGTAATGATAATCTGAACAGCGACTGTGTAAACAATTCATAATTTATACTCTGCTTAGGAAACCAATACAAATGTAATGTTATCAGTGATAAAAATGGAAACAAATGCAAATAATAAAAAAATCAGATGTACTTCAACAGGAAAAGAAAATGCCGAAGCAGAGATGTGTGGACTGTAAGACTCTCATGCCCTTTTCAGTAAAGATTCATTTTATTTTCTTTCAACAGAGCTCTCTGGAATAACTCTAGATATTTTATGAAGAAACTCTTGACAGATTTCTTTGCAGATTTCCACACAACAAGGAATTTGAGAATTTTAAGGTGAAAGCTTGCAGATTAATTATTAGAAGAGTGGCCCCAGGAGACTGATTTTTTAAGTTTAAACTTTCTCTACTACTAGTTAGCCCTTTTTTTAGGCAAATCATTATGGAATATAATCCACAGCATCAGGTATTGAGTTTTTAGTCAAGCTATATACTCCTACTGATTTTGATAAGCATTGGGTCCTCATGCAAGGGTCTAAAGACTATTAGTGAAAGACACCTGATTAGAAAATGCATGTTCTTTGAATATTGCTGAAAATATTAAACATACATTGGATGGCAGTGCTGGATAATTATGCTGCCTCTATCTCTATTCACCCAACTTTAAAACACTTATGTGTAGTCAGAACTCTTGAATGATGATTACAATACTCAAATGGTCTTATGTCCTCAGTCACTAGAGTGCAGTGATTTCAGCTGACTTAGAGCCTAAAAGCAAAAATAAGAACCGAGAATTACACTGGTGTAAAACATTTCAGAAGATACAATTCTTTGGGAATTTTTGGACAGTTTACCCTTATTTCAAATGGCAATTAATTGAAACTGACTGTAGGTTTTGAAGGGTTGTTTGTTGTTTTTAGAGGGTTTTTTTGGTATACTAGCCTAATGGTTTCAAAGCAACTTTCACTTAGTGAGGTGTTCAGGTCAAAATGTATTTTCTGGTCAAAATGTATTTTGTAGTCAAAACCACATATATGCTGGCCATAGATATTTAAAAGCTATTATTAGATGTTGACAAGCTAAATTCTACTCTTCCTTTTGTCATATTTGAAACAGGTAGAAAGTTTAATTGGGTCTCCCATGGAATGAGTGATTGCCTTAGTCATTTACATATATATTCTGTTACTCCTGTTGTATTTCTTTTTTTTTTTTGATACACAGTTGTAGTGGGTTTACCCTGTCTGGAGGCCAGGCACTTGCCAAAGCCATTCTATCACTCCCCTCTGCAACCGAACAGGAGACAAAATATAATGAAGGATTCATGGGTTGAGACAAGGACTGGGAAAGATCACTCATCAAATACCATCACATGCAAAACAGACTCCAACTGCAGATATTAATTGAATTTATTACTAATAAAATCAGAGCAGGATAATGAGAAGCAAAATAAACCTTAGAAACACTTTCTTCCCACCCTTCCCTCCGTCCCAGCTCTTCTTTCGCACCCTGGCGGAGCAGGGAGATGGGGAATGGTGGTTACGGTCATTCCATCAGGCATTGTTCCTCTTGCTACTCAGGGAAAAGAGTAATTCCCCTGCTCCAGAGTGTGGTCCCTCCCATGGGAGATAGTTCTCCATGAACTTCTCTACCGTGAGTCCATCTCATGGGCAACAGATCTGCATGAACTGCTCCATCATGAGTGTCTCTTCCACAGGGTGCTTTCCTTCAGGCACAGCCTGCTGCAGCATGGGTTCCTCACAGGGTCACAAGTCTTACCGGGAAACCTGCTCCAGCGTGGGCTCCTCTCTCCACAGGTCTACAGGTCCCCGCCAGGAGCCTGTTCCAACATAGGCCTCCCTCAGGTTCACAGCCCCTTCTCAGGCATCCACCTGCTCTGGTGTGGGGCTCCTCCATGGACTGCAGGTGGATCTCTGCATCCCCATGGGCTGTGGGGCACAGCTTCTTCGCCATGGGCTGCATCATAGACTGCAGAACAATCTCAGCTCCAGCCCCTGGAGCATCTCCTGCCCCTCCTTCTCCACTGACCTTGGTGTCTGCAGGGCTATTCCTCTCACATGTTCTCACTCCACTCTGGCCACAATTACATCTGCACAATACCTTTTTTTTCCCTCCTTAAATATATTATCACAGATGCATCAACACCGTTTCTAATTGGTCCAGCCTTGGCCAGCAGCACATCCATCTTTGGAACTGCCAGCGATTGGCTTTGTTGGACATGGAAGAAACTTCTGGCAGCTTCTCACAGAAGCCACCCCTGCAACCTCCCTGCTACCAAAACCATGGTAACCCAATACAGTAGCAAACAGCATTGAGATTCTTTTTCTCTTGAGTGTTTAATAAGACACATAAAGTACACAAGGGACAAGAGGTAAGGCATTCTGCAGAATGGTTGGGTTGTCAGGCAACTTGGATTTAACTCTGTTCTAATTTGCAGGAAAACTTTTGCCATAACCCAAATAAATGCCTTAACAACTATCAAGACAATATGATCTTGTTTCCTGAAACTGTTCATGCTTTACAATTTGTGTGACAAAAATACAATTACCCAAAAGAAATCTGAAGCTAATAGAAATATCTAGCCCAAATGGTAAAAATATTATATTTTCCTCTTCTTATTTTGAAACTTGCTGGTAAATAGATTCCATTTTTCACTGCAATTTTACTGTTTTTTTTCTCTCAACTAATTTAGATTGTTGGTCCTATTTAAAAGTCTTTCTCTCTGATTGCCTCTTTCTCATCTTTGGGCAGTTTGGATGTCAAGAAAAAAAATCTCAAGATGACCTACTTGATAGCAGCATAGCTGTTGAGGTGAAATTTTCACCAGTATGATTAGTAACACCACTGAAATCTGCCAGAGTAGATGTTCTGTGCAGTTGTAATGTGGGACTTCAGATGCTGGCAATCTTAAAGGACATTGATACACTTATTCTATTGTAGGTTCTCCTAATGCAAGCATGTCTTAAATGTGTCAAATCAGTCAGTGCTTTCTGTAGCTTGAAAAGACATGCTTGGGAAATGATGGCTTGAGAAAGGAAAAGCAATCATTTGCTAAGCCTTAATGGCTATTCTGGTGGCCCAGATCAAGGTGACAAAGTAAATGTTCTGAGAACAAGCCTTTACCTAAAGTTGAAGGTAAAAGCAAATGTTCTGAAGAAATAATTTTGCACTTAATAGTCAGCTCATTCTGCAGTCTTTCATGCTAAGATGAAGTGTGGTATTTTTTTTTTAAATAAAATCTGAATATTAGGCCCACAATATTCAGAGCTCAAGGACTTGTCATTTGAAGTAGATTTGATTGATCTACTCAAAACAAATATGCTTTTCTGACAAAGTGTTAATAAACGTCTTCTGGCAGTCACAGAGTGCTTCTTTCAAGATCTTACTGTTTGTTTTTTGAAGTGATGAGATTTATAGGGACGTGTTATAAGGTTCTAATTGAATTTCACAGAAGTAGTCCTGGTGTGACCCAAAATGGAGAAAAAAGAAATCCTCAAAGCTAGTCTCTGTGGAATCAATGATGAAAAACACTAAATGGGAGAGGTCCAAGCAAGAAATAATAGTGAGAATAAAGATTTTTTGAGAGAAGTTAAGGTTGATAATTTCTGAAGATATAAGGTAGATGAAAAGATTCACAACAGAAAAGTGTTTATTAAAACACCTTTTAAGAAGCCTTGGGAAATAACAAAAGCTGCTTTAAATCTTCTTATTAAAGTGAAAACTGGGTGAATTAGAAAATTTTGCCACCTACAGCCTTAACAGAACTTTTTGCTTAGCTCTTATTGCAAGGTTTAGCTGACTTTGAAGAACTTTAACAATCATTGTCACAAGGCTTTTTATGAAGATGGTGACTAAAGAACTACATAAATCCTATTTTCAAAAACTTTAAAAGTGTGGTAATAAACTCTCCTGGTTGTGCCAGAGCAATTTATAAGTCACAAACTAGCTTTGTTATCAAGCTAGATAAAAGGCACGAAAGTTATATGAAGACATTTCCTAGTTTTTGGAGACCTGTAATTTTGGTTTCTGGTTCATGATATAGCCATCCCTGCATTTTAAGTTCATACTTTGATAAGATGTGAACATAGGATAACTTTGTCCTGCTCCATCTTGCCTTTCTTGGACATATGAAGAATCAGCACAACTGACCGTGACAGTTCAAAAAATAGGTGAGAGACAAAATTTCATTGCTACACTTAGTAAAGATTTTACCTTTATATTGGAATGTGAAAGCATTTGCAGATAAGATGAAGTCAGTGCTGAAATCTGGAATGATTGCTAGTTACTGGAATAATGATGGTATCTGGGAGTCATAGGCCCCAATCAGGTGTTTGCTATACCAGATGTTGGACAATGGGCAAACTGCCTAAGCTGTGCATTTCCTTGTGATTGGCACAGAAGTCTTTAATGCCTCAGATGTAATTTCAATATACAAAATGCTTTATTCCCACTCTTCCTTTTTGGTTAACAAAGAGAGCACAAAGGAAAGTATTTCTTTCTGCCTGGCACCAACTGAAATAGGAGATGTAGCGAATTAGCTGTCTGCAAAGGTGAATAGCATGATTAATGTAACCTGGGAAAACAGGTAAAGAACAAGATAAGAAGGGCATTGGTTGCCACTTTTCACTCAGTTGACCGATGAGCTACATTTGAGGCTGAGTGGCCGGAACTAGAGCAGGCACAATTCTCACCAATGTACTTAAATATTGTATGGGCATGAGCTGGTTTCTGTCCCATCAGTTCAGGTTATGGCTAAAGCTAGCACAATTTTAGGGCCTGTGCTCTTCAACATGTCCATAAACCACTTGGATGCAGGACTAGAAGGGTTACTCAGGGGAGGAGCTGTTGACTCCCTCATGGGCAGAGAGGTCCGGCAGAGAGACTTTGACAAATTAGAGGGCTGAGCAATCACCAACAGTATCAAGTTTAACACAGAAAAGTGTTGGATTCTGCACCTGGGATGAGGCAACCCTGGATGTCCAGACAGACTGAGAATGAGCTCCTGGAAAGCAGTGCTGTGAAATGAGACCTGGAGGTCCTGGTCAACAGAAAGTTGAATATGAGTCAGGAGTGCCCTGGCAGTCAGGAGGGCCAACTCTGTCCTGGGGGCATCAGGCACAGCATCGCCAGCCAGGCAAGGGAGGAGATTGTCCCTCTCTGCTCTGCACTGGGGCAGCCTCACCTTGAATAATGTGTGCAGTTTTGGATGACACGATATAAGAAAGACATTAGAGAGAGTCCAAAGGAGGGCAACAAGGGCAGGAAAAGGCTTTGAGGGGAAACTGTATGAGGAGCAGCTGAGGTCATTTGGTCTGTTCAACCTGGAGAAGAGGAGACTGAGGGGGGACTTCATCACACTCTACAACTTCCACACAAAAGGAAGAGGAGGGGCAGACATTGATCTCTTCTCTGTGGTGACCCATGAGAGGAGCCAAGGGAATGGCTTGAAGTTGTGTCAGGGGTGGTTTAGGTCGGATACCAGGAAAAGGTTCTTCCCCCAGAGGGTAGCTGGGCACTGAAAGAGGCTCCCCAGGGAAGCGGTCACAGCACCAAGCCTGACAGAGTTCAAGAAGTGTTTGGACAATGCTCTTGGGTCCATGGTGAGATTCTTGGGTATGGTCCTGTGCAGGGCTAGGATTGGACTCGATGGTCCTTGTGGGTCTCTTCCAGCTCAGGATATTCTATGATTCTATGATCAACTGTCTAAGACAATTATATTAAACAATTATCAGCATAACCTTCCTGTAGGTCTGCCGTCAACTGTACATTTTTGGCGCAGTCTTTAGAACTGTCATTCAGTCCTTGACTTAAGGGTTCAGCAGCTGCAGTACTCAGTTTTTAAGTCTGCCTCTTAAATTATCTGGATATTCCTACTGGTATAGAGATGATGTCTGAGCTACTTTCTGAGCTACAAAGAGAGATGTATGTTCTTTTAACTCTGCAGGTTTTGCCTGGTGGTTTCTGACAGTAGATTGAGGAATTTGGTTTTCATCTGCAACATCCTCACTTTTCTCAGGCCATAAAATAGGACTTGCTGATATGAAAAACGGATTTTGGATTTTGTTCTCAATATTGGCAAAGGAAATAGCATATGTATGCTGACCTTTGTGACAGCATGTGAAGCCTCTGCATTTGAGCTGATGTCTGAGAAAAGCTAAGGTGAAGAGATGGCACAGGAATGGATTTTTACTCCGACAAAATAAGCTTTGTGGATGGGAAAGTGGAAAATGTGTTTTTGAAAATGTCCATTCATTTGCTTTTTGTGCTTCTGTTAGGCTTCAACCTAATTACTTTGTCAAAAGCAACTAGACCCTAGGACCTTCATCTTAATGTTTAGTAGGCTGACATAAATTTTAAAAAACCACCATTTTGTTAATGCTGTATTCTCCAGTATTCTCTCAAGCTTTTTCATGTCTCCAAGTTTCTACTTTAGCAATCACAGATTATCACCTTAATTCATCTTAATCACCTTAATCTATCATCTTAATTTGCATCACGTCTATAGAAGCCACATTACTGGGGGAGGTGGGAGGGGTAACCTTGCAGTACTTTCAGCATCCCTTACCTTCATTTTACAACTTCATGTAGCTCTCTGTCACTCTTCACCTGTCAGCGCAGCATCAGTGCAACTAAATATCCAACTACCCAAACATTCATGATTTAAAAGATTTAAATGTTTAGATGATTTATATTTTGAGCTACTTCAGTACATTTTCCAGTAGGTTTATGGGAATCCTATAGTTTTTTGAAGGCAAACCTTGTATGCTATTTGTATGTGTGTTTTAGGAGATGGCGCTATAAATCACAATCCAGTGCTGCTGAATTGAGATGCATGTATATTGTGGGTATAGCTATGCTTCCATTATTCACACAGTAAAGCTAAAAGCCGTCTTTAGAAATTTGGTTGTCTCATAAACCAAGAAAGTAAATCTGATTTGAATTAATTAGTGAAAGACTAAATTAATTCAAATACATTTTGACACTAAGAAAGTAGGCTAATTGATGGCTAATTTTCTCTATATATCTTGTTTCATGTCATTTAGATACCCGTTGCTAGTAATATATTGCTTTTATATTTATTATTGATGCAATTTTGAGGATATTGTGATAACAACTGAATTTTCTGAGTGGATTAGATCATAAAAAGGGTCCTTGTAGCAGTCAATTGATTCTTACTGTACAATAAACTCCTGTTAACTGAAGTGCAAATTAAATACTTATTTTCAGCACATCATATAAAGCATTAAGTATATTGAAAAAAAATTGTATTATAGACTCACAATGTGGAGGCAAAAATAGGCAGCTTCAGAGCATGCTAAATATCCTTAGCAACCTGCTAAAATATGACATGGGAAACAGTTTACACTTGAGCAATTATCTGATAAGAACCAAGCACAGTGAGCTCATTGCAGTATGTGTACACAGATAGGGTACTTATAACTGAGCATGTGCACAGACCCACAGAAGGGCACAGGCTATGACTGCTTCTATATGTACATAATAAAACAAAAGTTCATAATATGTATCGAAATTCAGTAGGCATGTAAAGATTAGAGATGGCAGATATTAGAGGGTTTGAATAAAGAATGGTTTAGCTTATGGTGATGTAGTTTTCTCATACCTTTGGTGGAAGTATACTGAAATGCAGCTGAAGTACAGTGATGAATTAAGACAAAGCATTACTTATGATTGGAATTTAGTACTTTCCACTCATTTAATGCAAATAAAAAATAAACAGACTTCTACATTTAAGCATTTATTCAGCTTGTTTTGGCTGTCTTTTCAGACTAAGAACATTTTCTGTTCCTTTGGCACATTGTGAGAAAGGCTATATACTTTCCTTTTGAGATGTGTTGAAAATGAAGTGAAAAGTGTATCTGCTATCTGTATTTCTCAGGTAGTAAGAGACTATACAGAGGAGGGAGTTGAATGAAAGCTCTTCTAAGTCCCCCTAGATTACATGATCTGCTATTTAAGGAAAGTTTTCAGGGTAGACTGACATCTTTGATTATCCAGCTTTTTGAGCAAAGCCAAGTTCTCAGCTGGCATAAATCAGCTTAGACCCTCAGAAACATAGTGCAGTACTGAATTTCACAGCTGCAGATCTGGACCTGTGAGATCTGTGGGTTTCTGCTTCTTTTTTTTTCCCAGCTCTTAATTTAAGTGAAAAAAAAGCATGATTTGTTTCCCTGTTTATCTGTCTGGTTCTTTGTCTCCAAAGAAATGAAAATAAGATCTTTTAACAGAAAGAATTTAAATCATAACTAGACATGGTGCTAGCCACTTTGCTGCTACAATATTTGATATACTTCATTGAAAAAATGGAAATGATAGGCATTTCTTAAGAAATAATAAGAGGAATTCTGAATGGGTAATTATATTTAGGAGGAGATTGTAGATGCTGAGAGCTGGGTTGCAGAAAGATTTTCCAGCTTTCTGCCAATGTCCGTGTGAAAGTTCTTGCTTTCACACAGATGCTGGCCGAAAACAGAAGTTTTTGTAAACTAGTTTCTTTATCTTGCAGGTGCAAAGTTGTCATGCAGTCTTGTTTTGCTACTGACTAGAGAAATATTTTGAAATGGGTGTTGTGGTGTTTAACCAATCATGCTAAGAGGTGGATGGGCAAGGACCAATGACCTTATGCCAGTCAAGCGAACTAACACATAAAAACCCCGTCTGTAATTAAATAAAGAAAGCCATTCCTTTTTCCTCCTGAATTGAGCGTGTCGTTTCACTCCGCCCCCGGTAAAACCAGCGACAGGAGATAACATCCTTTTATAAAAACTGGAACAATTGTTAGGTGATTTGATTATGTTAGCTGCCAAAAACCCACAGGGAAGTCCTTTCACTCCATCTGTGCAGCCAGAAAGATGAGAATTGGCATGGGAGCTGTTAGTCTGGCTCAACATCACTTTATACTGAAACAAACCTCTTGTGATTATTCAAGAAGGTTTGAGAGTAAACCGGATGGGAAACTATTTTCTGTTTCCAGTATAATTTAAAGACATAGGGAAGTGTTGTCACAGTTGGTTGAAAATTTTAAAACCTGGAAATAAAAAACTGAAATAAAATTGCAACAGTCTGTTAAGCAAAGCTAAAAAAGTGGCCCTAATTGATTTCTGTTTGAGTATAAACATATTAATCTACAACTGATAGTAGTGGTAGGTGTTAATGACCAACACTTTTGTCTTCCAAATTACATATCCCTTTTTCATTAAATGTCCAAAAGCTTCCAAAAAGCAAAGTCAGATGAAGAAATCTTTCATTATGTCATGGTTTCAGCTAGGATAGAATTAATTCTCTTCCAGTAGCTGGTAAAAGCTGGTATAAATTTCTTCCAGCTCCTGTGTTTCTTGGATTTAGTATGAGGGAAATGTAGATAACACACTGATGTTTTAATTGTTACTCAGTAGTGCTTATCCTCAGTCAGGAACTTTTCAATCTTCCCTGCTCTGCCAGTGAGGAGGTGCACAAGAAGCTGTGAGGTAGCATAGCCAGGACAGTTGACACAAACGTCCAAAAGGATACTCTATACCATAGAATATTATAAACAGTATATAAACTGGGAGGAGGTTGCCAGGAGGGACCGATTGCTGCTGGAGGACAGGCCGGGCATTGACAGCTGGTGGTGAACAGTTGTAGTGTTAGGCACTTATCTGCCTTGGGATTTATTTCTCTATGTTGCCTCCTTTTTCATTACAATTGCTATTATTGTTATTATAATATTACTTGACTTTGTTTCAATTCTTAAACTGTTCTTATCTCAACCCACAGGTTTTACTTTCTCTGATCCTCCTCCCCATCCCACCATGGGCAGGATGGGGAAGTGAGTGAGTGGCTGTGTGGTACTTAGTTGCTGTCTGGGGTTAAACCATAATATATTATTATTTAAATTCAATATTTTCTTCAATCTCCATGTAGTAGTGAGATGTAGATTGACAAGCTTGAAAGAGGCAGGATGCAGGCCAAGGAGTAGGGCTCTATTGCCATTTATTTAGAAAGTGTTTCCAGTACATGAGATGAGGAATATCTATGTTTGTATTCAGGAAAATACAGGTATTTCATGTGACACAATACAGAACAGCTAGGGAAGTGGATAAATACTTATCCTTCCAGGAAATACTGCTTTAAAACATGAAACTTGTTTGTTGTATTAACAACTCTCTAATGATGTCTGTTTGAAATTTCTTTCTGACTATTGAACTTGATCTCACAGATTGCATATATCCTACCTACATGGTTGTGTTTTCCTGACCTAAATAAAGTTTTGTTTTTAATCTTCCGGGAAAATTTTCCTAAGGACTAATATTTAGTCTTTCTGGTTTAGTACATACATTAACATCAGCCTTTGGAATTCTCTAGTTTAATGCCATAGACTATTTTCTGAATTCTACAGTAATTGCATCTTTGTTTGTATCTGCACAAACATTCTTTCTTGTGAAAAAGTCATCTGTAAGGAGGAAAATATGACCATGTATTTCCTTTGCCATTTCTGATTCAGAAAAAATCAAATGAAACATTATTATTCCAAGGGCATAAAAAGAAAGTGCAGTTTGGGTATTAGTTGTGGGTTTAACAGCAGCTAATCTCACCCATGAGGTTATCAGCTTCTGGGTGATCCTATTTAAATCACTTTTGATACCACAGCAGGCCTTATGAAGCATACATTGTCTAGCTTTTCCAGTGAGAATTAATATTATTCACAACTATCAAATGCATGTTAAAACAATATAGCTCTGTTCATGCAAGTATATTTTCATATTTCTGAGAAGAATTTATACTTATGTTTCAAAAGTGAAAAGACCAAACCCCAAAAATGTGCTAATTTGTAAAGGTTTAAAGGTTGAATGTTGTAATCCTTGCTCATGGGAGAAATCCATACTCAAATGCTTCAACAGCTTCATTCTAAGTACAATTACCTGAGTTAAAACAGGAGATTCAGTACTTCAAAAAACTAGTAAGTAACTGAAACTTATTCAAGCTATAATGACTGTAAAGTCTGAAGTATATTTTGTTTTGCACTGGAATCTTCAGAGACTGAAAAAAACAGAATTTAGAAACCTACTGGTTGAGTTTAATTGTATTTGTTAAAGCACCCATTGCAAGAGGATTTAAACAGCTAGTTAAAATATCACAGAATCACAGAATGGGTAAGGTTGGAAAGGATCACAGTGGATCATCTTGTCCAGTTTCCTTGCTCAAGCAGGGCCATCCCAGAGCACATGGCACAGAATTGTGTCCAGACAGTTCTTGAACATCTCCAGTGAGGGAGACTCCACAGCCTCTCTGAGCAACCTATTGCAGTGCATGGTCACCTGCACAGTAAAGAAGCTCTTCCTTATATTCAGGTGCAACTTCCTGTGCATGAGTTCCAGCTCAATGCCTCTTGCCTTATTGCTTGGCACCACCAAGCAGAGCCTGGTCCATCCTCTTGGCATCTCCCCTTCAGATACTTACAGACATGGATGAGGTCCCCTCTCAGTCACCTCTTGTCAAGGCTGGAGAGGCCCAGCTCCTTCAGCCTTTCCTCACAAGAGAGAGGCTCCAGTCCCTTGATCAACTTCGTAGCCCTCAGCTGAACCCACTCCAGGAGCTCCATGTTTTGTACTATGCTGCTACATGTCCTGATCTTCCCTTGAAGAACTAATAAATGCAACAAGTGGCTGTGAATGCTGTGCCTCTGATCTCAGCTCTTGTCCATGGAAACTATGCTAAGGAGCCAGGGGAGCTACTATCCCTGCAGCAGCAGTCACCAGCAGGATAAAAACAATGCTTCCAGAGGCCTGCTACAAAAAGGGATGGTAAGGATGCAGCTCTTCCCTCCCGCACTGTAAACCTGGTACAGGATTTGTTGTTTGGAAAGTGAATAATCTCTTTTTATAGTTTGAAAATTAATTAATTTCTTATTTTAACATTTATTATTCAGTCATTGGTAAAATTTCATCTATTTTGATGTTTGATGTCTGATGGAAAAGATTATGAAGTAGCATAACATTCTTGAAAAGCGTCTGGAAGTTGGAGCTCTGGCCTGATGTTAAATAAAGGCTCTTGGGAAAAAATACAAAACGTTATTAGGTAGAGACATTTAAATTTTTTTCTTTAAATGGAATTTCAGGAAATATTTCACTGCAAGCACAAATTATAACTATAATTTTTGCTTTGCCATTTTAATTTTATGTTTAACTTCAAGTAAATGTATTTAAGTAAACAATATCAATTGAAAAAATTCTTTTAAAAAGAACAAGGTATTTTAATTTAAAAGTTTCAACCATGTCAAAAGGCCTCATTCCAACCATTGCAAAAATAGAACATTTTCAGAATTGTAACTTCTCCCTCCCCCCCCCCCCAATAATATCTTCCACCAAAAACCCACAAAGAACTATGAAAAGGTTCTGGCTAGTCCTGTTTCAGCTGTGTATGAGCATATATTTTTTGTGGAGAAAATAGGAAGCATGATGTAAATCAATGCAGTTTATTTGCAGAAATTTGCTGCTTCTAAGTGTCATCTCTGTACTTACATACCAGACAGTCGTAGTGAGAAGTTTAAGAAAACTTGAATGATTAGTTCTTAAGATGCTGCGTAAAAGAAGAGACAAGCTGCTTATCTTGGCTATTGAAGCTGCACACCAGTATGACCTTGCCCACACTGTCAACTTATGACTTCATTGTATTTCATCCTCTAGCTAGGTCTTGTTTCACCAAGAGAGATGATGGATAATTTTTCAACTCCTGTATTTCTGGAACATTTGCTTCTCTGACAACTATTGAAAATGAATATATTGCCTAAAAATCCCTGTGCTCAGAAGTAGTCACATCTCATTTCACTCTTTTCTCTTTTTCATTTATAGATGTTTGTCTACATTTCTTTTTTTTTCTTTTTATAGTTCAGTATGCTTACTTTCCACTTTTAGGGATTTAGTGAGTATTTTTGTTACCTTGTGTTAGGGAAATGTTTCTTTTTTTTTTTTCTACTTAGAACAAAAGAAAAACATTCTCTTTCTCACTTTATACCCCACTGTCCCACCAAACATTTTCACAAAAGCATGAAAAAGCATTGGCATTCCAAATTTGTATTTTATCTATCCCACAGAGATACATCTTGCAATGTATCTTTATATGACTAAAAGAAAACTAAAATGTATTACTATGTTTGTTTTGTTATAGCTAGTAGCACAGTGAATTTTTATGAATGCCATACAGGAAACAGTAATTAAGAATGCCAAGTCACACATGCAAGAGTTTAGAAATAACAGACTTAAAGTAACCTTAACAGGTGCAGAATGTTCATATATTTTTTAGTTGTCATTTTACACACTTTTTCCGCTCAAAGTCCCCCAGTTTATGCAGTACAGAGGCTAATTCACACCCACAAGGAGGGACTGGTATGACTCTTTACAGTTCCTGCCAGCTATAACATTGTGTGCAGCCTTCAGATGCCTTGGTTCAGAACCATGCCTAAGTCTGTGCTATGCCATCAAAAGTCAACAAAACCTCTTCTGCACCTTGAAAAGAAACTCCAGGGTCAGTTTGGCTGGGAGACTGCAGCAGCAAAAGCTTTCAGAATTATATTGGGCTGTTCATGCATACAGTAAGATGCTTGAATCCCACATTACACCCACCTACTCTGTGCTGTTTATTCTCTGACACTGTATATATCTGCAGACCCCAACCCTATCTCCCTCCACCATGTTACTTCCATAACTTCCTAGTTTCCCTACCCAGTTTCTATCCCAGCCTTGTTTTTTCTCCTTTCATCCACCCCAAACAGATCCTCTGCATCCTTCAGTAAGCAGGAGAACTGGAGTGTCGGTATCCGGGGGGTGTTCTGGTGGGGTGCTATGACCTCCCGAAACCGACTCCAACAGAAAGTCGCTCGGCAGCCACTGCATTCACACACACACACACACCCCCACACACACACCCTGGAGAGCTTCTTCGACAAGCCAACGGCAAGGAGGCAGGAAGGGTCTTTGTGTGGAATTCCACGGCAGAGGTTTATTCCAGTTCCACACGTAAAGCGCACCAGGGACCAAAGACCTCGGGGGATGGACAGTTCCAGCCTATATATGGGGGTGGGGAAAGCATCAGGCACAGGGCAGGTACACAGGCAGGACTGGGGTACAGGAGCCAATGGGAAAATCTGAGGGAGAGGCAGGGAACAAAGTCCAATGGGAGAGTGGGGAAGGGAGAATTTTCTAGGGAAGGAACAGGTAAGGTATAAGGGGGTGGGGAGGCCAACTGGGGAAGCAGAACTGGGATACATCTTGCATAATGAAACAGCATCCTAGGAAAGGTCTTCTTAGTTCACTCGAACCTGGAGAGGATTTCTATCCCTTGTATTATGGGCCCGCTGGCCCCCACACTGGAGCTCACTAAAAGAATAACTATTGTTTTTCTTCTACGTTAGAGACTACAGGTGCTTAATATGAAAGAGATGTCTGAGAGAAATTGCAGGAAGGAAATTCTGAATCTTTTTATTGCCTTAAATTATTACTTGATTTAACTGTTTGAGTTTCCTAATCTGTTAAAGTCCTTTTTTCTAGTAAGAGATTAAATATAAATATCAGCTGAAGTTTTTATTTTAGTCATTGAGTCTGCCTATAACAACTGCAAAATTATTAAGCACAGAAACCAAAGACATTCCTTTGCTGAGGTTATACTGATGTTAAAAAAAAGCACAAGACTAGAAAAATCTGAATCAACTTTAAAAATACATATGCATAGGTAAAATTACTCATAATTTCACAAATATATGTATATATGTTTACATAAATATTGTGTTACAACCTTCACCAGATCTGTGTAGAATCACAACAAAGAATAAGAGTAGTCTACTTGCGTGCAACCACAGACATACACAAACACACTCACACAAGTTTCCCTTCCTTTGTAACTTTCTGTACTATGTTTGGAGTACTTTTTCACTTTGGTATTGGCCTCTAGGATAAAAAGGGATATGGTAACATAGTAAAACATGCAAATCAACAATAAAGTAGTAAACACGAGGAGGAGATGTATCTGGAAACCTCAAAAAAGTGACATTACAGAGTTGTAACCAGGCATTTTGGTTCCTGACTTACCAGACTCAAAATTTTGTGATACAATAGAAGCAAGAAATGACATAAAATGATAAACTGAAAGAAATAATATATTTGGTGATAGTAATCTCACAACTTTGGTGTTCTTTTAGTGCTTTTGTCTTAAGTAGCTTTCTGTTACTGAGATTGCTGCCAACATCTGCTTCCATGTAATTAAAAAGGTATTGCTTGATGTAAAGTTCTGACACATTTGTGTTCAGAGTATAAATTCACTTTGATTTACTTTAAATTGTGAGACAGTGATAAATTACTGTGTAATTATCACGTTTAAAATGGCAAGCTGAAGCAATGACAAGCCCTTTCAGATTTTTCTTTCCACTTCTACTAATAAATGTACATGCAATAGTTCAAAAATACTGCTTCATTTTGTCTCTGTCACAACATTATTTTTTCATTTGCTCTCTTTAATGTTTTTGAATAGCTTCCTCATTCTTTTGCCCCTGAACTGAAAATTTGTAGTTGTTTCATTTTTGGCCTTTGCCTGCATAGTTACTCTTAAGAGAACTGTTCTGAACGATTGCAACCAGATTAAGTCCTCCTGCAGACATGCTCAGAAAGATTATCAAAGTTTAATCTCTTCTTAAATTATGTAATTTCAACTAACTTTTTAATTTCTAACTTTAGTTACTATAGCTGTGTTGTGTCCTCACATTTAAAATGTCTTAGGCTGGGCCTACAGTTGAATTATGTTGCATTTTACTGTATAAAATAGCTGCACTGCTACACTGCTCAGGAACTATGTGTGGCTGGATAAAAGATATGCCTAAAAAAACTTTAATGTAAAACTTTCAGCTTCTACAGATTCCTGGAGTGAGGATGTCTACAATCTAACAGGGCTGAGTGAAGGCTTTTTAATTTTTGTTCTATCCTAAAGTCCTGCCACTTCTTTCATAATTACACTTAATTGAGAACTGTATTTAAGAATCTTTTTTAAAAGGCAAAAATCTAGGTAAAAATACGCTTTTCTAGAACATGTTTAACACACACTAAGAGATGAGCATGTACATAATATGGGTTTTTAGGGTTTTTAACAATATGTCTGAGGCCAGAGTGGGCAAGCTTCCCTCTTTCCACCCTTAAATGAGATGATTAGTCCTTAAAGACCTCATTCAAAAACTAGGAAGCAGAATCCAGAATCTATTGCATTGAAATACCTAGGAGTTAATCAGGGTATCTCTGGAGCAAGATATTAATCTTCATCCTTTTTGCTGAAGTGATACCAATGAGTAGCACACCATTAATGTCAGAGAGAAAGAGAATTTTGATTCTGTACTCTGGAGACTTGTCTGGGAAGAAACACCCTGACTTCTGGTTGCAGGAATTTTGATCCACACTATCTAATGACTGTTCCTGGAATGTCTTAAACAGCAAGAGAATTATGCATTAGTCTGTTTTATTTAAAGACACAACATTCTCTCTCGCACTTAAGTTCTTCTGGTTTGAACTTCACTGTTTTCCCAAGCAAATGACCATTTTTCCCGAGAGTGCTTTTTAAAATGTGGCGCCGTACCTTCAGCTTATATTGGTGACATATTTTTCTTGATCTGCCATACCTTAACAACACTGAAGTGGAAGCCATATAAGCCTTACCGTGGTTTAAATCTGGAAAGCTTTACTAAATGTACACTTATCACAATCTTGTTAAGTATATGCACTGTTTATAAATTATTTTATTTATAAATAATAGTACTATGCATAAATGTACACTATTTAGAACACATTTATACATCCTGTTGCACATCCACTATGCTTCTCTAACAAAACTAAAGGGTCAAACCGAGTCCAAGATCTCCCTGCTAAGTCATAGGAACTCTTGTTCTCCCAGCTGCTGTTTGTTTCAAGCACTCAATGCTTGAGAAAAAGTTGTGAAGCCATGGGAAATGGCTTCACAATGATTAATGACAATCAAATTTTGTTGCATGTCTTGAAAGTCCATTCATGGGAAAATTCACCTGCACTTGAACACTGTTCAGCATTTCTAGGATTAAGTCTGCAATATAACTATTAGGACATAAAATAGTAGACACTAGTTGACAAAGTCAAGTTCATGTAGTGGATGTGAAAAACAACTGCAAAACATTTCCAGAACTTACTCACTCACACAAAATTTACTTCTGTTGTGGCAGTTTTGACACCTACAGAGAACAAAAAAACACCTGTTTGTGCCAATAATCTAAGAATATTTAGGAAGAAATAACTGTGCCTATGGGAGATGGGATAAACTTTCCTGAAAAATGTTCCTCTCCCAAAGGCAGTGTCATAAATTCTCTAATATAGACTAAAGAAATCACCAGCCTCTAAGTTTCATATTTAAGGTTACGCCTCATTTACTCAGCAATGTGGAAGGCTGTCAAATTATTTTTATGCTGATTGCACTTAGTCTGCGTTATAAAACTTTTACATTAGAATCCTGTGTTTAAATGTTTGAAGTAACTGAAAGGATGTTAAAATATATGGATGTATATTTTAATAAAATAACTCCTGATTTGAGTAAAAGTACAACACATGCTGGATAATTCTTTAAAATACTTAAATTTAAATCCTGAGGCAACATAAGCTGTTGTTCATATCAATTAACAGCTCTGTGAAACAGTTGGCTAACAAAGACTTTTTCCAGTGGTGAAAAAAACCCCCCACTATAAATCTGTGTTACTATTAGCAAGTAATGGTGGAAATGTCTACTTTTTTGAGCCAAACATAAATGCTTTTTAATAAAATAAATATTTTTAATGAGGAATATGAAGTTAAATAATTAATAGAAACAACCGCAATGATTTACTCTCTAGCAAAAGCCTGTGGTTATTTTTTCTCTCACTTTTGCTACATTTGTGAAGATTTTACTGAAGTCAGTGGAGTTACACAAGTAGAAAATTGGTTTGGGAATGTCAGGCCTCTAGATCAGAAGAAATTTAAATCAGGTTCAAGCACTAATTCTGGTTTCTAAATGCTTGGCATCAGCTATAAGGATTTAATTCATATCATATACAATGCTGAACAAATAATCTTATTAAATCAGCAACTAAATAGAGAAAGACAATAATTTATTTCTGTTATAGAGTCCTGAAAAGTGAGGCTTCAGACACCTTGTTCAGAAACAAAAAGAAAATATTCTTAAGATAGAATAACAGATGAAACATAGTAATTTTATTATGCACTCTGGTTGTTATCACTGAGACACCTGTTTTGGAAGGTGAAATATAGGGAAGTTACAATAAATTTGCTATAAATGAATATTTTCAATGAGAAAATGAATGAAAATTAAAACCAGTAGGTGCTTAGGAAGAAATAAACAACCCAAAATAGAAATTAAAAAGAGCAAGTGAGGAACACTTAGAGATGAGTTCTTGGGTATTTTGTGAATCTGAAAACAGCATGAGTGATTAAGTGTGGAAACTGAACCTTATCACTACAGTGAGTGGGATATATCTCTTCTAAATTACATGTCTGAAAGTCAGAAGTCTAGCACTGAACTGCTTGCCCTAGGCTTCCTTTATAGTCAATAGAGAAATCTAAGCATCTCTAGAGGGTGATTCATCTCCGACTAAAATAGGCATCTAAGATAGGTCAAATGAATTGCCCTCTAGAGGTGCCTGTTTCTCTCCAGTTCAGACTTAGATGTCTAACTTTTAAATGTCTAAAGGTAGGTGAGATGAATTCCACTTCAGATCTTACATTGCTCCTACATTCAACAGAGGAGTGGCCATTAGTAACTGAAAATCCCTCAGGAATGTTACAATATGGATACCAGTGCTGACCAAGGAGTAAAGAATAATACAGTAGATTGACTCTGCAATTAAAGTTTTCAGCCAATAGTTTTAGTGTAGACCTTGGCCAAGACTCTGTGGCTTGTAGAGCCTCTTACATTTCACTCACAAGAGGGCTTCTGTATGAAATATGCTCTTCTTGATGACTATTAAAGTGTTGTGAGGTCTTGGGTTAACACTAAATAACCTGTGCTTTGTGTTTGGAATTTGACTATGTTGCTGCCTGCAATGCTACATCATTAGCTGAACCAGTCAAAGTCATTCAGGATTTCCCTCTTTGGATATTTCTAATTCTTCATCATATATCCAAAGAGGCTGTAAAAATCATAATTACAGGTTGCTCCCTTGGAATTTTAACCTCCTTTTCTGGAAAAGGGAAAGCAGAATCTAGTAGGCAAAGTGTTAGAATGCAACCTTGCTGAGGCTTAATCTTCCCTCTCACTATAGTCAGAGGGTGAAACATGGTTTGTTTGTTCCTTCCACTGGTGTCTGTATCTACTCAAAAAGTAAGTTCTGTTGTACAGACTGTCTGCTGTAAGGTACATGCACAACACTGGAGTCTTGAGTTTGGGAAGAGCCTTTATTGTAACAAAATATACTTCATGGTACTCCTAGGATGTAACAAGTATTGTTTACCCATGAAACCAGACCTTCTCTGATTCTTTTGTTACTTTCACATCTTCATGTAGTTTTAATTTCTAACATACATATTATTGTGGAGTTCCATTATTTACTGTTTTACGTGTGATTAATCCCACAGAAAAACATGCCTTTCCCTTCATGGTCCTAGAGCACAGAACCAAAGCTCTTCATGAGACTGTAATACATAAAACAGCTACACTTGGAATGCCTCTCTGCCTAATACAATGAACACACAGGTTGCTTTCTACTGGTTTCACAACATCCTGGTGATTCTTTTTCATTACCACAATATGTGATGTATCAACCCAAAGTAAACCCCCATTCTCCTCCTCCCCTCTGGCCCCCCACCAAAAAAGGGTCAAAAAGCTATTATCTTTCCCAGTTTTTCTTAGAAAGTATACTACATTTATATAGATTTTCTGGGAAACACAGTATAATGGATAAAATGACAAAATTAAATTTAAAAATATTTTTTATTATTATAATTACATAGAAGAAAAAGATAGTTTTAGTTATTTTTAGTAACGTATTAACACTACATCTTCAATATGCATATCAAATTAGATATCATTAAATTGTATACATAAATTAATTAAACAGTTGGGAAATTGGATTTAGTAATGGGTCACTGGCTCTAAACTACAACATTCTACCTTGGGCTAAATTAAAAAGTAACCATTTGGTGTTTTGACATTTCATTAGCAAAACTGCCTTTACCACAGACTAGTCTGAATGATAGAAAAAAGTGAATGCTAACTGTGTGTGTAAAGGATTTACTGGAAGATGGAATAAACCTAATCTGAAAGGAAAATAATTGGAAAAGATGGGTAGATTTTTAATTATTGGAATGAAAAATAAAGAAAAGCTTGTTTTTTCATATTCTTTCTGGGAAACAGTGATGGATCATTTATTCAGGAAATTAATACACTATTGGCAGCTCTCAATACTGCAATGTGAAGAAAGAAATGGAAGAAGGAAAATTAGAGTGAAGAAGAAAATGTATTCAGTTTTTTTTGTTTTTTCCATTAGACAAAAATTTAGAGATAAAGAATAAAATCAACTGTTATTTGCTGGCTTATTGGTTCAATATGTGCAAGACACACATTCACATCCTCTTTACCTTGTGGCAAATCCACATGGCCAAGATGCACAGACAGGGAATTTGCATACCTGAATAAAAAAAAAAAAAAAAGTGCATGCAAAGAGTACAATAAAAGTATTTTGCACAAGCTGTAGATGTAGACTCTTGATTTTTCAGAGAATCAGTCCTTAATTTCCACACTCTTTTGTAATATTTGTCTCTATAGTCTGGCTTCTTCCTTGAAAAGCATCTTGAGTTATTAGTAATGATGTCTTATATCAAACTTAATTTACCTATGTTGCCAAGTCTGATAGACTGTTCTCCACCTATACCTTTCCGTTTATTCTAACACAGTTGGTCACGTTTTCCTTTTTGACTTTTATTTTTTTAACTCTGACCATTTGAATGGGTTCTTATATTCTCTCTCTCTGCCCTGACCTGAACTAGCGAGTAGCATGTTCCCAGTCTTATGTTGTAGGGTTTCTCCTCTTGCTGAGGAGTCTTTGTATGAACTTGTTTGTCAGCCATGAACCCATTTCCATTGTTATGTTGCTGAAGTTCCCCTTTGCTCCTGAGTGGGGTTTTTTGTTTGTTTTTTTTTTTTTAATCCCAGTTCTGCCTCTTAGATAATCGGAAACCCCTGAATTTATTAAATAAGAGGCATTTATAAAGATTCCCATTTCACCTAGATTTTCGAGTGTGTGTGTAAACAATTCAATGAATATTGGTATTAAAACCTTCTCTCTACAACCTCAAGCGAGTGAAAATCCCAACAAAATAGAAATATTCCAAGCCTAACATTCTCTGTGCAGTGACCACTAAGACAAATTTTCCTTATATTAAATACACTTCCCAGTGTTTTTAACCATATTTTTTATTTGCCAAATGACATGCCAACATGTGTTTTGAGATTTGTAAATGTACAGTTTTGTAGTTATTCTCCTCACTCAGAAAATGATAAATGCTATGTTGGTGATTCCAGATTCTAGCATGCATTTTTTATCAGTACAGCTCTACCCATTTGTGGTAGTGACTAATGTTAATGTTAGTCCAGTTACACTGGATCTCTATGGTATTATTGTGTCCTATCTTGAAGACTCTCATTATGAAGGCCTTTAATCAGTTGTGATCGTGCTAGATTAGGTAAATATTCAAAATACATGGTAGAATTCTTTCATCTGGGGCTCAGTTTCACGAGTATTGATCGTTCCAGGTGTTTTTAGTGGTTCTATCCCTGACCTTTCCTTGACTAACAGAAAAATAAATAACGCTTCAGATATTGACGCATAACAAAATGCAAAGAGTATTTAGGCTATGATTCAGCATGCTCAATTTCAGCTATTTACATGATAAATTTATAATCAAAATTTTTTCTTAGTGGTGAAAGAAAAGATGAATCATACAATAAGCCTACTATCAGATTTATATCTCAGTGAGTACATATCAGTGGAGATGTTTCTTTCTTTCCATTGACTGTCTTGTAAGACTATACATGTAACTTAGGAGATGCCTGGCAGTATTTAACTGAATTTTAGGCAACAGGAGACAGTTTTTCAAGGTTATACAGAATAGGAAGTTCCACATAAAGAAAGCTCATGTAAATTAGTGCTGAATATGGACATTTGTGTAGGTTCTGATTTTAACTTCTTTAATTTCAGAAATCTGGAAATACCTACCTAGGGTTCCTATACATAATAGTCACCAGACTATGCATTGAAAACACTTTTACAAACCCTAACTACTCATTATACAGGAAAGGGATAAAATATGAGAAATCACTGACACTTGTCGCACATTCTCTGTGTGAATGCTCTTGACACTTTCAGGCATGTGTGATGAACCAGCTACTTCATTTGATTGTATGTTGATAGTAACATTTACACTTCAATTGAATACCTGGGTCTGATTTTTGTGTGTCCAATATAAGAAAAAACTGGCAAATTAAGGTGTCTGACTAAGTATCTGGTAAAGACTGAAGCAAAAAATTCTGAAGACCAACATCTTTCTACGTCTTGCAGCTTGGCCCTGATTTTTATTTGCCCTGAGTGGAATATCTGTACATTCAAGAGATGTACTGACTAATATCATATAAAACTTCAGAGAGGAGGAATAATTTCAGAAATTGAAGCAATTTAAGGTCTGCTTTAAGAATACAATCGCAAAAACTCTCTGTGAAGGAAGAAGTTGGCTGTGCTTTGGTGGTCAGATGCCTTGGTCAATTTTCATTTTATGCTTGTTGTTGACAGTTTTTTGTAGAATTTTTTTCATACCTCTGCTTTATCACTTTTCATGTTTACTTGTACATGAAGAATGAACATTTAGATTTTAACATCTTTCTACTCCCTAAGAAAAGGTCTGTGTTTACCTGTACATTTAACTGTCCCCCTTCTGTCTTTCATGTAGTGTATGTGTCTTTGAATACAAGCTGTATTGGACTTTACTATGTGAGTGGGTAGTAGCTAGCACATTGAAAGTTTTTGCAGTGGTAATAATTATGTAGTAATAAAAATAATAGTGACAGTGATAATTACAAAAATGAAAGGAAAAATCTTTTATTATAGACTGGTTATGTTGTCATTTATATTCACATGAAGTTTTACTATTGATTTGAAGGCCAAAATCAGGATCAATTGACAGCTACTCATTATCTTGACATTAGCATAAAACTGTACTGACATCACGCAAGCATAAAAGGTATCTTGGGGCATGCTGAAGCTGGATGGGAAGGACAGTGCTAAATTAGCCTGTGTTTCATTGACTGTAAATAGCCCTTGGTTGTTAAAACCTGGCAAAATTCAGAGCAAGTATGAAGATTGCATTGCCATGCAGTTTTCTACATTGGATAGAAATATTCTGAATTATATGCATCACATCTGTAGATCCTTTTGAAAGCTAGCTTTATTTTCAAGGGCCTAATCAAAGTAGAATGACAACTGAACATGTATTTAAAAGATATTGTCATGATTAATGCACTGCCGAACATCAAAAGGGTTAATGGACTTTAACTAGAGGTTAGCTTAATTTAGCATGAATTTGGCCGTCCTAAATTCAGAAGACTTGTCAATGAAGACAGAAGTCAGTGAAGTGACCTAAAAGGTATTTATTACCCTTCTGTGGTCCTATTTTTAGTCATCAAGCTTAGACAGGAATGAGTGTCTGTAAAGGAGATATCTACCTCTTTGAAAATAGGAGAAAGCAAGATTCAACCACCTCAAAATATTGTAAGAAATTTTTTCCCAAATAATCTTAGGCATGTTTTTGCATGATCAGATTTGACCAGATAGCTATCATAAATTTTTTTTGTCCACAAAACATCCAGTGGCTTTAAACCAGTTAAATTACAGAAGCAAAATGTTATATGGGTTATGCTTTCATGCTTTCCTACAGTGAATATTGCCTGGGCAGAGTGGGGCATGCTGTGAACTCAATTCTGTTAGGTAAAGTAAAAAGCAATCTTAATGAAGTAAGTTGCAAAATGCTAAAGAGTCAGTAACATTTCTTAATAACTTTGTATTATGCTTGAAGATCTTAAGGTGGATTTGGCAACATTTATTAACTAAATCTTTCATCCATGAATTGGTGAAGCTTGTGAAATCTAAGGTAAACTTTTGATTGTGCTGAGTAAGAGCAATTAATAGTGGTGTATCAAGAAAAAATTCTAAATCAGTGGTAATTGGAATGACAGGCAAGACTCTGCTCAAACACTTCATTAAACTTCTATTTTTATGGGGATTTCTTCATTTCCACTGGAATGAACAAGTCAGTATGCATGACTTATTCCGCAATGAACTTTGATGAATTTTTCTAAGTACATTAAAATGAGCTGCATCTTCTGTTAATCCAACGACCCCCCCCCCACATACATATGGCGATAAACCCTCTGATGCACAGGCAAGAAGGCAGGAAAATGGGCCTGAAGGACAATCATATATATGTACGTATATAAATATATTTTTTTGCTTGTCAGTAATAACTCTGAACTGCCTACAGCATTCACAGTGCCTCTTAAAAGTCAGGTATTGTATTGAATTTAAAATTCTCTTATGCAGAGCAGGAAAGGGGAAAAAAAAATCAAACACTTTCTGAATTGGGCCCAAATATCCAAGGTTAATTTTCTGAGAAAGCTGCAGCAGCTAGATAAGGCCATCCCCTGCAAATTAGTTTTGCCTGCCTGGATTACAGCTAAATTTATGCAGCTTGCCTTATCCTTTCAGAAGCGCCTCTGAAGTGTCGTAATTAACTGGCACACATAAAGTGAGAAAATTTTCTGCTTGGTGGCAGCCATTCCTCATTTCATCTCAGTTCTAACCCAAATGGAAAGGTAGTTTCTTATTTTTACTGTCAAAAAAAACCCCACAGCCCACTAATATCTTACAAGAAGTCTTTGAAAACAAACATGAAACAGCTTCAGAACAGAGTAAGGGTTTTAAAGAACATAAATACTGCTGAGGGAGCAAAGTGGAGATTTTGCATAATAGTAAATACAAAATAGTGGATGGAGATTGGGTATACATATAAATATATGTGTGCATAGGTATACACACACGCACATTTAGATTCCAAAATTTTACAATTCACTACAGAATTTCTGATTCTTTTCTTTCTGTTGGGATCCACATCCAAATTATAAGTTAAGACAAAGTAGATGTGATATATGATTGTTTCTATTTTAACATAATAGTAGACCTTTCCCAGGTGTCACCTGAATCATGTGTGAATTCCTGTGGCTTTTGTAAAGAAACTTCAGGAGTATATTTGTTATTTTTCATGTCATTTTCTTTTCTGCTGATTAGAATATTTTAATATTGTACAAAGAAAATAGTATAATTGAAATAAATCCCCATTTTCTATATTTGAAGTGATAATGGTACACATATATAAACTTGATGAAAGCAGTGTAGACTGGAGAAAATTTAGTCCCAGACTATGTTAATTCCTTATATTTTTCTTTATGGATTTTTACCAATCCTTTTGTTGTTGTTGTGATTATCAAGATTTTCTACTGTTATAGTATTTCATACTCTCTTGCTCTATTTTTCGTATAAGATCCCCTTTTGTCTCACTATTTACTCATTCACAAAGTCTCTCAAATTATTGTCAATTTCTAATAAATTTTTAAAATAGAATATTAGGTAATTTCTCCTCTCATCCCCCTTCAAATTCATGTACTATGAAAACCTGTGGAAGTCAGTGAGAATGGTTGCTGGCTGTCAGTTCTGCTGATGAATTTCTGCTGTGCAGCACCCAACAGTGTTTGGATTTTTTACCCATTTTCCCATTAAGAAAAGTAATTTTTAGGTTTGCTATCAAATCATCATGCTATCCATTTAGAGTGTTGCAGACAGAGTATTCAGTATATTAGAAAGCACTGTGCACTTAACTACCTCCATTTCAACTAGTCTAGCTTGGTGGAAAGCTGTATTTTTGCTTCCTGAAAATTGATATTAGAGCTGAGCTGGGAATTTTCTACAATTTATTTTTACTCAGAAGTTTCAGCTATAAAGCTCTTACTCTGCTGGTAAGTAGATCAACAACTATGCTGCAGCGTGTTTGTTGTACAGAGCACACCCCACATAGTAAATCTCCCAACTGAGCTGCAGCAGGAATCAAAGGGCCAAATTCCGCTTTCAGTTAGGATAGATTAAATCCAGAGCAAATCCAGTGACTTCAGCGGAATTACTTGGGATTTAAACTAGTGTAACAGCTAAGCAGAATGCGTCCCCTCCTATTTAAAACATAGTTCTAACAGCTACTTAGAGCGGGGATTCCTGGGTAGCGAAATGACTGTCAATGGACTTGCACAAGAAGAGAACATGACATGAGCTCACAGAATTTTCGTGTACTTAATCTTCAAGTGATAAAGATGAACATTATCACTGTCTTGACCATATTAAAGTATCTTGCCTGAAAGGTCTGCTCTGTAGAGAAGACTATTGTGTCAAAACAGGGGAAGCTAAAGAAATGTTCCAAATATATGCAATTGGAAATATTTTTAAAAGAACTGAGTGAGGATGAAGACACCTGGGTTTGAGCAGAATCTGCAATCTCATCAGCAAAAACCTTGTGAATAGAAGGCTAATTATTCATGAGGATATTACAAGGGATTAAGTGGTCTTTAACAATGAAGGCCATCAGAAAACATTAAGAATGAATTTCTATGTACTTCAGGATTAGGAACAACTGACTCCCGAAAAAAAAGGAGATGGAAAATCTGAAGTTCATTTGTGCTAGCCTTTCTCTCACATCCTCGATATCCCAGTAAAACTGACTGGGTAGGTGTCTAAAAGATCTCTCATTACTATGAAAAGCATTTAGAAACTTTTTGAATCATAGGTAAAATACAGCCAATATCATTGCACAATGACAAAAATTGAGGGAAAGGACAACTTACAGCAGTCAAACTCCTTCCCAGCACTTCACTTGCAGGAGACACCTGTAATGGAGAACATATGACTGAACATAAAAATTTGGACACCTTTAAAGTTAAAATTGTGTTCATTTTAATAGGACACCAGTGAAATTTTTCTATATATTTCCTAAAATGATTGAATGGGTTTGGAAAAAATGTAGTCTTCAAAGTTTTTTGAGTGTTTCTGTTTTTCTGTTTTTCTGTTTTTCTTCAATGTCTCTAATTTTATCAATTTATGTTAACTTTCCTTCTTTACAGGTGTTTTATCTCTCCTATCTTTACTCTTGCCACTTCAGGCCAACCTTTACTCCTATACTCAAGTGTGCATTTTTTTCTTTTTTTTTTCTTGTCTTTCCATAATTTTCATGTGTATCTCTATATTTTGCAATTGCCAGCATTACGCTGTGGCCATGAGGTTTCTTGTCATCACACACAGATACATATGGTAGAATGTAATCAGTATCTTCTCTTAACATGTTCTCTTATAGACAGATTTATTGTAAGGGGAATATTTCTTTGTACTGTTTCATTGCAGGAAAGTGATGAGTGGGAAAGGCTGGACAATTTATGTTGCTGTTAATCCATTACAGCAAAAGATCTTTTCTGCTAATGCATGTGTGCTTTAACAAAAGGCACAGGGAGAGGTACAATCAGAACATCTGTGATTACAGTCAGAATCTTGCTAAAACACATAGGAAGGTCTTAGAATGTATAAAAGAGTGTGTCACCTATGCTTTCATCCTTTATTTTCCACTACCTCTTTTAAAAATACAGTAAAGACAAAACTGAAAAGCCTTCTAAATTAATACCAAAGCGCTGCAGCATTATCTGTGGGTTTTATGGAAATTTGTGGGCTCAGTTCATGGTTCAATATCCCATATCTCTAATAGCAGTACTTCTGTAGCAGGAAATTAACTGATGCTCTGTGAATGGTCATTTATTCATAGTAATAATTATTCTTTTAAGTTGCTACGATATTTAAACACTCTTCCATATTCTTTTGTAAAACCATGGAACTAGTTTATACCAATACAATAATTTTTTTACACTTTCATTTTTAAAATATAAGCACATTTTAAAATTGGTATGTTTCTTTTCTCAGATGTGTATGGACTATATGTCAAATTTAATAAACATTAAATTAAAGGGCTATTGCATTTCTTTTCATGTTGATACCAAAATCCATGACCTCTTAGAAATGTGTTTTTTAGATAATATTATTACATATGTATTTAAAAGTGGTCAGATTTAATAATAGGCATCTTTAAGAATACCAAAATGAAGACATTGCTGTTCCTTGTCAAGGTTTTTCACTGCTTTTTTGCTTTTTTACATATCTCGGCCATCCAGTTGCTTATATTGAATTTAAATTAAACCTTAAATGAGGAACTGATACATGTATAAAACTAATGAATAAAAATCCTGTTTACCAATTAGTTAAATCCAATTAAAGCTTAAGCTGATAATTATATAGACTTCTGGTATGAAAGAGAAAAATTTGTGCTCAGAGCTGTTGTCTACACTACATATTGGAAGATATTTGTATTGGGAACTTGTTACATGAGACATGGAGTAAAATGATAATTTAACTGTGGTAAATCAGTGATCCTAAAGCCAAGATTAGCAGCTTCCTATTGTCAAAAACTGTCTATTCCAAAAAAAGAACATCCACAAATATAAGGGGAGAACCAGTGTTCAGAAGTCAGTATGATTACAACTGTTCATATTCAGTATGAAAAACGTGTCATTTTCAGAAGCTGTGATTCTATGCTAGTTATCCAGAAGATATCTGTCCTGAAAGGGAGATCAGAACTGTATAGTTTGATGTGTTATAGTACAGTGCAAAACCTATATTTCCTCAGCTGTGATTTGATCCTTCCTCACTTCCAGAACTTGTTTTAACAAAAGAAAAGTTCTCTTCTATTTTCACAAGATACAGAGCCCAGGCAGGTAGCAGGCTTTTCACAGAGCAAAGTTCCTAAGTGTCATTTACAGATGCAGGATGTAAGCTCTCTCTTGCTGAATTTTGGACTGGTTTTGAAAGCTGTTCTGAATTATACAAAATTAACTCAGAAGAGCATATTATAGTTTCATTGCTCCACAATATCTTTAACACAGCAATAAATAGACTTTATGCTTGAATTTTACCAGCATATTTGATATTTTTTAAAGTAAAAAAATTAATTATCCCATTAATAGAATTACTACAATGATATTAATGAAAAACAGAGAAGCAAAGTAATAAGTTCAATTATTTCCTATCTGCTGCATCCTCTGTTAATTAAGGGCTGATTTAGAGTAAAATGAAGTGCGTTTTGTTACATCTGGACCACAATCACAGAGTTCCTCCTTTAATTTAAATACTGACTGGAATAACTGCCTGAGAAATGTTACTCAGAATTACTGCTATTCCTATATAACAGAGTTCACACAGTCATGGCTTCATTAGTGAAACAGAATGATATCACTTTGTTGAATGTATTATATTAACACTGATAAAAGGAGAAGTTGGGTGAATGAACATACGACAGTTGTTAGAATTCGTGGTTGTTTTTCAGAAGAGTCCCTTGGACTTAAAATGCCTTTTCTTTATTTCTTTCTGCCATAGAGTGAACGATTTACTTTTACCCCACTAATTTACTGGTCAACACAGCTTATGTGAAGAAGGAATTGCTGGAAGTTGCTAGCTTGCCCTGGCTACCTTTAGTGTGTAGCAAGTAAATTAAAGCAGTCCTCTTTCTCCACCGAAGGGGAAGGGGGATTCACTTTGGTAAGATGTGGAGCTGAACAGACAGCAGGTCTGCAGAAGGTCCAGGAATGTCAATATGGTGCAGCTCCTCTTTTAGTTCCCATTCCTGTAGGGATTTCATTATCTTGTTCCTATCTCCTTTGTCTTTCCACCACATATGAGATTTTTCCACTCTAGATTTACACTCTGTTGTCTGCTAAAGCCAGTCCTATTCAGCTCTCAGTGCTGCACTGCTTCATTAACCTGTACTTGACCATTTTGCATCCATGCTTATATCTCCCAGGAACTGTCCTGTTTTACTTTCATGGCCTCAGCTGTGATCTTGTTTTTTATTTTGTGACTCCCTGCTACTAAGGGAATCTGATTAGATCATGGCTGCCTAGCAAAAGATTGCTGTACCTGAATATATTCTGTACCCTGACAGTGGAAAGATGGCTGGGGATAAAGTAAGAGGAAACTGGGAAGTGTTATTCACATTCTAACAGAAGTTATAACAGTAAGGAAGTTACAGGACTAAAGGCAGTTGCTACTCCCTGGATGAAATGCAATGAACATACCCAAAAAACCTATTCCACAATGATTCCCCATGCACACAATCTACAACCTTAAGCACATGCTGAGTGGGATGAAATGGAGGGAAACTGGTCAGGCACAAGGGTCTCACCTTTCATGGGGTGCTGACAGACTAGTCAGACACTAAAGGTTTGAGGAAATCTCCCCTTTTTACATGGCACCTGACTCGTGCTCAGAAATATCCCCCCAAGGCCTCATTTTATTATTATTTATGGACTACAATTTAGTCAAAAATCTTACTATTAAAAAACCAGACAGTTATCAAAACAATATTTACCTTTTTGCTAATTATAAGTCTATGCCCTAATCTATCAGATGATCTGGTGTCATGTAAATGTCTGTTCTTTTGGGTATTTTTGATTTTCTTTTGGTTGGAGTTTTTGTTTGATGGTTGTTCCCTGGTTTGTTTGGGAGTTTTGGTGGGGTTTTTTTTGTTTGTTTGTGGTTTTTGTTTGTTTATTTGTTTATTGTTTTGTTTTTTTTTTTTTTTAAGGAAGGAAGTTAAAACTGTATACTGGGCCTTTGGAGTGTTTTGATTCTAGGTGTTGGGCAAGTTGTTAAAATTCATATCTCCCTCAGCTGTCTGTTTACCTACAATCTGCATTGTCATATATATTTACTGTTACTGTTTACTGTTACTATATTTACTGGTTTTTGATAGCCAGAAGAGCAGAAAGATAGTACAAGATGGCATGTAGGTATTACAACAGCAACAATGAATATTCATCAATTAAATAAAAAAGGTTTTGACTTAGACGATAGACTAAGAATATTTTTTTTACTTATATCTATGAAGTGCAAAAGTAGACATTCCTCCAAAAGAATTTTATTTCAACAAACTGAATCTCAGATCTTTTCTTTAATTGCTCATAAGGGAACTATATTTAGGTATATGTTTGTCATGCATTATGACAAAAAGATTATCAGAGAAAGAAATTGGAAATAGTTACTTTACTTTTAAGTGTTTTCTTAAATGGGAAGAATATGAGTAAAAGACATGAAAGAGAAAGAAACAGACCAAGAACAATGGTACTTCCCTTCCATCCTATCAAAAGATATAATGCTTTGTATTATAAGCTGCTACTGAATTGCAGATATATAAGGCAAAATGCTATTGCTATAGATATCAATGGCAAAACACTAATTTGTCTCCTGGAGTCAAGATTTTTCCCATCATTTGTGAGTATTGAATGAAAGAGTAGGGAGGGAGAAAGAAACTTTCGCTGGAGTTGTGGTTTTGAAAGTAGGGTGCGCGGTTGGATAATCTAGGGCAGCCTTAATAATATTTTGGTGTGTACAATCCATTCTGATAAATAACTTGTGCTTACAGTATTTATATGTATGTAGTCTTGATTAAATCATGTTGCTTCAAGGTTAGCCACAAAAATATTTAATTATGTGACAGAAACATTTACTAAAGCAAAAGGTTTGAGAATGTTCCATTTGAATACTACACATGAATGCACGCTGTCAGTGCGACCCCTGTGTAGAGAAAGGGTTTATTCCATTCTGCCTGTTTTGCTAAGATGACAGCTTGTGTTGTGCCAGTGTATTAATAAGTATAAAGGTTTTAGCCATTCCAAAGTTATTCCAAATCTTTAAACTCTAAGGAGACAGGGCAGAGAAGGTTTAGTTCTTAGAGAGAAAGACTGTTGCTATCGAGCTGCAGGAAAAAATTCCAAACAAAATAGTATTCCAAGGGAACAGGGGTCCTATTGCTGCAGAGCATCTCTCAAAATTGTTCCTGCAGTGGTCAGGGGTTTAAAACAGCTCCCTACTGTTCTCTCCCTCCTGAGAAAGAAGTCGGAAGAGTCTAAAACACCTAGCTGGCCAGAAGTCCATCTTTTATATTACATTGTGAGGGTCACAGATCAGATCGTTTTTTCAGGTCCCTAGGTATTTGTAGTAAGACATTTATGTGTATGGCGGTAGCTAAACTACTGTTAGCCAAGAGGAATAGCCACTTGTAAAGCACAGTTCATTTGACCTGTTTTAGATGCCCACAAGAGTACAATATTAATTATACTGAGAACTGAGTATTTATCTATAGAGACTTAAAGTAATTCAGATGCAGACATCTATATGGTAAATGTCTGCAGTTCAGTGAGATGAATCCTACTAAAGATTAAACACCTAAATCCTGTTAGAGATAGCCTTAAAGTTTTGTAATTGTTATCTCTTTATCATCTCTAGACTCAATATCCAATGGACATCTCCATTGCTCCATAAGCATTACACTATTGCTGGGTCATTTCTTGCCATCTAAATCCACTGGAACGTCAAACATTCCTAAGAGTCATTACAAATGTACACCAATAGCTAAATTTCTGAATTTTTTAAACAAGTACATATCTCCAAGAAACAGAAAATCATTAGGAGATCATTATAGGGGCCATAGAATAAGTATATTTGATCTGGTGGATTTTTTCTCTAAGCATGTAATTGAAGAACAAATATCATTGGAAGCTCACTTTCTTGCAGATTGATAATTCTACAGTTCAAAATTATGGTCCTTGATGGCACAATGAATGCCCATATTTCCTTTGTGAAAAACATTTGCTCAGAGGCAAGATGAAGCAGTAAACATAATTAAACAAACTGAGATTATCCTCTCTTCTTTTTACTGTAGAGAAGACAAATGACCTTCCAAAACAAAGACCCAGGCCTTTAGCTGTTAAGAAAAAGAAGGGCTTGCCTTCTTGCCTTTATTATTAAGCTACAGTATCACAATCCATTGAGGGCCAAGATGCATTTGTACTCTTACTATAAATTAGTAAGAGTAATTAGAAGTGTGGTAATAAGAAGTGTGGTAATAATTAGTAAGTAATTAGAAGTGTGGAAACCGNATCCATTGAGGGCCAAGATGCATTCGTACTCTTATTATAAAGCCAAACAGTAATTAGAAGTGTGGAAACCATCAAAAAAAAGGTGAAAAAGTGTTTTTATGATAATTAGAAATATTTTTTCTCTTTTTTTTCTCAATAACCTAATCTACTCAATCTATATATAAATAAAACCTTTGCACATTTGGAGAGAGCCTGCTGTGAAAAGATGATATGCAACCAAACCTTATTGCTTTGGTAGCTCTTAAAAAAATGCCACCTCACATATTTTTTTGCTTTAGTTCTGATTTGTCTTTTCTGCCAAATCCACTAAAAGAAAGTCTGAGTTCCAGATAGCTTAAATGGGACAGTAGAAATTTTCGAAGTACTTTTATAGCAACTTCAAGTCACGATAAAAAACAAGCCAGCAATTTTCTATGTCCAGGGATGTAACAGCTTTTTTACATTTCCTGGTCTGTATTTTTATTTCACATTGGGAAAAGAAGTATTAGAAGAGGTATTCTAGGTAATGAATAGGAATTGCGACTTTTATGTCACACTATCCTTTGTGCTTCAGAAAATATCTCCCCCAGTGCATTTCAGGCTTGATCTAACTTCCACTGAGATCAGTGAGTCTCGTATTGATTTTTAGTGAGAGCTGGATCAGGCCCCTTTTACATTACCTAAATCCTGACTAGCCCAGTATGTGTATGAATTGACAGTGATCACCTGAAGATGAAATGCTAGCTTTAAAAGCCGCTATGCTGTCTCTTCTACGGCAGACAGCAAAAAACAAAAAAAGTGTCCGTGTGTAGGGGAGAAACAAGGTGCTGCTGGCAGTTCTGAGACTGTACAATTAGCGTTTTGATCATCACTCCACCAGTCAAGAGAAGATATAAAACCATAGTTAGTGTGTTTCTGCACGTAATGAGATAAGTAGAAGTTTTTAGTTAGCCATTCAGAGCAGACATTTCTACTGACCTCCTGCAGGAAATAGGTTCTTGATACAATCTCGTATTGATCGAGCTGCCAGCCATTAACTGATGGCCAGACTTTGAAGGGTACTGTTTTAAGAAACCTTGCAATTCTGTTTCACAATTCCTTGTCATGTGCTTAGGCATGAAGTATCATGAAGGAGAAAAAATTATGAAAATTGGAGTAGTATCATACAGATTTCACTTCCTCATTAGGACCAAAGTGAAACGTGAGATCAGGACACTAACACAGAGCCTTGGTTTTTGAACAGGGAGGGCACTGACTACGTATTAGGACAAGGAGACATTTATTGTACATTGATCTGCATCTAATCTGTGCTGTTTGTGGAGCAGGTTGGCCAGAAGTCAACTCTTATCTCTGGTTATTGACGTTTTACATCTTAAGGACCTAGACAAGTTTTGATATTGGTCTCAATGTTCTGTATTGAAAACATTAAAATATCCTAGTTAATATCCTCTGTAGCAGTTCCTAAAATTAGAATCTGGAAGAAATAAAAAATGTGATAGCAATAAATGACATCAGAGAACATATTTCCCAAATATCATCAATATCTATATCTATATCTATCTGTCTATATCTATCTATATCTGCCTCCATCTACATCTTGCGCCTACTGATGTTGATGAAAATATATCAGTAGAAATTATTTTGGGTCTTGATTGGAAACTACTATACACATCACAGTACCAACTGATTCTTAGGATAAACAGAGAAAAAACTGCCCAGTTTTTAACAGAACAGGGACTAGATCGGAAGTCAGAAATATTAAGTCATGCTTTCAAGGTCAGATTTTCAGAAATGGAGTTTGACCAGAGGAACAGTGTGTAAGAAATAAAATATTCACATTCTACCACAATTTTAGACAGAAATTTGTAGCAATTCTCTAAATATGTATAAATTTCCAAAACATTTTATTTTATTAAAAAGGTTTAATTGCTGAGATATAACCCTCGTATATGCTAAAATCTAAGTTCAGTGATGGTCATGGAGAATACAAACAGAACACAAATGTCAATTTTAAATTGAAATGAACTTCTTATAAACAAAAAAACCGTATAGTGCTTTAAAAAAAATTTTTTTTTAACTTCACTGATTTGCAGACTGATGTGTTTTATTACTTAAAAATATTTATAAAATTATATTACTATGTAGTTATTTCTCTCAAACTTTGTTTTTTTTGATAAACTTCAAAAATTGCTGCTTATGTAGTTATATTAATTCATTTTTTTAAAAGTAAGTGGATAATCTCATTGTAATAGCAGTAATTAATTATCCTTCTGCGCATCTTCCAAAGACAGGAAAGTAGGAAGTGGACACCGACTGGTCCATTTACAGTTATTTAGGCAAAGAGGATCTAGGAACCACTCTATTTGAAGGCAGAAATTTTTTATAAAAATAAATTATGAATACACTGGAAGAATATATTAAATATTTGTAGCTGATTTCTAACCCGGAAAGGGTCCTGATCCTGCAGCCTGTTCAGTACAGATACATACTATGTCCATATGGAACAGCTTGCAGTATCAGGTTAAATTTGTAAGACATATGATATACTTAAAGGTTTGAGCAGGCAGCTCTAATTTGGGTTTAGGCCAGAATGAGCAGCAAAACATGGTATCATTTTTTGCAAGATGGTGATATTAAGAAACACCGTGTTGTGGTTTGATTAAAACACTAAAAAATGAGAGAACTGTTAGAAACAGTAGTATTTCAGAAACACTAAGGAAAGTCAATTTGTCCCATTCTATAGAAAGTAGTTTCATTTGAAGTAAGCAATAGGTTTGCATTTTGTGTTTTGCAGTGAACTATCTAGTGATTGTACACCATCAGTTAAGATTATCATGGTTATATTTGTTTGCAAGACAGGAAAAATTAATTCTACCTCTTCCAAGCTAGTTTTTAGATTGTTCTGTTTCACACTTCTGCTTTTAAAGTGAGCATGAAGTTCTATTAATGAATTTTGTATCTGAATAGAAGCAACTGCAACTGAGAATTGCACCCTTTGTGTAAGGTGAAGGGGTGTTTGTTGGATGAAACACAAATGGTTGCTGAAGTTCCCTTCAAGACAGGGCAGTAGACAAGGAAGCCCACTAGAATTTGATGTCAATAGCCAGGCTTTTCCAGGTGGCATTAATGGAAGACTGTTAGAAAAAAGTAGCATCTGTTTGTTGTCCAGATTTCTGAAATAATTCAGACTTGGAATGGAGATGACCATTTGACTCAGATGATGAAGGACCCAGTGGAAGTTTTTCCTGATCCCAAAATCCAGTGGCCTGATTAATTTTTTCTGAGAATTTGTTAATTATTCATAATTTGGTTTAAATATCATTCTCTGCCCATAATCAGAAAATGCCAATCTCAGATAGTGCCATAAAATATAATCCTGTGGACTAAACCTGAAAGCCATTCAGTACTCTTTGTAGCATGCAGATTCTAAAGCCATTTACTTCCTGCTATGCAAGCACTGAAATTATGACAGAGCCTTTTGGAGTGCTGAATCTCTGAAGATGATCAATGGGATCTTTCTTTGTTTAAGAAAAACCCAACCCCCCACCATCATGAAATAAGAACTTTAGTATCAGTTTTTGCCCATTAGCTCAAAACAAAGAAGCCAAGAGGCAGGAAATGGATTAATGCATTCAGAAGAAGGCAACCCATTGGCATTCTCATATTCTTTGTCTGCTGTGAAAGTAACACTTAGTAGTAACTTCATTTCCTAACAGTTAAGTGGCATTTGTCACTGTTAGATGTGACAATCATCTGTTCTGCTCCCCTAGCTTTTTGAACGGTGAGTTCATTTGCTAGTATATGTCAGTTAATCAATTATTTTATGACTCCATTTTATGTTTCCTTTTTATATTACCTTACAAGCAGAGGGAAAAGAAAAGGAAATCTGGTCTATAAATCAGCTTGTCTACCCAACAGTTACAGTGCTACAATATACCTGCAGTGATCGTATCCTTGAACCAGAGGCAGAACAGAAATGTGCTGTGAATTAAAAAGAAATAAACCAAAATGCAAAGAGCCCTACTCAGGAAGACTGAAATTTAGTAGCAGGAATTGGTGTTTATGGCCAGTCATTTAATTACTGACCCATGTCCAGGGACAGAACATGCTCTGCTCTCTCCCCTTCATGCTGAACATGATTAACAAAAATTTTTTGTGTCATGCATATCTACAAAATTAAGTCGTTTTTTTATTCTCTCATTTTCCATCCAGGTTTTTTACAAAACAGTAGCATTATTAGAATCTCTATATTTTCTCTTCTTCTCAGCATTTCAGAAATGACACAACTGGATGGGGGAAACATCTCTATTTTCAGGTGAGAAAATCTTAAGGTACAGAAGTGGGCAGGATGCTTTCTGTAACCTGTTCAGTTTTCAAGTGTTACGCAAAGTCCTGGGGAATGCTAAGTGAGTCAGCGTAGCAGGTGTCATGAAGGATCTGGAGAGCAGGAAAATGTGTCACCTGCAATGTGCATTTCTTAAGAGGAAACCCAACAGACTGCCAAGTATGAGAAAAAGCCTGGGTTATTGTGTTGTGTCCAGATTCTTCGCTGCTAGTCTTCGATCTGTACCTACAGATTTTGTTTGGAGAAGCCATGCATAGTGATATTCTGTAGGAAAATGCCCTTACGCTACAATCGTATAATATCTTACCTGATGTTATGAAGACCACTGGTTTCAGGTTGGTCAAGACAAGAAATCAAATTCTCTTCAAAATTTTGAGGATGAAATTCCAAACAGGTTAAAAATAAAAATGACAGCTACACCACTGCAGTTTCATATCAGTATAATAGTAGCTTTTTTTTTTTTTAAAGTATGGTATTGATCTTCATTCTAATAATATCCATAGGGACATATTGTTCTGTATTTCTCTTGCACAAATTTTGGCAAACCTATCTGTGGAAATATACATTAGCAGATTATGTGATGATGAATAATATACTCACTGGATCAAGAAAACTTTCATTGGGAAATAATTTTTATTTTTAATTTGAGAAAATGTGCTTGTATTTGCACAGGCTGGGCTCTGCTGTGCTATTAGTCTGTGCTGCCCGGGCTGAAGTAACTCTTCTGTTTCTGATACTGTACTTAGTAGCCATTTGTCATTCTGTGCTTTGTTGTACTGCGCTATGTACACAAGCTCTGTGCAGACTTCATTGTTGTAAACTCCATACTTTCTCAAAACCTGCAACTGTTTCCTGGCATCTTCTACCAGTTCTACCACTAACAGTTTTACCACTAACTATTTGAAGTAAGAACATCACTCATCAGTTCTTTTTCTTGGAAGCATAAGTAAAGAGTGAGAAAATGTGTTTATGCATGAAGGTAAACTACAGCAACAACTGTTCTTTCTAGCACAAAACCAAAGCTAAATCCTTAACTGTTTTTCCACCACTCACAAAATAAAGTGAACACAGATACTTCATGATTATTACTTCTCTCTGGCTAAGAATGATTCAGGATGAGTTTCCCTGAGCTGCTTCTTTTTTTCTGCACAGGAGCAATAATTCAGCTTCCATTGTGTCCTCATGAGGCTGAGCAGAACTTGTCTGTCTTGGCTCCGTATTTCTGTGTGTTGCAGCACTCCCATCATAGAAATGACTCTCCACTGACTCTTCTCTCTTTTGTTGGTACCACATTTCCACTGACAAGGCCCAAAACCCAGATACAAGGCTCCGGATGTGATCTTCTGAGGGCTGAATTGAAGGAAATAATACCTTAATCCTGGTGATCGTGTTCCTACTAATTAATGCAAGTCGATATGCTGTTAGCCTTCAGTGTTGCAACTGCACGCTGTGGCTTGTGACTTTGTGAGGATGACCAGAACTAGGGGGATTTCCCACTGGTTACTCTAGCACTATAAGGGGAATGAGTGAGACATTGTGTTTACCCTAATTACAAGAAATTTGAAAATCAGTTCATTCAGAGGTACCTAGAAGCAATAAGATATCTCCTGCCCTTGCCATGACCTGTGAAAGCTCCAGGCAGAGCTAAAGTACTTGCAGGAAGAAGGAAGTGATGGGAGCCATTTTAATGAGAAACTGTTAAAAGGGCTGAGGCAGTAAACACTTGTTTGAAAAGATCAGATAGTACCGATGTCCTGCACAGAATAAAAGTGAGGAATCAGAGAAAGCTTGCAGAAGGAACTGCAGTGTTAGCATCCTATTCTTACACAAAGGATTACAGTGCAAAACCAATGATACACTCTGAAGTCTTTTAATTGAATTCATGAAATTAAATTTCTTCTAGACAGGTGCAATATATTTTCATAAATCACAAGAACTCAGCAAAATACCCACTGCTGATGAATTGTTTTTCTCCTGTATTTTAACAGAGGAAATTGGTCTGACGTGTTAAAAGCAGCTCTTGGTGGGACTTTGCTGTCAATAGTGGAGGCTCATCTGCACAGTTATCCCATGATAGTGTGCATAATAGGTAGATTGCTAACTAGTCAGTTTTTAAGATAAAAGGATTAATATCTGCAAATTGGAAATAAGTAGACAGATACCTAAGAGAAACTTAATCAAAAGCTGTTCATCCAATCAGCACTACCTTTAGAGTATTTAGACATGATTGTTCAAGACCTTCTGTCCTTAAAGGTATGTGTCCAGGAACATCAGGGTCAGCTACTCCCCAAGGAAAGGAGAGCTGAATGCCAAGGGTGATGACAAGGTATGGCACTGAATATCCTTCTGTCACTATGGAACAAAGCTGTTTGCTACAATTTAGTCCAACCTTCTTAGTGTCACAGCCCTACAATCTTTGCTTAATTTTTTACCAATAAAAAAGTTGAATCCTCTTCCTGCTTCCAATTTGGGAAATAAATCGAGCTCACAAACTGCAGAACAAGCACCTTTTTTTCTCCTTGCAGTCTGGTTTATTCAGATACTTAAAAATGAAGCCTATTTCACACACAATCAAAGTGTAAGCTGCATTTCACTCATGTCACTTTGTCAATTCTTCCATTCTAATCTCATCCAAATGGCTTAGAGATTTATACAGTATATGGACACACAGAAGTAAACAAACATAACACTGATAAGGTATGCTCTCTGACTTGCATTGTCTGTCAGGCAATTGAATGAGATAAGAACCTGTTCTGTTGTTATACACAGTATACCACTTACTGCAGAACTAGACTCCACTATGTGAGAAAGAACAACACATCCTCATAAAAATCACGTGTATCCATGATCTGCCAGTCTGGGAACACACTCTTTCAGGGGAAAAATGTTTCCAGCATAACTAGCAGGACAATTTTAGAGAAAGTGGACTTAAACTTGGATATAATTTTGCTTATAATTTTGCCTCACATCAAGTGCAAGTCTCCCTAATCTATAAATCCATGTCATTTGTAGCCTTATACAAATATGGGAGATATCACTAATGAAAAAGGTACTTGGTACCGCATCTGCTGGAACTTAGCAAAAGAGTTTGCCAAGAACCTTGGCTGTCAGCGATACACCTTGTGTTGCGAGTAGTCAGAGGGATGGAAAGACACAAGGATATGGAATTTGGAAGTACAGCTGCAGAACAATATGTGGTGAAGGTGTTCTGCATTATAGAAACTCATCAAGATCTACTTCTAGTCTCATTAGCTGTCTCCAGATCTGTTGGAGAACCTGAATGTCATGAACATAAACAATTTGCATAAGAAATGTTCAAGCCATGAATTGGAAACAAGATTAAAAGAAGAAACAGCTGTGTATAATTGTCCATCCCCTGTGGAGATTAATATCACACATTACATGAAAAATCAGATTTTGAAATGAGGTTAACAGAAGAATTAACCAGAAGAGGGAGTGAGCAATACCTCCTACATAGTACCATGTTCACCACCATGTCTTTACTGCCTTTTAGAGGCTATTCTGTCTTGAAAAATCATCCTCTAGAGGGCTGCAGGATTTGTTACCTTGCTACATTTAACACATTTGCTAATGACAACAAATTGATTTTTATTTATCTGGCAGAGAAAACCTTGGTCTTTCCCCCTAATATTTAATCCTCTTCAGCAATGTAAATAATGAGAAAGACACTTGCAGATCTGATTAACCTGCAAGTTCCTTTTTAAGCAATGAGCAATCAATACCAGTACCAACTCCATTAAAAAATCCTTATCACTGCTTGAGTTCATGGATGCGAAAACACAAGTGTACGTTTATTTTTATTATGATTCAACAGTAGTCTAGTTCTGAAATAAATAAGGTAAAAAAAGAAGAAATAATAAAAATCCAGATTCTATAGACTTTAACAATTCTTTATTAGCTCAGCCATGCATTAGGTTAGAACATTTCCCCTCCTGACAACCCAAGGAACACGTTTTGCTCATAACACTGCACTTAAAACGTAAACCAGCTTTTTAGAAGCACATCTGTAGAACACGGTGTTCTCATGAAGTACTAAAATGTCAGCCTCCATCAGATGAAACTCTTCTAATTATCTATAGAGCAGGGGGTGAAAGCATACCATTGCTGACCTATCAATATTTTAAACCTAATCCGAAAAGAAGTATTTCTACATCACAGATTATCTCAGTTTCCAAACTAGTGATTTCTCAACTGGAACTACAGGCAAGGAGCTATGGCGCACTGCTAGTCCTTCAGACTGTTGTGAATTCTTACTTATCAGAATTTTAATTGTAAATATTATAGGTGGGCTATTCATGGACTTAGAATAGCATTGCAAGCCACAGCCAACCAACCATTTCTAACATTCTTTTAAACGTTGATTTCTCTAATTAATTTGGGAAACAAAGTAGCTAAATTAGGCTGATATGTCCTTTCAAATGGTAAATGGCCACATAGCCTAAAATTTTGGGCTATTCTTCAGTACGTGGTATTCTTCTATTCTCATCTGAAAGGGGATCCAAGCAATGAAGATTATGTTCCTATAATGACAGTATCTTTTTATGGAAGCATTGTTCAGATGACATCGCTTAGAAACTTAGGTAAAGACAGTTAACTTCTTGTGATACAGACTAGTGATGACTTGACTCACTGTATTTACTTGTTTGAGATTTCCAGACTCATGGCACTGTGACCTGCTGGACATCTGGAAACTGACAGCTTAATATCTTGTGCAAAATGATGAGAACATTTGTGTCACGTGTCAGAGCAGATGATACCAAGACAGGATACAGCCCCTTGGTCTCCTGAAGAAAGTTACCATTAAACAGAGCAACTCTGCAGAAGTTGTTGGAATATCTTCTAGCTTGCAAGGACAGAAGCTCTTTTGTGTCCCTGATAACTCAATTCAAAGGTGAGAGGTTCTGTGCTATTCATAGCACAGGGATGAGATCCTTTGTTCTCTTAAAGCTACTGTATATCATTTCTTAGAAAACAAAACCCTAAATCTGCAGCTAGATGACAGGTACTCAAAACTGGTGAAACAAAATTCTTCCCTGTTCATACCCATGAAGCATATTTAACTTATGCTACTCACAAGAGCACAGTAGCCTTCTAGTAGGTATCACTGAAATTCACAGACTAAGGTGATATTTAGGAAGTAATAGAACTTTGTATTAAAGTCCCAATATCCACAACTAGAATTTGAATTAATAGTAGCCACATTTCTTTGGCTATACACAGTAGACCACGCTTTTCTTTAGTATTTAGTTTAATTCAGTAGAATAAATTTCATCTTATTCCTATAACCTATAAACAAATAAGCATCTAAATATGCAAAGTTTGGCCAGATTCTTCTATATCATGTATGCTCATCTCTGTGCAGTTTTCTGCTGACTTCCCATACATCTGAGTACAAGCCTAAAAGCCTTTTAACTGTAGAACTCTTTAGGTCTAGGCTGAGAAGTGAATTGCAAAGGGTAATTCAGCAGGTAGGCAAACATCCTCATTTCCCCACCTCTGTCTCTTAAGTTTAACTCACTTACTACTCCCACTCTATTCAACTGCATCCTATTTATTCCTATCCCTTATAAAACTTCATGCTTAAGGATCTGCATCAGTTGTTTACTATTTGCAGTTTGAGAGAACTGTGTTTGCTGTGCAAAGAACACCGAGTCTTATCCATATTTTCTGAACATTTTAAAAATGACGTAAAATATCTGCTTTTTGTCTCAGTTAAAAGTCCATTGGTCTTTAGAAGTAAAACACATTGGAAGGAGGAATTAAGAAGCAAGATGTAGTAATGATACTAATCCACAAATGGTCAAACTGAGATAAGCAAATTTGAATGTTTAAGCAAAAAGTTAATAAAGGGAGTAATTTTTTAAAATAATTTTTAAAATAAAATAATTAGTTTCAAGAATTGTGTAAGCACTTGGTCACTTACTGCCTCTGAAACTGAGTAAGTTCAAAGGGTTGTATAGTAGGAGGACACTTTCATAATCAAGTTTAACTGAAAGAAGAAAAACATACTCAGCTTCACATCAACTATGTAAATTTAGGTGATTATACAAACCAGTTGTCTAGGCCTCTCGACATTCAGTGTGTCTGTCTTTGGTAGAGAGTTACTATTGCTTGCAACAATCTTCATCCCTGATCCCATACAGAAAGCCCCGAAGCAATATATACTGATTTAAATGAAATCCTTTCAGCAATTTGAATCAGAACTGTTCTGCTTCTCTGGTAATGAATACAAGGAGATTTTGGAAAAGGAGTTACATCTGTTGCTTGATTGAATATTCAGGAGAACAACAAAAATGATGTTACACGAGGGACAAACTCGTCTTCGGGTTAGTCCCGGTGAACTGAAGTTAAATTAAAAGTTTGAAATTAGCCCTGCATGGCTTGAGGCTTTTGATCCTTGTAAGATGATCAGAGAAAGCAAACAGAACAATTAGGAAAACTTTTCCCCACTATGATCCTTTGAATTGTCTGCACAGGCATAGATTATTTTCATCTTGTTGAACATGCCAAAAGGCTTTAGACTCATTCAGGGAAGGCACAGGCAGAGAGGCCTGTCTTGTACGTTGTTGCCCTGCTAGCAAGCATTGTTTTCCTAGAAGAGAGAAGCATATTTACTGTTGCTTATTTTACCCTACAATATTTCCTGTTGCTGCAAAGGGGAAAGGAAGAATTTTGTTTTTGATTTAATAGAGGACATTACAAATAATATACCGGTTCACAATGGGTGTGAAAAAGTGAAATTGTGATAAAGCTCTGTCCCTGAGGTTTCTTTTGCTCCTGCTGAAAGATCTATCTATTGTTGATACAGGGGTGGCCCCGTGGCCATTTTCAGCCAAAACGAGAGTCTGCAGCTCAGACTGAGGAATGACATTGAGGAACCTTGGCGTCGTAGAAACCCAGTATTTCTAGACTCTATGCCATGAAGCTGTGAAAGGCTAAGTCAAAACCAAAATTATCAGGTGTTTAGTCTGACATGGAATTGGGAATCTAGACACCTTGAGATGAATTCAATATAATCCACTTGGGTGGGTTCACACTCAGTTCAGCTCACCTAGAAGGTATATTTTCATGTTTCCAAAATCCTACTTTTACTGCACTTGAATAAGTGACTAGTTTGGAGAGGAAACAAAACAACAAGAAGAAACCTTTTTCACCATTGGGCCTGTTTGGAAATTTGTATTAAATTCTGGGAAAAAAATTTGTATTAATTTCTAGACAAATAATAACATTACTTGTCCTCTGAAAAATTCTTTAGCTCACGTTCACATAAAGAATACATACCTACATGTAGCTGGTTTTGAGCTTTCACCAAATTTTTTTCTCCCCTCACTTTTAATCAGAGAGATGCTTTGAAACACTCTGAAGAGTTAGATTAGCCTTATGATAATAACTGTGTCGGTCTGAGGCACCTACTGGGACTTCCCCTGACTTCAGGGAAGTTGCTAGGCTACTATCTTAAAGAGACAACTCACTTGATTAATTGCAAATACAGATTGCTTTATGAAAAAGTTAATACATTTATAACAACAAAGTCTGAGGAAATAGCAGACTGATTATCAGAACTCGCAGTATTCCCTGAATACAGGATTAAGCAACAAAAGTGCAGCTTTTAATAACACTTGCAAGTCTGCGCTAACTCCAGTCCTGCTTTCAGTGGTGTGGTATTACCGTGCTACTGCTAAATCACCATTTCATGAAAATCACAAAACCTTTGTTTCTAGAGTGTGATATCCAAAATAAATATTACCTCACTCACTTTGTACTAATGTAACTGGCAAAGAACTGATGTAATATTCTAGGGTCCCTTTAACCCAAATATGCCTTGGAGGAGAGTGTATGTCTGGTGTGTGTTTGCACTGAATGTCAGACTGCTGATACTTTGCTTTTTCATTAAATATCTTATTACTTGAAACTCTTCAAAGGGCTAAGCAGCTTTCATTCCTCAGATCACTCAGTGATTTTATGAATAAATGTAATATGGTAATACATATGATAATTAAAAATATACATTTAAAAAAATGTGAGCATCTGGTTTCTTATGAATAGACATTTCAGAAATTATTTTAATTTCCATTAAATTTGTTGACAAAAACTGGAGAATAAAGTCTTTGAAATTTTCTTTGCATTTTTTTTCAAGCTCTTTTTTTTTTGTTTGCAAAGAAACCCAACCAAGCACCCAAACTCTCTTTGATGTTTCAGTATTGCTTAGAAATCTGAGAACATTTAAAAAATACTTGCTGGATTTTTAAAAGCTACTTAAGGCAAATCAAATATTTTCAAGCAGCTTTACATGTAAATCTTTATATAAGCAGCAGACATCTGCTCAACCTGCTTCGCATTCTTCTGAAAGCTTCATTAATAACTTGTTTTCCCTTTAAAACTCCAAATAGAATGTGCATGTATGATTTGGAAGCGCTTTGGTTTGTTTTCTGTGGTTACAGGACTGTGAATGCATTAGACTTTAATTGGTAGACATATGCTGGTTTAACCAGGAGATGTTAAGAAATGAGCAACCTGCAATGAACTGAAAGAGCAGGTGAGGGAGTAACAGCACAGCACAAAGCTTCAGTGGGTGAGCTACAGAGTAGAAAACATTGAAAAAGCTCTGGAAGGAATGTGACTTTTAAACTCAAACCTATGGAGCTTGAAATCATTGAGAAGATACAGACACTGTGAAAAGTCTTCCTGTTTAATACGCAGTGTAAGGCTGACTTGAGGATTTCTCTAAATTGTGTGTGTTTATATGTGTTGGGAGTAGATGGTGGGGAACCTACACACTCCAGAGTATTAATAGTCCTTATGTGAAAGCCAAGGAATTAAGATGCAGATCCTCTTCTGGTGCTGAAAGATAGTGGGGAGAATGCAAGGCCTTGTGCTGCTGGTTACTTTAGACCATTTGTGAGAGACTCATCATCTTTATTTGTGATAGTGTCGCACACCCCTTTCACTCTCAAACAAAACTGGAGGAAGTTTGTGCATAATCTGCAAAGGCTGGGGAATGTAGTGTAGTTTGGGGGCTATCTTGCTTAGAATTTTCCTTAGAATGAAATATATTGTCACAGTTCTAAGACAGAGCTGAGCTGTGAGCACTTTGTAAAACGGTGTTAAGACATAATGCAGCAAGGAAAAGGATGCCAGTGGTGGAGAAGAAGGACTCTACTCCTATTCTGGCCTTATGAATGTGAAGATGTTTGGGAGTCATAGCACTTAGGGTCTGCTTTAGTGGAACTAAAATTCCACAAAGATGTGACCAGAGTCGGTGGATTGAACTGATGAATAGCAAAGGAAAGTTTGTTGAGAGACTGTTGAAGGATTAAGATCAGTTTAAGGTATAAAGAGGAATACATGTTGGCAAAGTCCTGAAACATCCAATAAAAGACCGAGTGTTTTTTATAAAAACTGAGAATATATTCTAGGTGAATTTTTTTCAAAAATGTTTCTCTTTTAAAAGTTAGAATTCACTGATACGGAAAAAACCATTTGGATTGGTGATGAGTATTACTTTGGATAGGTGAAGGGAGGAATTATTTTCTGGTTTTTGAGATATATTTTCATACCATACTGGGTTAACTTTTTTAAATGGGACTTTAAAGTCCATCTTCTGATATTCATGGAATAAGACTCAGCAAACCTACAGGACCACGTCAGTTTGGTTTCTGCATGTAGAAGACAGGTGCTTGCACATAACTAACAGACTAACACTGTTGCAGGCAACTATAAATGCAGCTGTAACATTTCTACTTACTGGCTGAATAGACAGTAGAATGAAATTTTTCTTCAGACTGTTAAACATAATGTTATACAATAAAAATCCTCTTGCTGTTAATACCCTCTTAGTCTTCCATTTTCAAATATTATTTTTCCTGTAAATGTTAAGAATTTCCCAATTCTTATTTTAATTTTCTTTTTTTTTAAATGAATGTACATGGTTTTTTTTGGTTTATTTTCTTTTGAGGATTTTTTGTTCATTTGTTTTTGGTGTTTTGTTTGTTTGTTTTTTTCCTAATGGCTCCACTATTCTCATTTAGAATCTAGAAAAAAAGGGGAGTTGATTCAGAGCTGCAAACCATTCACCAGACTCCATTTCAGCCCCTTTTATGTTCTAAGATGTGAACTATTCTTTCAAATGAATGCTGTCATTTATAAACAAGAAGGAAGAATCGTAGAGGTAAATGTAATTTTTAACTCTTCTTCTAGTCTTTCAGCTGCTCTTTTTGGAATTCTTGGGTCAACGGCCAGCTGACAGCTTTGGTGACTATTACAAGTTGTAATGAAAATGTAGATGATTTACGTCAGAAAAACAATTTCTGCGTTCAGAAAATAGCATTATTTCTAGTATTTCTGCAGCTGGATTTTCCAGTTACTGTTATTTTAGTATATTCAGCTACTCTTGAAATAGCCTGAAGAGGCAGGTTTTGGATCCCTACTGAAAATAGTACAACTAAGACCTGTTTAAGAATGACAGCATGAATTTCTTATGCTTGAACACTAAGGAAGGACAAGAATAATGCAACAAAGGTCTAAACTAAAGATCTCTAAACTAAAACTCTAAATCCAAATTTTGAGTAACAGCATTTTCCATTCTAAGTGTATGGAAAGTCAAATATTAAAAAAAGACGGACAAGCAATAGAAATCCTTTTATGGGCATTCTCCAAAAGCCTGTGAGAAGCATGGATCTGAAGAGGTAGAGTTAATGCTCCTTCAGCACAAGGGGATGGTGTAGGTGACTTCTTTAAGTTTGCTATATTTATTTTTGTATTCCAATACATGACGTTAAGAGAATGTAACTTGGACCATGCTCACCCAATTTTTGAAGCTCCATCTAATTTTTGGAGAGGAAGAGCTGGACCAGATGACCTTATGAGGTTTATTCCAACTGAATGCTTCCATGTTTTTGCCCATGGATTTATGATTATGAATCCAGATATGTAATGCAACATGGTTTTTCCTACTGTTTGCTTGCAACTGTGGTATCTTATTTACTATCATTTTCATGTCACAGATAGTCAGATGTTTTCTATGTGTACATATATACATATGAACACAGATCCATAGTACACTCATGTATGCATATATTACTATGTGGCTTTATATCTTGATTCAAATTGAGAACAAAGAAATATATCTCTATAAAAATCTTCAGGTGTGTCAAAAGGTTTTTGGATTTCACATTCTGAAAACTGAAAATTTGGTTTTGAATTCCAGAATTTTATAATGGTAAAGCAACAAAAATTTTCAAGACACTCCAAAATATTAATCTTCTGGTGTCTGGGAGACAGTGAGGCAGATTAAAGGACAGAATGACAGTTTTGTAATCATCTACAGTCTGTAGAAACATATAAACAAAAACTGCTTCTGCCATACTGTGTCACAGCATAGCTAGTGCTCACTTTGTCCTTTTTCCATCTTTGTTTACTGAGCTGCAATCAGTATAGCAGCATTAAACAAGCCCTCAAAAAACATCAAAGTCTACCTTTACTTTAAGGAAAAAATAAAGGACTCGTCAAAAATCCATGAAGTGTTAAGAAATGCCACCAATCCATGTCCAGCCAACCAGCACTGGCAGTTTCTAGCTTGCAAATGTGCATCTATAACAACTGTTAAAGTCTAAAGGACTGTATCATCAGTTGGCATAAATCAATGTAACCCCACCAAAGTCAAATTTTAATGAGAATAGAAAGGACTAGCCGTTCTCCTGAATACTGAGATATATTGTCAATATCCTGCTTATTTTTCTGCATACTTGTCACACAGAAAAAAAGCCACAGTACAAATTGTAGCACGTCAGATTACTTGCTTCAGTCTGAACCCCAAATGAATAAGTGTTGCAATCTTCCTGCCCTGATGCTTATATTCTTTGTATACCCTGCCAGTATTTTGTCCTTGTTCAAGTATTTGGAATTTCCCACAAAAGCATCTGTAGTCACTGTGGAAAAACCAGTGTAAGTGAGAGATTTAAATAATGCGTCCACCAAATAAACGTAAAAAACTTATCATTGTGCTGAATAGAATGAATGCTTACTGTGTTGCTTCACTGCTGCTGCTAAACCCTATGGAGTCAATTTACTCTGTCCACTCAGGAGTCTCAAGGCATCAAACCTGCAGCTTCAGTGCTGGATTCACTGTTAGGCTGAAAAGGTGGCAGCTGCTGCAGTAAGGGAAGAATGTTTTCCCTTTCTGAGCAGTTGCAGCAAATACTTCCTTCTGAATTTCTCTGAAAACAAGGGAGAAAACCTTGTTTTTCATCGGATCAACAAAATAAAAATAATCTTTTTACATTCCTTTGCTTTACTTGTATTCGTGCCTTGTTAGATAATATTTAAATTTAAAAAAGATGGACATTCCTTTTTTTTTTGTTTTTTTTTCGCAATGCACAAGAAATTGGAAAATATATGTTCTGTCTGGAAGACAGATAACAAAACTGAGACCTGCCAACAAAACTGGGGTATCAGCATTCATGACATTTTCCGTTATAATTCTTTCATAGGTGTATGTTATCTGCAGTATAATTATTCAGTAAATAGAATATGACTCTAATCTCATATCTGAGATGACATCACCATCAGATGCAACTTGAAGTTTAAAGTAACACATTAATGATTTCAGCTACCCCATTGTTACAGGATGGTTTTAAGGATACTGTTACACAAACTATATAATTACTGAAATTTAGGTGGAATTCTTCTCTTTCATATTGAAAACCTTCCTACCTTTGTATTGAAAACCTTGTTAAAAAATACTTTTGACTGCATTTCTTTATCTTTACTTCATTCTAATTAAACTTACATTAGAATTAAAGAACTTTAACATTAAGAATTTATTTAGATGGTATTTTCAACTCTTGTGCAATTTTTTCATATCAAATATTAGCAGAATGTGGAAGAAAAACATTAGCTTCAACTACACTGGGGAGGATGAAGCATGATAAAGTCATTTGATGTGATTTGCACTTAGAAAACAAATCTTTCTTGTCCAACAATTCAGCATTAAGGAATAGGACAAGAAACAGCAAAAAGTGTCTGCAGACTCCAGCTCATTAATTCAAGGATTACTTAGGTTATTAATGATCTTTTTTGATGTTTAAACCATTAATACATACTGGCTTTGTTTCAAATTATGGCTTTATAATGTTACTTACATTGAATTACCAAAGAAGGTGAAATCTGCCAAGAAGAAAACACCAGCTTCTATTTACTGCAGGAAATAAGAGCAACAACAACAAAATATGTTAAACCAGCCCCAGAACTGATAGCCTTCTCTACTATTTTACCTCACGGCCTCCTTCAGCTTGTTGCCATATGTTAAAAGTTCATTCTCTGATGAGCCTTTGAGCTGTCAGTCTGTCTTCCTAGCTTTTCTCTCATTTTCTATTCAGTATAAATGGCTATTTGCTGGAAATCGTTTTATATCTTGCCTGACCATTTGACTGCAGGGCATAGTTAGTTCTCATGTCTTCTATTAGAATGACAGTGGACACAGCAGGCAAGCTAGGCCAATTAAGTGGCCACTACGATTAAGATTAACCTTTTTAAAAGTCTGAACATTATGTATTAGAACATATTTGGTTCTAGAATTACTAGATCAGTACCTCAGGGCAAGAAAAGTGCAATTTAATCACCAATTTTCCACTTTTTCCCTCTGTATAAGGGTGAGGCCAAAGTGTGTTTTGAAGGGCATATTCATCAACTTGTGGGTCAGTCACCCATCTATGTCACATCAACAGGAGAAAGTTAAAAAAGCTCCTGATTTGACTGCCACCAGTGCAGCTTATTAACAGTAATATTCTTCTGTAAAGTCTGATGTTGCTTTATATCTACATAAATCTTCTAAATGTTCATAGCTTTGGGATAAATTTTCGCAATTTTAAATATGTATCTGAATATACAACCCTTTTCTCCTTTAATTCATCTTACTAATAGCCCTGCTTTGGGAATAATATGTTCTCTTTTCATTTTCTGCCCTTGTCATGTGACATTTCATTTGGAAGAAAAAGCATGGCAGGGTCAGTATTCCTATGTCTGTATTTCTCTAGATGGTGCTCTGTGCCATATTGTTTAATTCTTATTATCCTTGCCTGATAATCTGATCTCATGCAGAAGGAAGAAGTTAACTCTCTGGTGAGTTCCCACTGGTACCTTAGTACTTACACAACTGATGAATTTCTGTTCATCCCAATATGACTAGCAAGAAATGTTGAAAGGAGAGAATCACTTGTAGTGATTTTGCTGCAATAGAGCAAAGAGCAGTAGACTTAGTAGGATGGGTTTCCTCTGGGCTGTGTCTGTGACTGGGTTCCCCAGGTGCACTGGAGGATCAGGAGCTTCTGAAGTCATTAGCTGTTTTCTGCCCTTCCTTCTTTCCCCTGCCAACAGCACCTTTATCTGCTGTTTTTTTCAGGCCTTATATTACTAAAGTAAGTTATGCTTCTTTAATGAAGCAAGGCTCCAGCCATATTTTTGATTATAGCATTAAAATATTTTGAGATTCAGATCAGTTTTAACAGTCTTTTGAGCATCTAAGTGTCTTTGCCAGTGATGATATAAATAACCTTTAATTTTGCATCTCTTCCCCTTGCTAAGCTGTTTTTTTAACTCTGAATTAAGTGATCATGCAGCAAATGTCAAGTTGAGAACTAGTATGCTATGAAAATAAAAAAAGTGCAACAAAGGAAAATAATGTTCAATGACTTTTCAGGTAAAACTATGGTGTTGAACTACTTCTTCTGACACACGCTTTTTTTTTTGCGGGGATCAATTACACCTCTTTACTCATATTTGCTTCAAACGCGTTATTGTGCAGGTGGACACAGTGCTTGTGTGTCTTCTGTTCTCTGAATCTGTTCCACAAACTAATGTTACAGCAAGAACCCTGCATGGGAGGGCTCAGCACACTCTGATGTCCGGGTGAGTCCCGATGTGTCAGAAGTATTTCTATCTCCTTATATCTGCTATCCCCGCTCGGATCTCTCTCATATCTTAGGACATGTCAGACAGCACAGTGAACTCAGCAACTGAACTGAGAACTTGCTGCCTACCTGAGAGTGAACTGACTGTTATCTAGAACATGGTGAATGCAATTTCTAGATCTCTTTCCTCTGTTATGAAGTTAAGACTGCTGGATTACAGGTAGAAACATACTTCTAAGCATGTGTCCCATATTGGCTGAAGCCGTCTGTTGGGGTGAGAAACTCTCAGGATACAGCCTTTTAAGCAACATTTTTTGATGAAAGGCCTTCCAGAAACTGAATTCTGTTTGGTCTATTATTTATGTTTCAATAATATACCCTATGTAAAATCTTATTTATACAGGATGATTTTCACAGTTGCTAGTTAGCAATGTATGCAAACAAAAAGCTCCAGATAGCTATTTATAAGCATTGCTGCTATAGTAAGTAAACCAAATGAAGAAACCAGCTTTATACAGCTTACTTAAGTCCTTAAACAATTTTCCATTAAAGATTTGCAACAGTTGTAGGCACATGAAGCACTTTCCATTACCTTTGGGTAAAATAAATGTGCTTGCCACATTTTTTCCTGACACCATACCATGGTTATTTGCACAACAGTGATACCATGGAGAAGGAATTGGTCTTTTGAGTACCACGCAGTTCACAGCAGATTTAGAAGATGTGGTACTGGAATTGTCAATGTGATGATTTTGGTGGAAGCGAAGTACTGATACACTGCAGAACTTAGTCAGCTTGTGCTGGTCCCAGCAAAAAGAATAGCTGTGCAAGTCAGTATTGTGAAAGCAGTGGATCTGTTTTTATTTTTGTCTACAGAAGAAAGATATTTAAAAAAGCAATTTATTAGTAAGCATATAATTCTGATGTGTAGTTACTTCCTTTCACAGGAATAAGATACTAGAAAAAGCCATTTATTAGTGAGAATGTCAGTCTGCTTATGTGAGTTTGTAAAAGAAAGAATGTATTGAGACTTGGACAGGAAGAGTGAAGAAAAGAATGGTGTCAGTGTGAGTTGAGCATTCAGTTGTGCTTGTTACAGGTGCATTTTCTAAGATATAAATCAGGTCAAGGAAGCTTCAGTTGAAACGTGCTTGCTGAATGAGCAGATAACTGCAGTGAAAGGATGTAAAGTGAGAGAAATAAAGAGCAACCCACACTGCTATAAATGTGAACTACAAGCCATGTAAATAGCATAACTCCCACTGAGAATGTGACAAGTCTTTCAGGCACTTACTTTTATTTCTAAGCTTTGCCCAGCCCCAGCTATCAGTGTTACAGATTCTAGCTAGTTCTTAGCAGACATTTTATGAAAATTCACACACATATTTCAGAAGTTAATAAAATGACATTTCATTATTATTCATCAGTTGTATGTACCACTAACTGTTTTGAATCCATTGTAATTTGTATCCCATGCACTAAACACTACAGCAGCAGGGTTTGAAATTAGTGCCATTAGGTGGCTTGCCTTGATATACGTGTGATAAGAAGCAGCCTTTCATTGAGGGTAAAAAAGTGTATTATATAGTAAACTAAGTGCTTTTTTACTGTTGCTTTTTAAAGCTGTGTCACTGCTGCTAAGCAGCTCAAACTTGTTGGCACCAGCTATGTGTTAACTTAGAAAAAACCCTTTCTAATGCAATTTGTTCACTTCAGAAACTGGGGTGGATTTTTTCAGTTTTTATTTTTATACCTGTTGGCTCCTGTCTCATCTTTTCTATCTAGTTGCTTTTGAGTGTAGTAAATGACCAGGGAAAAAGTTTTCGCATGAAAAAGATAAAGTTTCTTGTCTTTTCTGCATGGTGCAGAGGTCATGATGGGAGATCAAAGACAGGAAGCAGCTTATCATTTTGTGAACAGGTACAGGGACTCAGAGCTTTGTTACACTCTACCAGAAGCCATTAGAGACCTGTAATAAGCTAGGAGCACCAGCATGGGGCTTGATTTTAGGCTGGCAATGAGGTGTAGTTTTGTTCAGGAACAGACAGGAAGAATGCACTGGCACCTGTTTGGAATATACATGTGTGTTTTCATACATACCTGTGAGTCCATGTGGATCTTCCTTTTGACATTTGATTCAACACAGAATAAACATAAAAATTTAGCTAATATTTACCCCCCCCAGACCCCCACACCTGTCAAATACAGCAGATCAAAAGATATCTCTCTCTTTTTTTTCTCTCATGCTGCTTAGCTACTTTGTGCCTCATATGAGGCGCAGCAATGACCTGGCCTCTGGTTCCTAAAATTATGGGGGTAGCATCATTTTAAACTTGTTTTTCATTAAAAGATTAATATTTTCTTTCACATTTTCTTGACCTCACTCAGGAATGAGATTCTTGTGAGTCATAAAATAATACTACAAATAGTAAATACTTTTTATGATTGATTCCATAGGAATTTATAGTAATTAATACTGATTCTAATTAAATGTCTATGGTACCCTGTTATTTTCCTCTACAATTCATAACATTGGATTTTTCTCTGAAAAGGAAAATCCTCTGAAAATATTACCCTTCTACGGTGGACACCTTTTTGGAAATTGTTATGCAAATCCAAATCCTGCAGACTTCAGAGGGAATCTGTGACAAAAGTGAGACAGGCACAGATACCTCCACTCAGGCACTTCTTTTGATTAAGGTTCTGTGCTTTAAAACAGAGTTTAATCAAGGATAGAAAAACCAGAGGAAAACTGCTTTCCAGGTGTGCCTTCTTGTGCAGATGGTGTGCTGCCAAAGAGAATCAAAGGAGACTTAATTACAAGAATGATCAGCAGAGTCAGACAGGATGAGAAATTGTGCGCTCTGATGGAAGTTGTTCATTACAAAACAACGGCACTGCTTGGCACGTAGGGAAGGACGAAGCCACTTCTGACGGATGACAAAGGCTTTTTGAAGTCTGCTGAGACTGAGTAATCCATGCTATAATGTTTGAAGCATTTAGAGGAGGTGACCATCACTTGTCCTTTCTCTGGACAAGTCCAAGCCTGTAGGGGAACCCATGCTGCTCAGTTTCCTGGGGAAATGGACGGGTAACAGCCCTTGTCAGTCTGCTTCCTGATAGCCTTTAAAATGTTTCAAGGAGTGGCACCAGTTCAATGCGATGCCTGTGTGTGTTTTGCAGAGAGAGGCAATGATGATCCTATATGAATGAAGTCTATTGGCTAATGGATCTGAGGCCCTGCCGTGGTGCCTGCTACTGCCACAAGCATGTGGGCATAGTCTCTGAAATTTTGCAGTCTCAGTAACCTTTTGAAACTGCTTTTTGAGGTAGTTAAACACACCTTACTGTGTACCTGTACCAAAAAAAATCAAATGTTTAGAGTTTAGGCAAAAGCTAGAGGTGGATGTGGAATCCTTCCTCATCAGCAAAGTAATGTATCATTTAACTTTGATATTCACTCCTGTCTTTCTCCAGCAATGATGGTTAACCTATGATTTTTGCAACTGACTGTTTGTGACTGCACCCACAAAGAATCCCAGTGGGACTCCGTTCAGGTACAGCATCTGGCCACAGGGAGCTGCAGGCAGAATAGCCTCATTAGTATGTGCTGAGAGATAAGCCCTGTCTTACTACCTGTCTTGTCTACTCTGGGACATGTAATCAGTGGTCCATAAACAGTAATGCGTTTGTCAAGGTACTTTTGATGAAACAAATTGTAAACTATGTTAATTGAAATTGAGATCTTAGCTTCTCCTCCACGGCCTTGGGACTGGCACGATGCTCTGCACTGGCATTGCAGTTGCATGACCAGTTTGATGACAAAAAACCCAAATCTTCAATCAGCTCTCCAGGAAACAGCAATGCCAGTTTCTCCTTGGATAGCATTTTATTTCTGGGTTTTTTCCAGAGGGTTCTACAGGCACTACTGAATTAATTTTAGCAACACCACAGAGTGCACAGAGGCCTAATCCTCTGTAATCAAGGGATAGATTGTCAGTGACTTCAATGAGCTTTGGATTTGGCCTAGGTGAATATGGCCTAGGAAAGAAAAACAGCCCTTCCAGCAAGCAAGTGGCAGAGTTGGGATTTAGATGCCAGTGAGTCTAAGTAATAGCATCCTACTTAACTCCCCAAAAGAGACCCTGATGGCATTCTGAGGCAGTAGGTTGAAGAAAAGGGATTAAAATGTTCCAATAAATCTCAGAGAAAAATAGCAAGCAAGAGGAGAAAGGTGGTACAGAAAAAGTCCATCTGTAGAGTGAAAGAGGGTAGAGGATGAGCTTGTCTCGTCTCATCATCAGTTTAGTCTTCTTTCCCTTCCCGTCCCTCTCTCTGGACTGGGTTTACTTCAGCAAGTTTTGTTATTCCAGGCTTCCCAGTACAGGTTCTGTATCTGCCACAGCTCTTTAGTCTGCCTGCCTGTTGGCAATTGGCAAGACATACAGCTTAGAGCAGTACTGTATTGCTAAGAGAAGTGAGCTAGCAGGACACCTAAAAATACAGGGACCTCACAGCATTTTACAAACACTTGTTAATTAAGTCTTGCAACACCTTCATTAAAAAGGCAAGACTTATTAGACATCCCTTCTGGGAAAAGAGAACTACTAAAGCCATCTTTCTCTAAAATGTTAATATCTTTTTTTAATATGTATGTGTAGTATATAGTTATGGAATTATAGCTGGGCTGAATTTCATGCATCTGCCTGCAGACGCTTGTATGAACAACATGAAATCATGGCATGCAGAATTAAAATCCTCTTCTGAAATCATTTGAAATGCATACCCTTGGAAGAATCAGTAAGTCAGAAACAGAGTAAAGAATGTGAATGCTTCAGCCTACTTCCACCAAGAGAGCTGACAATGAGTGAAATTAAACCCAGTGGAGTAAACTCTGTATTGATATCAGGCAAGTAAGTTGGAAGGCGTCAAATGAAATTAGGAAGGTCTCAAAATACCATTGCTTTAGTCTAGTCTCACTTTGGATATTTAGGAAACCAGACATATAATCTCAATCTCAGCAGGGCATGTAAACGCTTACAGTTCTTTCTTTCTGCTACTGTCTGGCTTTTTTATTTACCCAAAGACACAATAACTATTTTAGGGAACTTCACACTGTGACAAGGCCTGTGTTATGTAAATGAAATGAAGACACTCGAGACTGAATTAACAGATGATTGTGAGGCAGGACAGTTTTGGAAAAGATGGTGGGGTGATTTTTAGCATCATCTAAAACTTGCTTTGCAATGTTGACACAAGCATAGACATGTTTCCTTGTTTATCTGTCTAAATGGACACCTGCTGGACAGTTCAGTCTATCTTCTAACACTTGCCTTTTTGCCCCTGTAAGTTTGTTCAGTCACTCCTGTAAAGACTTCTCCTGTAAAAGGTAAAAGGGCAGATCTGAAGTTACATGTTAGGGATAAAGTGTACAATTCAGGCAAGAAACTTTCTGTGTGGAGACACAGTCATAGATGACATTTTTAAGAACGGTATCCTGACAGCCAGCATTTGGTATACTCTGGATATTACATAGGAAACAACCCAGTATGCACAAGACCTCTGCATAGAAGACCATTATCTGCAGCAAACGTTCAGGGGCCAATCTTCTTCAGAGAAATGGGGAGTGTAATGAAAGAGAACAGAAGGTGAGAATACCCTTTCCATAGTGAGGGAAAGGTCCATCTGCCTGAGGCCACGGTTAGTATGAATCTTGTGGGGAAGGAATGGCAGCCTATGTGGACATCTTATAGAGATGGGACAAGAAGCCAGTGCTTAGAGCAGTAGGTAAAAGAAGTCTTTAGGCTAAACTGCAGGAGTTCAGATTTTTTGTTGTTGGACAAGGTGCTCTCTGTCTGTCAGTTATTAATCTGTTTTAAATATATATGTCAAACTTCTGTGCTCCAGAGGCTACAAAATAATCTCAGCATTTCAGATGACACTGCTCTGCTTTACATCTTAATTCTGTTTAGAGAAGATGGTGAGAATCATGTCTTTTAAATCCTTACTTTCCCATTTGAATAAGAAGCTAATTTTCCTCCTGCACTATGAAATATTTCTTTAGATTTTAAACTTTCCCAAGCCCGCAGTGGTGTGGTGGAATCTAATAATTCTATTTATGATGAAAGGCCACAGTTGTGCCCAGAAGTAACTGCAAACTGGCTCTAAGGGATGCAAAGCCTTCCAAATCTCAGATTTTCTCTTCTCAAAGAGGTAAGATAATTAAAGTTAGAACACAAACTCTATTGCTGGAATTCACAGTTTACTTAGGAACATGTACCATAACTATGAAGCAGAAAATACTTCAGTGAAACAATGCACCAAGGAGACCTGCACTGTTATGCAAGATCAGTATCATACACGTGATTTTGAATACAAATAAAGAGCAACACAATTATAAGCTAATTGTGAAAGTCAGAATTAATAAATGAAGTTGCTACAAGTAGCAAAGAAACACATTGCATAATTAATTTTAGTACATTTGTACTCTTATGGTGTGAATGTTTGATTTTTGGATTTTGGCCTGGAGACTAATCCTCTGTATCAACCTGTTAAATTTCAGCTTTTAAAGTTCAGATGTGTCCTGCATAAACTGAGCATATAACTCCTTTATGTTGAGCATTTTTTAATTCTTGCATAGGTAAAGAAAATGAGCTGACTTTGCTCACATTTACCAAAAATAAAATAAATTAGAAATATTGGCCTTTGGGTGTAGAAAATCTGATTAAAGTGCAGAACTTTCCATCTAGATATGTATATGTGTGAAAATACAGAATTTTGGTAAGAATGTTAATATACTGCTACAGCCCAATTGTGAAATTGAAATATAAACTTCTGCATCAGTATGATGGAATACCCTCAAACTGTAACCCGTTTGCTATTAACAAGGTTTATGATTGGCAAACAACTAAAAATCCTCAAGTCTCTGCCCAAAAATACTGAATATCTTCCTTAGACATTTACCTTATTTGTCCAGTCACAACTTTTGAATCTTCACAAGAAACAAGAAAATAATTATTAAAGAGAGTAGTTTGGTAACATATCTCAGAAATGTATCACTAGGAACTGTGTTAAAGCATTCTCTTGACAGTGACTTTGGTGACAGTCTGTTAACTTGGCTCTCAGCCTACTGGTGTTATCAAGCTTGTGCAGGTTTATTTTTGCATTGCTTTCCCTTTTCCTGTTTTGCTAGCTGTGAAAGTGAGCTGTGGTGGTGGGCAGGCCTGTGTGCCATCTCTTGCAAGTGCTTTTTGGTCCAGGTCAGAGGCTCCATTGTTTAACCTAGCCAGGGTGATTTGAACTTTATTTAACAGGTTTGTACATTCTACCTTGCTCCTCATTTTTTCCTTCTGCTGTCAACTACAGCTTCAAAAAAACCCCTTTGTATGTGCTATCTTGTATAAAAGAGTACAGAGGCAGAATCGTAACCTACATTTTCTATATCCTTTCCAAACTTAACATCTTACCTAAAAGTAGGCTTGCTTTCCAATCCTCTTCAATCTTCTTACAACCTGTTTCTTTCAGATCACTGCTATTCCAAGTGTTGCTGGTTGTAGTGACTTAACACCAGCTGGCAAGTACCATGGTGACTTAACACCATGGCAAGTACTCATTCATTGCCCATCTCTGTGAGATATGGAGGAGAATTGGGTTAAAAACCCCCAAACCTGTGGGTTGAGATAAGAACAGGTTAATGACTGAAATAAAGTAAAATATAATAATAAAGATAAGTATAATAAAAAGGAAGGCAACTAAAAGAGAGAGGGAAATAAAGCCCAAGAAAGACAATTGATGCACTTGTTGACCGATGCCCAGTCTGTTCCTCAGCAGCAATTAGTCTCTCACAGCCTGCTGCTCCCAGTTAATATACTGGGCATGATGCTTTCTGGTATGGAATACCCCTTGGGCCAGTTTGGGTCATCTGCACAGGCAGTGCTCCCTCCCAGCTTCTTGTGTACCTGCTTTTGGCAGTGCATAGGAAACTGAAAAGTCCTTGACCTAGGTTAAGCACTAATTAGCAACAGCAAAATCCAAAAAAATACAGCACTGAAACAGTTACTAGAAAGAAAATGAACTCTATCCCAGCTGAAGCCAGGACGTGGGTAGAGACTGCATGAAAGTATAATTGGAGATATTGCTTTTTAACAGTGGAGATGGAGGTGTCTTTTTCTCTAGAAGCTCTATGTTTTGGAGCTTCTCGAGAACTGTGTGAAGTAAATAAAGCACTAATTTTTCTTTTCATTTGTCTGAACAATGGGTTTATTATCTTTTAGTGATTCAATAGAAAGTTTACAAAGGTTGGATTGGAACATGCAGGAAATGGATGGCTCACAGTCCACTTCTAAAACAAAGATAAATAAAAAAGTCTCTTCATGAAATGAATCCTAATTATACTTATGTGTTTCATAGAAATACTGATACTTCCATATCTCAGAATATTGTTAAGAACCCCAGGCATTACACAAAATATCCAAGACTTTATGGTGGTTATAATGAAATTATGTACTATTCATAAACAGAGGTGATGTGAATGTTGGTGCATCCATATTTAACAGTCGGTACAGACAGCTGTGCAATTTATTTGGGCTGAGGAAATGCACTGTCTATATGAAGTCATAACTTAAATTAAAGCTTTAGTGGTTAGTCAAAAATTTATTCTTAATCTAAATGCAATGGTATTAGCGCACACAATCTGAATTACCCCATGTCCATGGTCACTAATGTAGTAATACAAGTAAAACTAATGTACAAAAACTTCCCAATAACTGTCTCTTTCACTGGTGTTGTTCTGTTGTTCTTCCCCTGCTCCTTAAGAAAAAGAAAAGAAAGTTTCATGATGAACAATCATTATTTAAAGCTCTTCACCAGGAGAACTATGTTAATTGCTTGGAGCTCTACCACCTCTTTGCCAGGAGGGGAATGATGTTAATGGTGATGATTTCTTTCTGCTCACTCTGAGGTCTGTTTTTGTCTATTTTTATACATATTCCAATATGCAGTACTCCTTATTCTGCAATTACACATTACATCCATATTATTAATAATGGTTAATTAATTGTTAACATCATCATCATAATAACAACAATAATAACAATAAGAATAATTAATAGCTCATTTTAAAAAAACAGCAATGTTCTAGAAGAAACACATGTATACAGAACCGTAGATATATCTTGTTCTAGTAACCTGTTTTTTACCAAATCTACAAGTTACAGCATTGTCATTGGTGCATTATGAAAATTTGTACAATATGCCACGTGAATGCCTTGGTTTGGCAATGTACCTTTACATAATAAGGTGATGGTTTCTGAAGAAATATGAAAATTGAAGAAATTTAAGAAGCGGTATACTATTCTAGTTTTTATTTGATTAACTTAATATACTTCCTACTTTCAGGCTTGGGTTTTTGGTTATTTGGGGTTTTTTTTTCTCAGTCTTTCTAGTTTCTTTGGGTTTTCTTGAAGTTTTTTTTTCAGGGTTTTTTTTGTAACTAGGAAGATTAGTGTCTCGGTTTTGAAAGACAGGTGTTTATTGAGGAAGGCAGAAGCCCCCTTTGGACTGAAAATATAACTCGCTCCCCTCCGAATTATTATAATTTTGAAATTAAAGGGCTTTCAGGCCAGGATATGAGGAATAGGAATAACAGTTCTTTACTAATATATATATTTATAGCAAGGCAAACAAAACAACAACAACTATGACAGTAACAGCAAACAGAACAGAACCCAGTGACCCCTTCCCGGCTGTCAGACCCTGTCCTTTCGGTGCAGTGATGCTCACGGCCGGCAGGGCCGCTGGCGGCTCCCGCTGGGCAGGGCGGGTGCGATGGTTCCCCCGCGGCTGCAGGGGGCGCTCCGGAGCGAGCTCGGGGAGCACGCGGCAATGATGGACACGAGCCGGGAAGGGATGGGAGAAAAGCTCACAAAACTCCTGGGTGGCCGATCCTGGTGCCCCAGCAGAACTCTCTCGGGACCGGCAGCTGGAACAGCAGGGATGCGCACAAAAATCCCAGATGGTAGATGAGATGTATCGAGTTCCGAAACAGTAGCAGGAATTCCAGGAGGTCTCGGCAGGCAGGGGGGTGCGGTGCTGGCAGCACTGCAGTGTAGCGAAAGCTCAAAAACAGCAACAAAGAAAACAGCGGAGGCAGGCAACTGCCTTCCGGCAGCGCAGTGAAAGGGGGGCTCGGGGTCCTGGGCCCCCTGAGGCACCCCAGCAGATGTGAAAAGGGTCCCTCTCAGCGGCGGCTCCGGCCAGCAGAAATCCCCACTCACGGCAGAAAAAAAGGAGGTAGCAGAAGGCAGAAAACCTGCAGTGAGGTTCTCCCCAAAACCGACTGCCGCCTCCGTGTCTTCTGAAAGCCGAAGAACTCGAGCGAAAAAAAACCCTAGCCTTTGCCCAGGTAACAGGGCAGTTAAAGAAGTCCCCTCCCTGCTTCGGCCAGACCTTTTGTCCCCCTTAAGTACCTGGCAATTATCCTTTAGTATGGGGAAAAATTCCTCAAGAGGAAAAGAAGAAAGACGAAAAGAAAAAAAAAAGAAACAACTCCCAAACCCCAACAATTAGTTATGGAAAAACTTAGATACATAACACCTTGTTTTCAATAGGATTTAGGCACTTCATAAAAAATTAAAGGGAAAACTGCAACTCTTTGCCCATACAAGCCATAACTTTAGAGTAGCAAATAACCTGAGACTGAATTTTCAGTTGGTAAAACTGAATATGTAGCTTGTACTAAGTTCAGATTTTAAAGTATATATCCTCTTCTTGCACCTAAAAATATAGCCTGAGTGCATTAAGAATACTTCGGTCATTTGTCTGAGAATCTAGAGGTTTTGCAGGAGCAGTAACAGTAGCAAACAGCTCCTTTTTAAATTGTCATGTATTATTCACACCTTGCCTTAGGAAAGAATGGTGGTTTCTCAACAAATTAAAATGACAGATTTTTGCCCTGAAGTACTTAAAATCAAAATTTATGGGTCTGACTAGGCTATTTGGTGTCCGAAAATCCAGGACAAATGGCCCCTTCACATGTGGCTCATCAGTTCCATGGGACATGCTTTCTGGATACATGGGAGTTTTTGAGCATGAACTGTACACAGGGCCTCTGCAACAAATCTAGTGCTTTTTCAGTGGAAAGTCGGGAACTTTGTCTTGTCAGGCTTTAAAACAAAAGTTGTCTGGTGAAATATAGTCAGAAGAATAGGATGAAAGTCTGAAAGAGGCATGTTAATATTGATACACTGCTGAGTAAATGTGTTTTAGTAGATTGTTTGGAACATAGGTTTGATAAATAAGTGTTCAAGGAGTGTTTAATATGCATCACATTACCTGTGTAAACTTTACAGGCTGGGGGATGAACAGATAGAGACCAGCCCTGCCAAGAAGGACTGGGGGGTGCAGGTGGATGAGAGACTGGACATGACCCAGCCATGTGCACTCACAGCCCAGAAAGACAAACACACCCTGGGCTGCATCCACAGCAGCATAGGCAGCAGGGTGAGGGAGGGGATTCTGCCCCTCTGCTCTGCTCTGCTCTGGCAAGACCCCACCGGGAACCTGCATCCAGCTCTGGGGTCCCAGCACAGGAAGGACATGGATCTGTCATACTGAGTCCAGAGCAGGCTGCCAAGTTGATCAGAGGGAGAGAGCACGTCTCTTATGAAGATAGATGGAGAGAATTGGGATTACTCAGCCTGGGAAAAAGAAGGCTTCAGAGTGATCAAATTGTGGCCTTCCAGTACCTGAAGGGATCCTGCGAGAAAGATGGAGAGAGACTATTTACAAGTACATGTAGTGACAGGACAAGGGGGAATGGTTTCAGACTGAGAGTAACTTTAGAATAGATATTAGAAAAAAATTCTTTACTGTGAGGGTGGGAAGGCACTAGAACAGGTTGTGCAGGGAAGTTTTGGATGCCCCGTCCCAGGAAGTGTTCAAGACCAGGTTGGATGGAGCTCTGAGCAACCTGGTCTAGTAAAAGGTGTTTCTGCCCATGGCACGGGGCTTAGAAATATCTCTTTAAAGTCCCTTCTAACCCAGGCCACTCTCTGATCCTACAATTTCTCCTTGTAAAGGTGAGCAAAAATATTTGCTACCATTATATTGTTTTAGTTTTCTTTCCAGTTCTGGAGATTAAATGTGACACAGTTTTAGACATTGCTGTGAGGGATGCACTTTCTGGTCTACTTGTGCTCTACAGTGCATGCAGGAAGCTCCATGTAAGCTCAGACAGTGCAGCCAGCTTTCCCATCTTTGGAGCAAGTACTTTGCCAAGGGACAGCATCCTCATACTAAATATTTATAAATAAAAAATGTATCTTGGCCACTAAGACCACTCTGTTTAAAAGGTTTATTTAACTTTTCTTGCTTTTCAATTCACTGGCTTGCTGTCAAGTCCTCTGACTTGCAAATACATTCATTATAAATTACCATATATTATTCATTCAATGCCTTAGGAAAGAATGGTGCTATCTAGACAAATTAAACTAACTTATTTGTACCCCAAGGTGCTTACAATTTTTTATAAGGCATAAAAGTACGAGGGATTGCATCAAAGGAGGGGACCTAGGTAATGGGAGACAAACCTACAGAGATTAGTGTCCTTCTTAAGGATGGCTGAGAGATTTTCAATAAAAAGTCTGGAAAGACATTTTGAGTCCTCTGTAAACTCTCACACACTGAATCATGGGAATTGATGCTGTTTTACTCTGGTAGTTGGCATTTTTTTAATTGATTGCATCAGTAAAATAAACACTGTTTTAAAAAATATAGTTGTAGAGATGAATTTGTCTCTTGAACTCCAGCACTCTCAAAAATTACCTCAACTGGTGCAGAAGGCAGTGAATAAAAGCCTTGACAGAGGTCATCAGTAGGGAAGCAATACTAGGAGGAATTGTGCCCAGAGTTTGGAGTTTAGAGAAGAACAAGAACTGCCCTCAGCTCCACAGTTCCACAGAAATGTTGCTTTCTAAGAGGGCTTCAGAAAGAGAGGCCTTATCCCAGTACTTTTGTTTCAGATATGTTACTGACTTTTCCAACCTGACACTCTCTCTTAAACAGCTATTGGGTGTTCAAAAAGACATTGATTAACTCACTTGTTGCTGATGGTACTGCTAAAATGAGGACATTGCTTGATGTAGCACAAAGTCTTTTTGTGAAATTGTTATTATTATATGAATGTTTCTTTTGTACAAAATGCTTTTCTTAGCAAGTGACGCATCATCTCTGGAGCTCTCTGATATTCCCACTGAAGTTTATATCTAATTCCAGACAGTGTTACTAAAATGCTAAGATTAGCTGTCAAAAACCTTGAAACTACATCCTCTCTGTCAAAATATCTTGAGGCTTCCATCCTCCATTGTAATGCCAGCCAAGGAGGAAATTCACTAAATGCAACTGTAATCGTTTCCCAGTCCCAATGCAGAGTAATTGAAGAGGTCTGCACTATTAAATTTAAATACAGACACTTTAATATTCCAGCATCCTGTAGTATCAGATTGGGGACAGCATATAGGAAACATTTATTTGAGACGCACTTGAACAGTCACAGACATGCAAGATCTTATAGCTGTATTGTTTTAAGTGTGTTAAGTTTTCTAAATTCAGAAAGGATAGATGCAGGCTTTCATACTCTATATTATACATATTTCACCCTGTGTTCCACATTGACATGTCCTTAGGTTAGACAATCTGGTGATGTTCTGAATTTGCTGTGTCCTACCAATCTCTAAGTTTTTTGTAACCTCAAAGTAGAACCTGTCAAAGACAGGAGAGATGTGGCAGGGAGAGATTGAATAAGAGTAGTGAATGTCAAGAAGAGTTTAGGATGGTTGTGTGCCTACATATGTCATATTATAGTACTAAGTTATGCATGCGGGGTCAGAATATTGCAATACAGCTACTATAAAATATTATCCAGATGCAATTTTATGTAATATCATGAAGACATCAAGTTATGATTCTTTTAAAATATTTTAGTACTTTTGCATTTTAAGCAAGACTTTCTCCAGTGATCTGCAATCTTCAAATTTAGTAAATTTGAAGAGTATTTAGACAGATACCATAAAAGAGATTTGTATATCAGCTCTAGGTAAAGTGAATATTTATTCAGAAGTAGGCGGTGATTCTTGAACTCTTGTCTTGAACAAAGGCCAATGTTCACAAGCAGAAATCGTGAAATGTATTATTAATATTGTCCTGAGCATCTGTGGCATGAGGAAAACATCCATTCTTTTTGCCAAAAAAACCCAGCAAATCAAAAACAATAAGATATTTATAGCTATTTGAATTCTATTCTCATAGTTCTACAAGTAGTGAAATGCTTTGAAAACACTGATTCTTCCTAAGAGAAGATGCTTACATAGAATTTAACCATCATTACAGTGTGATTTCCAGTTAAGAAGGAAAGAAGAAGTTCCCTGGTGTAATGGACGTAATAGGAGAGGCTTGGAGTAGGTTTCAGCTGCATACAGATGAAACAAAGATTGATAATTTATCCATGTAACTGAACTGCAAGCTTTTTGTGGAAATGTCCTGCTGGGTTGCTGAACTCTGGTAGAATATTTTTTTTCTATAAAAGGTATGACCCACAATTTAGCTCTTGATTTGGTTTTGGAGTTCACAAAATTTCAGCTTGAGAACTCAAGTAAGCGTTGTATTAAGTTCAGGCAGAAAAAGATGCCAGTCTCTGACGAAGAAGGAAAGAGAAGTTTCTCTAGGCCTACAGGGACCTGAAAAATTCAAAACCCCGGAAGAATCTGGTTCCTTGAGAAGTTCTCTCCTGGGCTCAGAGGAAAGTATGCATGGGAAGGAAGTGAATGAAAAAGAGAAATGTTGCGTCTTGTCTCTACAACTTTTCTCCCATCTCTGATAATTGCTCCAAGCTGTGAGGACACACAACAGGTTCTACAAATCCTTTTTCACTTCCTTTCATTACACCAATGATGGTTGGTGTAATGAAAGGAAGTGGCTAATATGAGAGCAGGTATATACTTCTACATAACCTCTCTGTATTATCTAAAAAGATTATAGTCCAAAAGAGTGATATTAAACAGAAACTTTGAAAATTTATGGAGAAAATCAATGAAGGAAGATAAAAACACTGAAGAAGTTGCTTTTCTAAATGAAATAGCCATAGTCAAGGTTGAAAACATATATCAGGAATGCAGGGATCTAGAGCAATAGCAGGAAAAGAAAGAAGTTGTTCATGAGGAAGAAACAAACATGTATCCTATTCTTAAAATAAATGACAAAATTACTAGTAAGGAGACAGAGAAGACATAAAGTTCAATAAATCTAAGTGTTTGTAACAAAACAAGTACAATATAGCAGACTTGTTTTCTGGCTCTTTAGTTGAAATGGAATATTTTAAAGATGTCTGCACTTCTAAGGATGTCTGAGGACTGACAGTATCAATATTTATTAAATATAGGAATTCTTGTAAGATTTTGAATATCTGAGATTGTTGATAACTGCGTGAATGCAAAATTAATGTGTCACCATGTGCAGAAAAATAATGGAAAAGATTAAGTAGGATTCAATTCAAAAGTATTTAAAACTAAGAACATGATTAATGGTAGTCAACATTGTGGTTTTAGATAACTGGTCTCATAAAATAAAATTATTTATGTGATAACATTTTAACTGAAAAGTGTTTGAAAATGGTATATATGTTTACCCTGATCATGTGGACAAGTGTCTACCTTCTTTTATCTAACTAAAGAACCTGATGCAATACAAGGTGTCAATAAGATATAGGTTTAAACTACATGACTGACAGGTCTTCAAAAAACAAGTTTCAGTGTGAAATATCTCTTTGGAAGTGGTGTGATACTTTATTAGTGTTAATAGTAAAGGGAATAGTGAGAAGAGAAATAATGGTAAGAGCAGGTCATTCAATGACAGGTAAACTGGGTACATTGTTATTCTAGTGAAACTAAGAAGTGCAGAAGTTTGTTTTTAAAATTACATCTTGAAGGACAAGGAAGTTAGGTGAGTCTTGGGAAGTGGTGATCTTGGAGCAGAATATGATCTCCTAATCCCCAAGGGCTCTGCCACAGTAAAGAGCTCTGATATGGTTCCAAGATGCATAAGCAGCTGGCTAAGAGATAGTTTACATGCACTGAGGAAGCTAAGACTGGATGCTTCTAGACACCTTTAAAAATTAGAAAGTACTTAAAAAGAGCCACAAAATTGATTTGAAAACTGGAAAAGTCCCCATCATATGAACTTTAAAGCTTTCACTTATTAACTTATCACAGGAAAGATACTGCAGCGGATAATGCTCTTGCAAGGGAGAAAATATGACATTCAGCAAGGAGATGTGTAACAAGAACCTGTGGCTCATAGTGTCAGGCAGATGCTAAGAAGTAAGGCACAGAGCATTAATCATGGGAGGAAACTGCCAAGCTGATTCTCCATCTGTAGGTGTATGCTGGTTTTGGCTGGGATAGGGTCCATTTCCTTCAGAGTAGCTAGTACGGGGCTGTGTTTGGGATTTGCGCTGGAAACAGTGTTGATAACGCAGGGATGTTTTTGTAACTGCTGAGCAGTGACTGCACAGAGCCAAAGCCTTTTCTGCTCCTCACTCCATCCCACCAGCAAAGATTCTGGAGTGCACAAGGAGCTGGAAGGGGACTCAATCAGGACACCTGACCCAAACAGACGTAGGGGCTATTCCATACCATATGGGTCATGCTTAGCATCTAAACTATAGGGAAGAAGAAGGAAGGGGAGGACATTTGTAGTGATGGTGTCTGTCTTCCCAGCTAATGGCTACACATAAATGCGCCGTTGTCTCCTGGAGATGGCTGAACACCTGCCTGCCCACAGGAAGTGGTGAATTAATTTCTTGTTTTGCTTTGCTTGTGCATATGTCTTTTGCTTTACCTATTAAACTGTCTGTCTCTCAACCCATGAGTTTTCCCACTTTTGCTCTGGGGATTCTCTTCCCTATCCCACTGAAGGCGAGTGAATGAGTGGCTGTGTGGGGCCAAGCTGCCCTCTGGGGTTAAACAAGATGTCATTCAGTTCAGACTGAGTGTACATTTTTTAGAAGATACCTTTAAGACAGAAGTTAGATTTTAGCCAAATGCAAATTATTACAATCAATGTAAGAATAAATTCTGTATATCCAATGACCTTTGATATTCTGCAGTTGTCTAGATGATCTTATTTTCCTCTTGACTTTAAATTTTATATCTGAATTTGAAAAAGAAATGTAGAGAATGAAGTATGATCCAGGACTACACATTTGGTCTTTAAGTGCTGTAGTGTCTATGGGAGTTTCCTAAAGAAGATAAAATATAGGCAGAAAGTCTCCATATGCGACAGTATCTAGAGTTCTTGCTAGCATTTCAGCAATGTGGGTTTAATTTATGCATTCTTCAGTCAAGCAAATGATTGATTTCTGACTGTAACAGTTTTGAAAATCAATCTGATTTCTGGAACTTCAAATCTTTTGAAGGTCACTCTGAAGTTGTAAATATTAACTTGGACTGATTCCAAACTAAAACTGATATTTTTTCCTTGAGATGATATTTCTATTTCTCACTATTAAACCCATAAAGCACTCACTTTTTACAGAATTTACTTTCATTTGAGCTCTCTGACTTAAAAAAAAGAAAAAAGGAAAAATTATTTTCAACGCCTGCTAAATCTTTTTACAGAAGTTGTGTTGTCCAGGCTATCTGGCTTATGGGAGTATGGGAAAAAAGTGTAGCACATGTTGACTAAAATGCTTTGCAGAAAGATTTTTCAGCTTTCAATAACCTTCAGACATGATTAAATAGAATGCATAAAATATGTATAACATTCAAGCATAAAGACCAGTTGGGTTTATTTTAGGTGAGCTAGAAAGCTATATTGAAAGAATTTTTCTGGACTTGTATACATTAAGGGGTGACTTCAGGTGGCCACGGGTGAAATGATAAAGAGATTATTGCCCTCAAATAGACAGAGACTACTGTGCCCATAGGAGAGGTAAAAATGGCAAACATACACCACTTTCTAAGCCATTCCAAATTATAGGGGTGCATATCAGCTTTAACTGCAGGGAACAAAGGTGGTAACCTGTGCTAATAGAGCAGGGAAGAGCAGGTCTCTTAAATTTACTGGACATGGATTGCACAGTTATCTGACTCACTCTAAGAGCCAAGATGAGCTTATGCTTATATTGCTCATGTCACTCAGAGCAGTTTGGGGGATTGGCACTATATTTAACTATTTCTGCTTCATATAAAAGTGACTAGGGTACAAATTTGGATGCAAAGTCTATAATCATTGAGTGAAAGGATTCAATGCCTAAGTAACTTTTGCAAAACTTTGAATATTGTCAACTAGATGTGCTAGCTGTTGGTCGACGTGGGAACCACTATAATATTTCACTTATTGGATATATATATATGAGTAGATACTGCTTAAAATAAATTGTGTTTTGAAGAAGTACACTTTCAGCCTAAAACATTACCTATCACTTTCTTATATCCCAGTAAAGATTTAGAAACAGAGATTTATTGAGACTCAATATCATTACTATGACACCACTTTACATGCCATTCTCCAAAGCATTTGTTAGTGCATTTGACATCTGAACAACATATTTTTGAACATTCATTTTCCTAATGACTTTGTAAAAGTGACCTATGCACTAGAAAGGATTCCTTCACTTTATCTATTTCTAGGCACCAATATACCCCTTTAATGAGAATAATACTTTAGGTTTGGGGTTTTTTTTCAAAACTGATTTTTACTAAGGTGGCAGCAGTATCAAGATAAATAACAGCAACAGTATAATGATGTATTGCTGCAAATACATGAAAATAAATGACAGAAAATAAGTGAATAAAATTCTGGACTACAAAGTGTTCACATAATCTGTAATTACCTATGTGTCTTCCTATGCATGGAAACAAATTAGTGAGTCCACTTGTGTTCATAAATAAACCCAAGAAAACATTCTTTTCATTCTACCTGCTAAGATGCCTCAGGGTTTTGCATTAGAAAAACCCATAGAAGGGTCAAGGCTCTACTGTATATAGACTGTACACAAAAATACATTTTCTCCTCTATTCTCTTCACCTTTCCTCTTTTTTTGTATTATTTCACAAGGGAACAAAAGTTAGATAAACATTTGATAAACAGTGCAAAATTTATGCACAGGAAAGCATATCTACAATGTTGTTAACTAAAGTGGCCGCAGCTGTATTTCAATAACACAAAGTGCCACAACTCTAAAAAAAAAGCAGTTAATATAGTTAATGACATTTGATTTTTTTTTTTTGCTACATTGTCATCTAGCTCTACTATTTGAAAATGGGACAATGATGCTTTCACTTTCTGTCAGTTCTCAGATGGTGAAATCAAGATTTTCTGTATGGAGAAGGCTTTTATTGTAAATGAGTGGAAATCTGTCTTCATTCTCTTCCAATTGCAACCTTCCTCTTTCTTTGTTTCTTACAAACCAAAGTGTCTTCCTACATCCTTTCCATGGTCTCATTTGAATCTTTGATCACAATATCAGAAGGATACTGAACACTGTCTCTGATAACTACCAATGGGGTGGGACTTCCGGACTGCCTAATTTTGACTCTTCTCAAGGGCCCAGGTGCCTTGACTAGATGGCAATGAGGGCTTGGCAGTGCACACAGGGAACACACAGGGCGTTCTGCAGTTCAGTGCTGACCTACTGAATGGGCTGGCAGAGTATGAGCAGTGATGCTTCCAGGCTATTGACTCTGAAAAAGGGCCAACAGGAACAGCAGTTGTCTGAGAAAGGACCTAATTTCAATTCTTGCATCAGGCCCCAGCCCTAGTGTGCTGCTACTTTGTTACCACTTTAAATAAGTCTGAGAGATTTTATTTTTTATAAAGACAAATGTTTCTTAACATGAAGTAATTATTTTTCTAAAAATAAGGTCAGCAAAACCAAGGGAAAATAAGAATAACTAGCCAAAAGAGGCTAAAGCTCTCCATGTCGATGCTTAGCTAAGCTTGTGTGATAGCAGGATTTGGGAGGGAGTTTTAAATTATGTTAATAAATATGCTTTGAATGTACATAAAGTTTTTGGAGCGCCTTTCTAAATTAAGTCAAAGGATGCCTTTCCATTGACTCTTTCTGGTTTTTGATCAGGCTGTAAAGACTTGTCACTCCGTTTGCAATTAAAGAGTCTGAATTCTCTGACTCAGCAGTAGCCGGGAAAGATGAGTAGAAAAACTGCTGAAAAAAAATGATCATTTTAAATCATGCAGCCAGACACTGAAAAAAAAATCTATTAAATTTTAAACTGCAAATCTATCTATATACCCTTGGTTAGTGTGAGATATCTACTAGCATAAAACAGTACTCTGGAAAAATTTAGATTCACTGTCCTTTATTTGGAGATTACAGTTTGATTGCTTGGGGATCTTCAGAGAACTAAGCAACACAGGAAAAATAAATTTATAAAATTAGCATATTCTGAAAACTCCCACATTTGGGGTTCTAAATGCATGGACAACATCACAGAACACAAAAGCCAACATTTGCATTCAGCTTTTTATGTAAGAAGCAAGACAAAGAGTGACTGAAACATTGTAGAAGATGAAAACATTTTTGATTTTATGCTAACAAATAGCAAAATGGATTTGAGAAAAATCTCAGTATCACTTCTATCATCTTAAATAAAATTAATTAAGATTTGGATGGCTTTATCATATAAGAGGTTTTTGTCAGGGGTTTTGCAGCATATAATACTTTTACAGGGGATGTTTGTAGTCGGCTGCAATGTAGGGTAACTGAGAGTGAAGGAACAACTTTTATGGAGTTTCAGAAGGTATATCTGTTAAAAATAACCCTATCACATATTCAGAAATCTCTGATATATAATTTTACTGTTGTGGTACAATCTTTATTTTAATTACCTGACTTGCCTGAGACATTCATGCAAACAATGGAAATTACCCTCAAATTACTTCTGAAAGACTACATCATAACTTAAACATTGTCATGAAGTTAATTAAGCTGTAACTAGTAGGGATCTTCTAAATTGTCAACAAAGGCTTTGAAACATCCTCTTTTCCTCTTTCTGTGGCTGTTGAAAAAAATTGTTGGAGATGAAGAAATTTGCAATTATCAAGACACAGACCAGAGATTCCATAGCCAGGGATCCCTCAGGCAGACCATTCTGCAAAAGGCCCCCTGTCTTGCTGAGGCATCCTTGAATAGGAGAGGTGAGCTCCACTGGAGAATCATTCAGCTCTTCCTAAAATTGAAGAAGGAGACTGGCCCCAAAAACCAGGGAAAGTAGGAGTCTCTCAAATACTGAGATTTTCTTTTGCCTCTTTGAAGAAGGCCCTTACCATAGCCACAACTTGTGTTAACCGGTTTCCAAATATCTTAGCACTTCAGAAAACACTTGTGTTGTCTCCTCAGTTTCTGAATTTGTAAAATTATTTTCTTTATAGTGGATATAAGAAGTCATAAACGGTTGCACCACTTACAATAATTGCAATTAATAAATTGGAAAAATAATTTTTTTCATATGCTTATGAATGTAAAAATCATGCTTTCCATATACATCCAACATGTAGCACTATAATTATGAAAGTATTTAAAAATATAAAGTCTGTTCTTCAACGATAATGAATTTTCAACATAAATTGTACATAACTTCATTTCTGGTGGGCAGCCATAGAGATTTCATGATTTATATGCTTACTAGCAGAGGAATATGTCTGGGAAATTGTATTCCTTATACTTCACTTTTCTCTTACCAAAATTTGCCTTCAGCTTTGATCTGTGATGTGTGTGTGTGTCTGCCCCCCTGCCTGTATGCCAGCTGTGCACCAGGGATAGATTATACAATTCTGTTCTATACCCAGCCATGACCTATGTGGAATATTCAAAGGTTACTGCTCAAATTTTAAGTGGCCATTTTATTCCCATTTTGCCAGACATGATGGGGAGGGGCTCTTCACAACTCACGATGTTTGGAACACGCTTTTTGTGTATTGGTGTGCTATTGCATTGACATTTTGCACTGGGCTCACATGAATTCCAAGGTCCATTACCGAGTCCTACAAGACATAAGTAGTGTGACTTTCTAGATAATTTTCACATCATGTATGAGGCAAAGGAATATGGTATTCTCTCAGCAGTGAGATCTCTTTAGAGGTGTAGCCTTGGGAGAGAATGTGGCAGTAGTCGCCTTGAAAGTTTCCCAGAGGACTCTGATGCAAACTGCTTCATTATTCTGGCCTAATTTATGAAAATACTTTGAGAGGAAATCAGATTTTAAATGATAAAATTGCTAATGCATTGCACATAATAGTCAAATTTCCCCTGTGACTCAGCTCCATGGAAGGGGATGGCTGGAAGAGACTCTTTAACTGCTGCTGTAAGCACCTTCCAAACTCCTTGTGGCACAGTGAGAGAGTGTGCAGGTATTCTGACCTAAGGGGATGCACTAATGCAGAGAATGTGCATTAGATGCCAATAGAGCTGTATTAACAGCCTAAGTCCTGAAGGGAACATAGCCACGTTCGCAGGTTCTGCATTTCAGAGTCCTACCTCTGAGCAGAAACTACCAGCTTTCTTAATGGCACAGTGAGAACTTACCTTGTTTGCTTACAGTTTCTAAGACGATTTCCTCACTCTCTGGTGTGGACATAACTTTAAGTGCAGAAAAAACAACAGCAGATAGGGTAAAGTACAGCTTCTCCATAGTTTCCCTACTTTTCCTTCCTTTCTTTAACTAAAGCTTCAGATCAATTCTAAAGTACAGAAGCATTTAAAAGGACATGTAAATTTGTGTAATTTAAATATTAAATTTAATAATAAATGTACAACTGGTATTATCTATTTATATTTAAAATTTACCATATTCAGGGACAATAAATACTTTGACATTGTATATGTGTAAAATAACTTAGCGTGCCTTTTTCACCCTAACTTATTTTGTGTAAAACACCATTAGGAACAATCATAAATATAGCTGAATATATCCTGAGGGGTTGGTGAGCACTAGCAGATGCTCACCTTTTACTTACTGACTGATGGAAACTGAAATTATGGGAATTTTGCCATCCATCATGCAGGTGCTGAGAGACTGAGGTGGTAAGTTCAAAGAGCTGATGGTTAATAATTAAATATAATAAGCATCTGCTATTGTTACTAGCCAGAGGCTGAAATGTTCTGTTTAGACACAGAGTAGGGTTATGGACAGCATAACTCTGCATTGCCTCTTGGAAGTATCAGGCAAGCATTGCTACTGACCTGTACAGAGTTTTCCCAAGGACTCCTCTGCAACAATTTTTAAACACTTCAGCCCAAATTCTGATCTTCTAACTCATTCTGATCAGTACCAATATAATGTCAATATAATTCCTGTTGGAGCAAAGGGCTAATGGGACAGGATGTAAAATGATGACCCTCAGTTCTATACCTGTACCCAGACTGGGACTCACCTCTCCTACCTTTAAAATTTGCCAAGCTGGACATTTCATTTAAGCTAGCTGTTCAGGCTTCCTCTATAATCAATCATAGTCAATTCAGAAAGAATTTCTTCTCTGAAAGGGTTGTCAAGCATTGGAATGGACTGCCCAGGAAAGTGGTGGAGCCACCCTCCCTCAAAGTGTTCAAGAAACACTGGATGTGGCACTTAGTGCTATGGTTTAGTTGACGATAGTGGTGGTTCAGTCAAAGGCTGCACTCAGTGGTCTTTTCCAGCCTTAATGATTCCATGATTCAATAGAAAGAGACGGGCATCTTCACAGGGAACTGAATCTGTCCCTGACAGATAACCTGAAGATAATCTCTCTGAACTGTCCTTTGAACTGTCCTCTCTCTCTTTCCTCACCAACCGAGGAAGATAACATTTAGATTTTTACATTAAATGAAACCCAATCTAATACATAGGTCAAATTAAGACAATTGTTAAGGTAAGTCCATACATAGTGACAATGCCATATTTTTCTGAGTGGAGACCTTAAGGGTCTTTTTTTTGGTTTTTTTGAAAAACTGTGATCAGTTGAAAAGTTCCAAATTAAATGTTTCAAGGTTATTGCACAAGTGAAATAAATTTCTTGGTGACCTTGATAATGCAGTTCTGGACATGCCTAGTAGGACTTTACTTCCATTTTCATTACCTATGAGGTAGATGATTTTTTTCTTTTTTTTTTATTTATTTTTTTTTAAAATCACAGATATCTTATTGATTGAGGAGCCTAAATAGAAATACACGCTAAATTGAACAATTATTCAATTCACGCTTTTGGCTTGGCCATTCTTCAGGTCATTTCAGTTAGCCGATGTTTTTAGAATTATTTGTGCTTAAAAATGTGTGGCTATAACACATGGAAGAAGCAGAGGCAATGCAAAATGCTAATGGCTTTTATCAACTCCTGCAAACTGACTTAATATAATTTACCTATATGTGTAGTGAAAAAAAAAGCCCAATAGCTATATTTCTACAATCAAACAAAGCCAGCATTAATTCTAGAAGAGTTTGTTCAGGTAATGTAGAATTATTTAGGCACATATGTCTAAACCTGTATTTTTTAATAGACATACACAGAATTTGACATCTTTTCAGTGGTATAGCTGACTTTTTTTTTTAATTGATTAATTTCCTGTTATTCCTGTTTTATGGGAGGGAGGAACCAAACCCAGTTAGGCTCAAGAGAAATGTTTCCCAGAATACTTCATTACTTTGCTAAGCTCTGACGTATGGCTTTATACAAAAGACCACTTAACCTAGTATGACAGAGAGGGACAGAAAATGAGTTTGGTTGTAGCATGTGGTCATTTCCAAAATAATACTTTCTGAGCTACAAAGTGGTTTTTGCAGACACAAAAAACATACTGTGATTAGTATTGTACAAACTCGTGTATTTAAATATGACTTAGATGGTGCTATAGGAGTGCCAACATGTTTCTATGTTTTGGATTCATAGTCACTGGATAAAAGAAAGACCAGTTCGTGGAAATAGGTCACAGATCTGAAAATCTTCCTTTTCCCTTGCCCATCATCCTAAACTAATATTTGTGTTTGCTTGCTTGGTCTCTATCTGACTTTTTATGACTAACTGTTGGTTCTGTGGCTGTTCGACTTTAAGGTGTAAGAAAACTTTGTGACTCCTTCTCCATCTGCTGCCCTTTGATCTCCTGCCTCCTCAAGACTTTGACATTCCTCTGTGGAGGGGGTGTCCCTAAGTCCAGAATCATGGCAGCAGACACAAACCCTGGGCTGTTAAGCAAAGAAGTTGCTGCCTCTCTGATGTCTAAACTCTGGATGGCAATGGAATGAGTTAGGAGATAGGTACCTAATTCTCCAGGAGGGTATTAATAAAAATGTGGAGTGCCTAAGTTTAGGCATGTGGAGAGCTTGATAATTAACTAAGGAATTTAGAGTCTAGGTTTAGCTTGGGGGTTTAGGTTAATCTAGCTTTAGGTATGTTTGGCTAAGTGTGCTGAATCAGCAATTTTGGCTGTCATTTAAAAAGTCTGCATCTATGACTCACCAGGCTCCAAGGCTAGTGTAAAACAGCTATTCCCACGTTCTCTGACACTTACAAAGAAGTGTTTTGCTATCGAAAATAGTTTTCTATTTCTGGCTTCTAGCAATTTAAAAAACTGATATCTGGAATTTAAAATTTTTTCAGGTCAGAAACTTAAAACATAACTTGTTCCTGGTGAATATTACCCAATTCTGATATATTATTTGAATTAGTGAAGAAGAAGGTACCATGACTGTGTTACCTCTAACTTTGCAAAACTTAAAATACTTGAATGAAGGGAACAGACATAGAGCTGCTGAGATAGTGACTGTCATGGCAGGAACTCTATTGCCAGATTATGTAAGGGCCTGCATGTGTTGCTAATAGATAAAGACCTGAGGTTTGGCTAAACTCATAAGGATTTTCCAGTTTAAAAACTGTGCTTGTCTACTTCATGGGAGCCTTTCTCTATGAACAACAAAAAAAGAAATCAAAAAATGTAACTTTGCCCAAATTATATTTGGATATAATGTAGTGTGACAGAAAAGGAAGGTGAACCACAGTGCTGATGATTTTGCATCTGAAATGAATTAGTACGTCCAATTCACATACCCATGGAAGCTGGCAAAAGGAATGGGGAACATGGGCTAGACTACACACTCTAAAATCCCTTGCTGAGCTATGTGGAAGGGACAGTGAATAACGAGAGTCTGTGAAGTTCAGTGATACTGTGCATGTGGGGTAAACACACCTTCGTTCTGCAGAAAATATTCATCTGGTCATGCTACTGTAGCTACTAGAGGAGCCTTGGTAGAGTGGAGAGCACATCACCAATTCCAAAATCAATTACTTTCTTGTCAAGCCTTAATGGTTGTAGTCTGACAGACAGCAACATGGATAAAGTAATGCCCATGCCTCAAAAACCAAGGGCCTTCTAAAAAAAACTTCTACATATGTCTAAACCTGTATTGGATCTGAATTTCAGATTCAAAGCAAATTTGGATATTGTGGCAGCAGTCAGGCCAATTTAAGTAATATATATTGGAGACAGGGAATTCTTTACCAGAATATGTTGTAACTACTGGTTTATTTATATTGCTTCAAGAGAAACTGTATTGTTTCAAGAGAAACAAGTGCACGGGTGTGCACAGGGAATTAAAAAAAGCCTCCTGGCTACTTCTAGCTCAGGCAGTTACTATATTGCAAGTGCCCAGTGATGGAGTAAACACTTAAGAGGAAATACTATATATTGTTATCCAATTTTTATATACTCTTTCTTGGGCAGTCACATTTCTACGCCAATAGAGAGTGATTGCTGGACTACTGTTCTCCCATTTTGGTCAGACAAAACAATTCCTCTGTAGGCCTGAAATTCAAGGACAACTTACTGTGTCAGGCCCCAAGAAACATAAACAGAAGTAGGTTAGGGGAGAGCAAACTTGGGGTAAGTGACTTCATTACCTGAAGCTGTAATTGGAGGATTAACCCCAATATGCAAACGGACCAAACGTAAAAAGGTATGAAAACCTGTGACCCTGCCTTCCATTTTTGGGTGTAGCCCCCAGGGGCTTTGACTGCCCTAAATCTACCTGAAGGCCCTTCAATAAATATAACTGCTTTTATTCTCCTAATTTTTTCTAGCCTTTGTCTAGCCTGTTTTTAGGTAGCCCCATCAAGGCATCAGTAGGACCTTTGTTTTAAACTGCTGCAATCACTATTCAGCAAGATTCATAAATTAAAATCTAATTTTTAAGGTGGGCAGTCTCACCAAAATTTTCTGAATTTCTTTTAGGCTGCCCTGTATAATGTCAGATATTCCTTGACCCAAGCTGAGCTTCACGAGCCACTTTTAAAACCAATATAAATGTGTAATTGCAAAAATGTCTATTGCTTCCCAAAATGTCATAGACTTGTAGGATAGGACACAGATCTTCATAATACGATCACATTCCTACTTCTTCCTGGAATTTAGAAGTACCTTGTCATGTATCATTTAACACATTTTGATGTCTCATAACAGTTTGTATTTTTTCTGCCTACAGAGATTTATAGCAAGTATATAAAAGAGCTCAAAAGAGCTCAAAAAGACTCAAAAAGAGCTTGTGAGGAGCTAAAAAAAAAAAATTAGATCAACATAAAAAACTGCAGTCTAGATAACCAAAAGTGAAATTGTAATATGCCAGTGGCAAATAAATCAGAGGCCAAAAGCTATTTTAGTATAAATTTGTAGAAATATAAGAAATATCTAAAATTAAATGTAAGAATTGCAGGCATTGCACAAATTATAAGATCAAGACTGAAGACAATTAAGGCATAGCAATAAATGAAAAAAATTTTTTCTTTCACATAGGATGATGAGCTTGAGAAGAGAAGAAAAAGGTTGGATGGCTAAGAGGAAGGAAGTTATGGAAATTTCTACATCTGAATAAGCATATGCTGAGAATTTAATTTTTTTTCATTAGATGGAAGAGAGCTTGTAGCATAAAAGGATAGTGTTGACACAAGAATAAATGAGAAAACTATCCATGAAAGTATTTAAATTTGCATTTAGTATTCTAAATATCAGTGTGATGCTCTGTGACATATTTCTAACAGGAGTGGAAATTAAATGAAGCCTAATGGTATTAGAGTTGGTCCTGATTGTATTCTGAAGAAACATTAGCACTTACAGAAGTTATCTTATGAACTTGAGATCTAAGGCTGAAATTACTACACCAGTTAAGGAAAATTCCTGAGTATGGGTCACTAACTTTAGCAACACTTATGATGGGAGATTTCTCTCCCTTTAGGAAAATGAAAAGTTGTGTCCTGTGGGGTAAGAAAAAAAAAATTCAAAACAAAGCATCTGCTTGCAACGCCACTTTGACTTAGTTAAATTCAGGCTTTGGTCAAAAAAGGCAAAGATATTTGTAAGGCATAGCTACTGGGCTGCAACTGAGCTGCCTCTCTTAGGAAACCTGTCTTATACCCAGGTGCCTAGGGGAAAACCCAGAGAACAGTTCTTCACAATGAAGTAGTTAAACTCCCAAGTTAGCCCTTGGAGCAATCTTTCTTTTGCAGTTACTATGGATAGAATTGAGTGTCCTAGTTCAGGGCCTATATTAGTTCTCTAAAAATCTGAAGTCTGAATTGCTCAGCCAGGCTACAATTTAAATATTATATAAGTAAGGACTATACCACAAAGCCTCTAAACTATTAATGATGATAGATTTAATTTCTTTGTGCTTTATCACATCAGAGCATCTATGAAATTTGCTGTAGTCTGATAAAACTGAGAATTCAACTAGGAATTATTTATACTAAAAAACTATTAGTTCTGTAGTTACACTACTGGAAAAGACAAACTTTAACTCCTTTACCTATCCTATTTGTTACAGGGTTTTTATTGCTTCTGTATCAAAAGGTACAGTGGGAGTATTTTAAGGTATTCTTAGGAATTCTTGCATGGCTGTGGTCAGATTCTACATTGCTTTTGAATCTTTAACTCTTTACTTTGTCAAAACTCTGGTGGATTGTTAACCCTGTTATTAACAAACTTTGTGCATGATGACATATTTTCTTCCTTTATATTTCCCTCAATTATTTATATGCACCCAGTACTTGCTTATATTTCTTTTTGTTTTGCTGTCCATTATATTTTGCTAGGTAGCCAATTTTGTAAGAGTGCATTGCTCAGGGTTAATTAGATATTGATCTCTAGTGTTATCAGGTGCTTTAAGACATTTGTCATGATCTGAATTTATTTTTGAGCCACTTATTTGTCTGAGTAGGTATTCTAAAAGACTGGTGATTGTTTTGATTAGTATAGTAGAGTCAAGAATTTCTAATTTCTACCTTTTTGTTCTAATCTACAGTTACTAATCAGCAACCTCTGCAATTCAAGACCTCTGTTTTAATTTCATTTGGACAAACACCAGCACTATATTTCAAACAGTGATAAAAATACCATAAAGTTTGATAATCCAGAGATGTGACTTGCAAAATTATAAATGAAACACGTTAATCTTCTCAAAATGTTCCCTCAAAAAAGCAGCAGATAAGTAACTTCAATCTAGTTTTTATCCTCAGCTTCTGTTAAAAAATTCAGTATGGTCAACAGTCAGTTATGGTGAAACAAGTCAATGCCAGATATATTTTGAGATGCCCAAAGACAACAGTGAGGGGCATATGTTCATATAACCACACAGGGTTAAATAATTCTTCTTCAGAGGAAAGCAGAGTTAAAAATATTCCTAAAGGTCACATGCCATCTCTTCAGACCATTTAAGGCTTCTGAAATGCCACTCTGAAGTAAAATAACCTCTCCAGTAGAGTCATTCTGTTAGAGAGCCTGCTAAAATCAGTATCGAGTTAAATGGGAGTGCAGAAAATTGATTCTACACTTGTACTGTAAGTGTGGTCAAATGTTGTAGGCCAGTACCTCAAACACAATTTTGAAGTACTGCTGTGCCTTAAAAATAATAACACAGAAAATAAAGTTAAATAAACATTAATATACCCTCTTTTTTTTTGCTCAACTTATATTAAAATATTCACTTTGAAGTTTTATTTGCTATGTGGCAGGAGCTTAATTTACTTTGTACTTTGTACTCTGTTGTTAATACTTATAAAGAAACTGACCTTGTTCCTTCATCAATCACTTCTTCTCATTCAAGTCTCTCTTATTGCAAACCAGCTCCTGCAGTTTGACAGGTAAATAAATGCATATTTGCCTTCATGCAAGACTGAAAAAACCTTAAAAGAAGGTTTAAATGAAGCAAGGTTTTATGATATTTCAGTTTAATTATTTTTCAACAGGATTGTTTTAGCACTGAAAGACAGTTGAGATTAAATAAAAGCTACATAATATATAATAGATATAATGTGATTGTGCCAGACCTGTTAGCAGTTCTGTTTGAGCTTCTGGCTGCTAGCCTGTTTTTTGTCTCCTCTCTAAATTTCAATTTTAGATGCTTCTGATTTGAGAAATCTCAAGTCTTTTTTGGCTCCTTGCCTTAGTTCTTACTAGTAAAACTACAGTATTATCCAACTGGGACCAGTCATATCTTTTCAGGTGTTTCAGACTTCCTCATGGTTGAATAACAGCAAGAACAATTAATGCAATATTCTATTACTTTCTCCTCCCTGCAGTGTTAAATAGTCTCCAGGGTATGTAGGCAGCAGGGTGATGACATTTTTGAGAAGCCCTGGTGCATTCTTGACAGCTTAAAAAGAAATCATTTGGCCTTCTTTTCACACCTGGAAATTAAGGGGACCCTTAACAACCCTAGGGTTATTCAACATACATCTTAGGATGTAGTGTTAGCGACAGTAGTCAAATAATTCCTTTTAATAAACCAAAATCATAAGTAAAAATAAATAAAATAAATAATAAATATTTACTCAGGCTAAACTGATAATCAGGACAGTCTGTATGGCATCTCTTACTCAACTTGATTCTTGGTGCATGTTTTCTTCCAATGATGAGCAGGAGGTCAAAAGAGAATGTGGTATTTCTTGTCTTCTAGTTCTCTGGCAACGTTGAGAATCTTGTTTTGGTCTTTTGTTCTTGAGTATAAAAGGAAAATTATGAAACGTCTAAGTTTTCCATAATGAGTAAAACATACTTTCTCTGTTCCAAGTCTTATATTAATGTTATTTTGTTTCCCTAAACCATTATTTTGTCATTTTGTAAACATTACTTTTGTACTTGTTATTACTTATTGTACTTGCTAAAACTAATATATCTCTATTGTAAAAGCAAAAAAATGATTTTACATAAAAAACATATAAATTCTTTATTTCACATGAAGGTACTTTTGGGTACAGTTTCAAATTGGGTACATTTTCAAATTCATAAAAGCAACCACCATTCCAAAGAAAGATAGTTGTCACCCAAAGAGAATTAATGAGAATTAAGTTCCTTTCCAAAACTGCTTCTGCAAATATCATCTATGTTAATACTCAGTGAAAAGTGATTTCATGCACTACCATGAACAGGTTTACTCAGTAGTTCACACCAGCCAAACCCAAAATGTTATTAAAAAGTAAGGATATTTGCTTCTTTCTCTTTTAGCTGCCTAGCCCACAGTGTTTTGAGTTGAAGGACTCATCTCTAGGCTCTGGTAGCTGTAAAGGAGGACAGAAAATCCAGAAATATCTCTGCTCTTTTACCTTGTTTTTAATAATGCTGTTTTAATCAGCCCTGGGTAAAAGCCATTAAAAAAACCCAAACAGAACTACAGAGCTACAA